>OU343160.1:69011682-69611682 GCA_910595825.1 Philhelius pedissequus | reverse complement strand
TTAATAGTAAAGTAGTTTAAATTCAATAAATATATCGAAATTACACAAAACAAATCAACCCGATAATTTTTAGAAGAATGAGGAAGAGGCAAACAGTGATGTTTATTTTTTTCTTGTATTACAGCTGTTCTTCAAATGTCATCTTGCAAATTAATAGTGCTGCCAAGTATTTCACTAAGCACCTTGGTCGTTTTTTTCAACCAATTCCTCCGGGGATTGCAAAAAAACGCACCTTCTATGCCTTGCTTTACCTTTAATATTCCTTGAAAACCGATAACTACAATAATAACTACCTACATTTTTACCTCCATGTGTATTGAGTCACATTTCACTTTGTTCAATTTCCATATTTGAAACACATATACATGAATCTTACGAGTATACAGACGGTCTAGCCATCAGCAGTCACCACCCGTGGATGCGCGTAGCAGACTGTAATACAAACCCACACGCGAACTCGCGCAAGCCCCCGTCGCGCCACTTAAACGAAACAGCAGGAACAGGCATACATTCTCGCCGCGCGGTAGAAAGAGATAAGGATATTACTTTCTCTCCTACGACGCGCCGCCGGAGGTCTACACTCCCTTCGTTTTACGAATTTTCGATTAGGTCACGTGTTCTGACGCGAGTTTAACACTTTACCCATCCCAAAAATGTGCACAACGCCACTAAAGAAGTTTTTTTAATTTTTACTTTAATGGGATTCTTAGTTTTTTTTGTAATATACACTGGTACGTCGCTGCAGACCTTAAATCTGAGCAAACATTCCTTCGCTACACACAGGCAATCTGCACAGACATTATGTTTGTTCGCTGAGCCATGAAATCACCCTAGGGTCACCCTGGTAAACAATTTTTTTGTCTGGGTTTCAAGCCCCAGGGTCGCTCTGAACTCGCCTAAAGTAGATAAATAAACTGTCAAAGTCACATGAGATCTGAAGTAGGGATGAGCAGTATTGAGAAAAATATCAAATTCTCATCATCGATGTTAATAATTATCGAATCGAAAACATCGATATTTTGAAGGATTTTCCTTTATTCTTCCTTCAACATCGATTTAGAATCATCGATTTTTTGTTTTAACATCGAAGTTTTATTAACATAGGTTAACATCACTCTTCCCGAGTCCCCTTTCACACAGGCAAACCAGTTGCTGGAGATTTTTTTGACGTTTTCCTTTAATTGCCTTGTACCTTTCACACGAAGAAACTGGCACCAGGAAACTGAGGAGGAAACTTGGAAGATTTTGTCGGGCTAATTGGAATGCAAAGCAAAACGTCAAAAAAATCTCTTCAAATTGTTGACCGGGGAGATTTTTTTCATTCCCCTTACTTCTTGCCCTTCTCGCCTACAAACTCCCAGTTGCCGGCAACTCAGTTTCCTTGTGTGAAAGGGGACCTAATCTGAAGTATTTGTTTTGTTGTGACCTCTCTTCTTTTTATCTTATACTACGTTTCCACCGACCACTAAACCGAGATTTAAGTAGATCTAGCTAAATCTCCTACAAATCTTGAGGATTTACCATATAAATTTTAATCTTTTCAGATGAAGATTTAAAATAAATCTCATTTAAATCTTCAATCGAACTACCATATTTCCATATCGAAATGAACACATTCATCAGGAAAGTGAATTTTTCTCTTCGATACACACAGATGAAGCTGCCTGTCTCACTTCTACATCATAAGAGAAAATGAAAAGATATATGCATTTTGAATAGTGCTGTCAAAATTAATCTATTTTTGGAGCGGTGAAAACACTTTTTGAGATTAGTGAATCTGTAAGAGATTAAAGTTCGGTGGAAACGTAGTATTAGATCGTTTAGATCATCGAAGAAAAAAGTCTACAAGTTAGAGCATACGTCTCAGCGCATGTACACATCATATGTCGCAGTGTATGGTATTATGACACCAATTACCGAGCTGATGTGCAATCTGTTTAATGATACTAAAACACTTGGAGCGTTTCAGATCAAGCTTTGACCAGAACTGTTTTGTCGTCAGACAGGTGGTTGTATTTTGCCATAATTTCCGCCTGCAATACGCTACAATGATTAGGAAGTTGGAAAGAGAAACTTAATTTTAGTCTGTTTGAGTATACACATCCCCACCAATCCCATAATCGGTTTTTGGACCATAAGTATACAAGTGGATAGCATCATCTCCAAGAAGATTAAGTCCTCCCAGACTGATCTCGGAGGAATGGTGACTTGGAAGTTTTTGCCAAATTCTAGTTTAGGGATGGTGTATTCAATATAACTTGGAAGTGATCCGAATGAGTTCAGGATAGTAGAATGGACGTCATTATATCATTATTGATACATTGTAAAGAAGCTTTAAGGCGGGTGGCTGTGCTCGCTGCCGTCTGATTGCGAATATGATTGTGCATACAGCTAACGCAGATGCACTAAGGAATTGAATTTAAAGATATTTTAAGTTGTAATTATTAGATGACATAACTTGGCTTTTTTGCAAGTTAAAACCTCGGGTGTTTTTTTAAGAATCGAGAAAGCCAGGTCGACCCTGGGTAAAGTTCAACGAACGAACTATTTTGTATCGTTTCGTAGCGGTTGTCGGGTTTGGAAAAATTGCGGATACTGCTTGTGCTGCACTTTACATTGCTTTGACAATGAAAAAAATTTACCGAGAATTGTCCTTCACTATTTTTCATCTTCCACGTCGTAAATTTCCTCGCTCGTCTGAGCAAAATTGACCATATACACGACATCAATTGGTAGTTCGAAACACGTTGCCCCACTAAAACACCAGGACACTATATGATTGATTCGGAATAATATATATCTCACTGTATTTATGTGTAGGTAAATTAAATTAATAGCCCGATTCTCCCCCGTGTGACAAATGACACGTCACAAACCCTTGTGACTATTCCTTGTGAAGATTATTGTGACTCGATAACATTTATCGAATTCTCCAATCGTCACAAGAAAACTCACAACGAAACTCTCCACAGCTAAAGGTGAAATGCGTAGTGGCATTATTGGAACAGCTGAATATTAGAGACAAATTAAAAATTGAAGTTGATGCGGATTATTTATTATAGATGTAATAATGAAGATAAGCAAATAAGTATAAATGAATTTATTTTTGTTTAAACAAATAAGGAACTATCAAATAGAATCCGCTTCATTCATTTTGAATCAAAATAATGTTAAAGGATTTATATTTTATCTGGAATGGTATAGAATGAATAAAATAAACACATATAATCACATTATTGTGTGCTTAGTCTGGTACTGCACGTTGAATCAGATGCATGCGACTTTTTGAAAAACGTAAGTGTAAGAGAGAAAAAAGTTCGAAAAGATGAGACGAAAAAAAAACTGCCGTGTGTCGCGTGGGTAAGTTTTCGTTACAACAATTTGATGTCTCATCTTTTGAATTGTTTTTCTCTCTTGCACTTATACGCTGTTCGAAAATTCTTCATGTTTGAATATAAAAGAAATTGTTTCACAAAATATTATGTCGAATGCTGTAACGAAATGTTGAACAAACTATTTATGAGTTGTGACTGCTCTGAAGTAGATCACAATTTTTGTTGTTTTAATGACTCTCTCAAGTCACAAAATTAATTTTACCTCTGCTTGTGACTTGTGTAAATTAAAAAATATCACATCGGCTAAAAAGGATTTTCAAAGCACTTGATTTCAATTTAGATACCATTTTTTGTATAAATAATTATTAACTTGCTTTATTTTTATGCTATTTTTACCAGAAAAGTAATTTAAATTCAATAAAATATCAAAATTACACAAACATATTTACCCGATGATTTTGACATCCTAATTGTAGCCAGTTTCATTCAGATGATGAGGAAGATGAATACGAAACAATCAAAAACTCCAGTAAATATATAAGATTTAAATTATTAACATCTTCGTCCATTATTTATTTAATTTTTTAGCACGGACTGGCACAATTTCACAGCAAATTAATAACAAAATATTTTCCATTTAATGTTTGACAGAAAAGACCCATCAGGGATCAGATCTTTCGTATTGAGATTTGATCTAGATTTGCTCTTTTTGTTGGAATGAAAATCTCAAAATTCAAAAAGATGCAATCTTTTGATAGAAAGAACCAATGTTCTCTTGAATGAAACTCTCTATTAGTGCTTAAGTGATTCTGGTTTCGATTCCTAATTGAAATCCAGCATCGTTTTCTATTCTGTTTAGAGTAACAACTGTCATTTTGTGGGGCTCAGAACAGTTCTGGACGACCAATCGGTCAAAAGGCCATTATTGATTTCAATGCACTGTGATCCCGGAAAAATGCCTAAATACTACCTAGATAACCAACTTGGCATCAAAGAGCAAGCCGAGCCGCCATCTTGAGAAAGGAAATTAAAATTTTTTGAACAATTCTCTCGAAAAATTTAAATAAGCTCACAGAACTCTTCATATAGTTGCTTGGGTAGAATCTGCTTTTATGTCTTCTCTAAGTTGGGGACTCGGCTTCACTTCACTTCTGCAAGCAAAGTATCTATATTAGTTCAGTTTTTGGGTATATTTACAAATTTATAGCAAATACTAACAAATATTGCGTATATACTGTGTCCTATACACTAACTTGAATGTATTGGTTTCGAAGCTTATTGTGTGATTGTTAAAAAAGATGAAATAATTATTTTTAAAAAAATCTATTTTTTTTTCTCACAGATACATCTTCCTCGCTATATACTCCCTTGAGATGTTCATCAAAATCATTGCTAAAGGCTTCCTACTTAATAAATACACATACCTAAGGAATCCGTGGAATTGGCTGGATTTTATTGTTATAACCAGCGGCTATGCCACCATCGGAATGGAGGTTGGCAACTTAGCCGGTTTGAGAACATTTCGTGTACTGAGAGCATTAAAGACTGTTTCCATTATGCCGGGTTAGAACTATAAAAAAAAAAAATGTTTTATGGTGTATTAATTCATATTATTTTTTTTTTATAATGTTCACAATTTCCAGGCCTTAAAACTATAATAAATGCGTTGTTGCATTCATTTCGACAACTGGCCGAAGTAATGACACTAACGATATTTTGTTTAATGGTTTTTGCACTATTTGCCCTACAGGTGAGTCTATTATAGTTGTTTTTGTCAAATTATAATTTAATTACAAAAAAATTATTAATTTAAAAGGTATATATGGGCGAACTTAGGAATAAATGCGTAAAAAATCTTCCAGACGACTGGGTCAATTTAACAAGTGCAGAATGGAAAAGGTAATATGCCTAATCAAAATTTTATACTTAGGTAAACAAAAACAATTGAGAATTGCAAGAGCTCTATTGGGTGGAATGGCCTAAACACAAATTTTGATCATACATTTAATTTTTGGAGAGCTGCGAGATTTTTTATCAACTTAATTTTTTTTTAGATTTCAATTACATACTTAATTCAAACGACCTTAAGAGACATTGGTGCAAAATTTTAAACGATTTAGTAATACTCGTATGTTAAATCATTTTTAGTATGATACTAGATTAGAAATAGGATTTTCCTAATCTTAAGCGAGTTTAGTATTGTACTATCTTATTAACATTTTACTAAAGTTAAAATCGCGAAATGGCTACTTTAATTTTTAATATCGTACTAAATCCATAATGTCATCTGATAGTATATAAGCCTTGCACGCGGGGGCCCAGGTTCGAATCCAGCTGATATACGTTTTTTTTTGTTTTTTTTTTTTTGTAAATAATGAAGTTAAATGAATAAAATATAAACAACGAATACTTATTTAGAGCACACACATCAACATATAATTAATAAAAGCATAAGCACAATAATTGTGTTCATCAAAATTCAAATCATACAAAAGCATAGCAAATCATTTGTAGGGTTTGAAATTAGCATTTTACTAGTTAACAAGAGGTTTAAAATGTATGAAAAGTTAGTAGTTAGTAGCTAGTATCGTGTTAAAGCCTTAATAATAGGTTGTTTAAGATTTTGCGCCATTATTTTTAGTTCTTTATGGAATCATCCAATCTTATTTTGAAAAAGTGGAAATCAAATTCAGTATCAAATGGTTCAATTGAGAACATTTTGGCACATTTTTTTCTTATAACCGTTTTCTAATTACATAATTATATATTACATGTAAGATGCTCTACTTTAAATTTCAGTTGGGTGAATGATACAGAGAATTGGCTCTATGATCTCGAAGAGCTGCCAATGCTTTGTGGAAATCTCACTGGAGCCAGGCACTGCCCAACAGGTATAATATGAACATATATTCGAAATACATAAAATTAATCAATTAAGAATGAACTTTAGCTTTTAATGATATGATAATAAAAATCTTACATATATTTATGAAATTTATTTCAAAGGATACACGTGCCTTTGTGTGGGTGAAAATCCCAACCATGGATACACAAATTTTGATAATTTTATGTGGTCCATGCTAACGACTTTTCAATTGATCACCCTTGATTATTGGGAGAATGTCTATAATATGGTGAGCCAATTATTTCATATTCCTATACCTTGTATAAAGGCCAAGCTTAAATTTCTTTTATTAATTTTTTTTTAAACAATTACAGGTACTTGCTACATCAGGACCCATGAGTGTATCGTTTTTTACAGTGGTTGTATTTTTTGGCTCATTTTATTTAATTAATTTGATGTTAGCCGTAGTAGCGTTAAGTTACGAGGAAGAAGCCGAAATAACAAACGAAGTAAGAGTATACTACCTAAATATATTCTTTTTGAAGATCTGAATTTATTTTTAAATTAAGGAACGAAAAAAAGACTTATTGGATCATCGTGAAGATTCAACTTTTAGCTTCGACCCGTCCATATTAAATGTAAAAAAATTAAATAAAAACTACAAAAAGAAAATCGACTCACGTAAGGGTGTTCTTCTGGCGCAATACAGTAAAAAAAAGACCCGTCGGAAAAAGAAGGGAAAAGATGGTGCCCCGAATGAAAATGGAAACGGCCAAGTAAGTTAAAATTGTATATTGCCATTCATAATGGATTTAATTTTTTGTGATTTTAGAGTCAAAGTCGTTCGGTGACCCCAAGCCCGAGCCCGAGTCCTCAGCATAGTACCGAACGGCCACAGGCGTTGAATATTCCAAATCAACGCACTCGGGGTATCTCCTTTCAAGATGAGCAGAACAAGAACCCAAACATGTTATACCCCTCAGGTGAATGATTGAGGAAATCAGTTGTTTAAAAAGCAAAAACAAATATAAAACTTTACTTTTATACTGACAGACTACAAAGGTCAATTACTCCCTGGCAGTCGACAAGCCAGTTCAAATGCCAGCGAAGGTGGAGGAGTGAATCGTGAATCCTCATTGGACGATTCTGGTGTCGTGGACGATCATGAGGAACAGGACACAGGTAATGAAATGGTGAACACATCAGCGGTGGAGTTACAATCCGATTTAACTCCGGTAACCCTTGCCTTATCACCGCGCGAAGTTCGTTTAATTAAGTGCAATGGAAATATTGCACGAATTAAGAAGCATAACATTTATGCTTTGCATCAAGAATTTTCCTCGGAAATAGTTGTTATAGGTACATAGTTTATAGATAAGCGTAAATAACAATTTAAAAAAATACTTCAAAAACTACTACTTAACTAACAACTTACAACACTTGTAATTTTGTGAGCATTTTGTATCTTTTCATTTTTACATTTTAATTCTGGATACCATGTGAAGATGATCTTCCTGATCGAAATTGTGATAGATGTGTTCAATGTTGCGTTGACTACGAGGGTTGGCTGCAATTTCAAAATTGTTTATATAAAGTAAGTAAATATTTTATAATTTAAAATTATTTATCTTTAATTTATTTTATATATTTTATTTTATTTTATTATATTTTATTTTATTTTATTATATTTTATTTTATTTTATTTTATTTTATTTTATTTTATTTTATTTTAATTTATTTCATTTTATTTTATTTTATTTTATTTTATTTTATTTTATTTTATTTTATTTCATTTTATTTTATTTTATTTTATTTTATTTTACTAACGTGTACACGCGCTTTTTTCATTAATTTTGTAATCCTTCTTCGGTTATTAGTGTACATTTATTTTTTTATAATTTTCTTATAATTGCACATCTGTAGCTAGATTACTTTTGCCAAATCTGTGGTTGTGTTAGGGCAGGGGCGAACGCAGGGTGGTTTTGGGGGTTGAACCCACCCCCTCGAAATATTTTTTAGAGTCAGTAAATTTGGTATGTCAATGGGGAAATTAACACAAATAAAGGGTCTTGCGACTGAAATATACAAAAAAAATCACTTCCCTATTTGCATACTAAAAGCCAGTCGCCAGAGGAACCTAGATAATTACGAAGGTGATCCTTAAGAATATTTTCGTCGGTCTATCTATGACCATTTGTATTCTTTATTCATGCAATTAAAAAATAGATTTCGCGACCATCGTGAATTGCTTTCCAATGTTCAAAATAGTTCGCCCCAAAAACTTAGCAAACTTGAAAGTAGAAATATAAAGGTCTGCTGAGGTATTTGCCCAAGAATTGCCCGATGATGTAAAAGTATGCTTAGATGATTTTTTAGTCCAATTGAATTGCAGGTAAAAATGTATTTCTTATATTTTCTTGATATAGCTATGTCAGTGTTAAATTAACTATGGTTGCAAGCATTTTCTGAGTATATTAAAAAAAGACCAAAAATAGTATATGTACTCGTTAAATGCTTGTGATACTTATATAAAACAGTTCACTGCTTTATGCAGATCGGTGCGATACTTCCGGTATCTGTGGCGTCAATCGAGCGATCTTTTTTTTTAAACCTATCTGCGAGGCAAAACCGGCGAGGAGCAATTGAACGGTTTAATGCTCATGGACATCTATAGGAATATTGAAGTTGACTATGAGAACTTTATAAATATATTGGCAAAAGTTCAAAGGCGCATGGATTTTATTTTATAATCCATCTAACAAAAATTCAAAAATCGAGTTTTTTTAAATAGTTTTTTTATTTATTGTAGGTACATAACTATGGAAAACATTAAAAAAAAATTAAACGCCATTGTGAAGCAATTATTAAAGTACATATAAAATTTTAATTTCAAAAAATTCAGGACCGGATTTCGAAAAACCAATTTTTCAAAAAAAAATATTATTTTTTTTTTAAATCGAAAAACCAATTTTTTGAAAATTTGAGTTTGCAGTTATATTACCAATTTTTACGGAGCATTTACATAAAAACATAATTTTAATCGGTTAATCAGACAGTGAGAAAGTCAAGAATATTCAAAGGGGTTCTATTGGAAGAACGCACAATTAAATATTTTTATTTTTACTTAAAAGTGGACTGCATTAATTTAAGAATACACACATTTATTAAAATTCTTGGAGCCGTTTTTGAGAAATACATTTTTTTCTTGACGTTTTATTAACATTTGTATGAAAGATACAGTTGTTTTTTACTTCAAGAAAATAGTTTTTTTTACTATTAGATAATAACTAAAAAACTACCAAATGCGAAGTCTCAAAAAATCGATTGAGTTGTTTTCGAAATTTCGAGTTTTCAAAAAAAAAAAATTAATTAAAAAAAATTGTTTTGGGAAAATTTTGGTATTAGTGTTTAAACTTTCTCGGGGATTCTGCATACAAAAATATGTAAACCGTTTTCCAGAAAATCGAAAAGTAAAAAGTACGTTTTCCCTTCCCTAATGAACTGATTTTTTTTTAATCGCTGGAGCCGTTTTTGAGAAAAAACAGATTTTTTTTGCTAAAAAATTGCATCACAAGTATCGTATTATTTTCCGTCTTAAAAAAATGAAAAAAAAAATGTGTGGGCATATTACCTACCGAAAAAAATATGTCTTATGTCAAACAGGCGGATTTGCCACTTTCTTCGTCTTCGCTATCATAGTACATAATCTCGAGTTCAATTTTTTACGAATGCATAAAATTGTTCGTTAATACTTAGATAATGTATATATTTTCACCCCCCCCCCTCCCCCCCCCCCCCCGTTCTGTCTGCGTTCGACCCTGTGTTAGGGCTATGTTGTAGCATTGAAGTCTAGGAGAAATTCAGAATTCTAGAAAATTTAGATTTTTCTGAAAAGAACTGTCGTTCAATCGTTGAAATAATTTTCACATGAATGTTTTTTGCACAACAGAAATAAAATTTTCGGGTCAAGACGAACTAATTTTTGCCAAAAATGTCTATAATTTATCAGGGTGTGTCGGAAACTTTTAAAATTTCTATTAAGCCATTCCCCTTTTGGTATAAATATGTATTTCTCTGGAAAATATATGGGTTATATTTAATTATTTGAATACGTTAAGTGCTAACGTTACATTATAATTATTGCTTAAAAATAAATAAAGAATTGTAGTAGCATTGGGTAAAGAAGAATTTTTGGAGTGATATTGCTCAATTGAGACAAGACTGGATGAATTAATGTAGAGAAGATTCCGTGCAGTGATAAATAATAGGGTATACACCACAAAATACTGATTTAAAAAAAAAAATAGTAAGCTGTCAACATTTTATATAACAGTTCCATTGATTCATTACTTTTTTAAACCAATTGTTTTCTTATTTGTTCATTTTGTACTTAAGTAGTATTTTTTTTGTTTATTAATAATTTTTTTATTTATATTATTAACTAGCTGACACAGGGAACTTCGTTCCGCCTAAATTCATTTATGTCAAGAAAATAATAATTCCGAGCATGCACACGGAAGTGTACCGTACTCAATTGTGCTTTCGTATTGGAAAGCAATTCGTTGCAATTCTGTATTCACGGCGTTTCTTGTGTTTCTTCTTCTTTGTAGATTTTAATTTATTTGATGGCTCTGGTGATTCATATTGCGTTGTTGTTTATCTCGGTCTCCACTTTGGACGACGCCACACTGTTCTTGAGATAATGTTTCTCGAATTTGCGACATGTTCGCTCGATTGCGTACATTTTGATCTGAGCTTTCGTCTGTAGTTTCGTTTGCACGAACTGTCACCATACGTTGTGCATTACGACTGCGAAGTGAAAGATTTGACCTTCTAATTGATATCATAATAACGGAAACCAAAATTATTATTCGTCGAAAAAATCGATTGAGTTTCATAAGTACCTACTTATGAAATCACAAATTTGACTTGGAACTGCTGAAATCAATCACTAAATGGCCAAATGAAAATGTTCTGCAATCACACATCAAAACACATTGAAATGAAAACATTCGAAATATCTTTGATTTCGTCTAACTCACAAAAATCATTAAAATTTCCACTGATTCGTAAATTACCCAAATCCAATTGCAGTGTAACGAAATCAAAAGTGTTTTTTTTTATCTCACATTTCACAATTTTTTCAATAGCGAAATTATATAAATAAAATTAATTGAAATCACAATGAATCACACTTGATAAACACTTATAAATACTTTGAGCAATGAATTAAAAAAAAATAATTAAATTTAATTTTATTTGACCGCACGCAATAGCAAATACAATTCAATTTGAATGCCGAAACCAAAAGGACACCTCATACTCCTTCCTTAGGCCAACACGAATCCATCAATCCCAAAATCTTGAAAATCAAACGATATACCAATTGTCCTGAAAATTTTGCGGAAATTTTCATTCAGTGTCCTACATGCCCTTCCTAGGGCCAAAAACCCTAAATCGTGAACAGATTTTCCTCCATTATCCTAGGACCTATCTTGTGCCAATACGGATTTATCAAGCCCTAAATAGTGAAAATCGAAGTGACCATTCTCGAGATATGCACTAAAAAAGGAGACGATCCCTGATTTCCCATTTTCCTAGAAATTATTTTTCGGGATTTTCCTCCAGTTTCCTCTGTCCTTCCTTGAGTCAATACGATTCATCAAGCCCAAATTCATGAAAATCGAACCATCCGTTCTCGAGCTATGCGCGTACACACGGACGACTCTCTTTTATATACATAAATATAGATATAGATAATAAAATGGAAATCATTTTGTATTGAATAAATAGGAGCGTATAATATTTAAAATTAAGAAAAAAACAATAAAAATGTTAATACTATTCCTAATTTTTTTTTTAAATTTTTATTACAGATTGTTAGAGATCCATTATTTGAATTAGCAATAACTTTGTGTATAGTACTGAATACCATGTTTCTTGCCATGGAACACCACGGGATGAGTGAGAGCTTTCGACAAGCATTAGATATAGGAAATAAAGTTAGTTCGATCTAAGCTTAAATAAAATTTAAAAAAAAGATCCATTTCCTTACTTTTTTTTATTTAAAGGTTTTTACTTCAATATTTACGTTTGAGTGTATTGTTAAGCTGTTGGCATTATCGAAAGAATTTTTTCTTTGTGGTTGGAATATTTTTGATTTGATTATTGTAACGGCCAGTCTACTGGATATTATTTTTGAACTAGTAGATGGTTTGAGTGTGCTCCGGGGACTACGATTGGTAAGTTAAAATAATGTCAAAATTTATGTATTTCCCTATATAATGCATTTTAATTAAATATAATAACAGATATTTTCAATGATTATTTAAAGAGTAATTTTTAATTATAATTTAGCCAAAATGAGATATGATTTTTATTAACAATTTAAAGTACGTTTAAAAAAACTAGCCCTTGTTAATTAAATCGTTAAAACTAATAACTAATTTGTTTTGTTTTAATAAGCTGCGAGTTTTAAAACTGGCGCAATCATGGACAACAATGAAAGTCCTCCTGAGTATCATTATATCGACCATCGGTGCACTGGGAAATCTTACACTAATTTTAGTTATAGTCATTTATATATTTGCTGTGATTGGAATGCAATTATTTTCAAAGGATTATACCCCAGAAAAATTCGATCCAGATCCTGTGCCAAGGTAAAAAAACATAAAGCTAAACAAAATTGTTGACATTAAATTTTTTTTATAATTTAAATTTTTTTTATAACAGATGGAATTTTAACGACTTTTTTCATTCGTTTATGATGATTTTTCGAATTTTATGTGGTGAATGGATTGAACCTTTATGGGATTGCATGAGGGCTGAAGAAGAGGTAAAAAATATTATTCTATAAAAATTGGTTCGCCTGTAATACTTTGCAATATATCTTTAGATTAAAAATGCACTTAAATTAAAAAAAAAAAGTCAAGATTAACAATATTTTATAAATTTTCAAGGTTTCTCGGTTGCGCTTTTAATTATAAAAAATATTCCATGAACATGCTTGCACATTACAAAAATATATTTCTTATTTCAAGCTGCTACTGACTTCTTTGAACAGCAAAAAATATTATTTGAAGCCATCGCATTATTATTATTTTTTTTTAATATCCTTTAAAATTAAAGAAAGCTTACTATTGATTTTTTAATAATTTTAGCAAGGTGCATCGACGTGCTTCGCAATATTCCTTCCAACTCTCGTCATGGGGAATTTTATGGTGCTAAATTTGTTCTTGGCCTTGTTGCTCAACAGTTTCAATTCGGAAGAATTGAAGTCTAAAAAAGAGGTAAATTTCCACAAAAATATTATTTTATTTAAATTTTCTTCAACTAGGTGTATTAGTGTGTGTGTTTTTTTTTGTCTTCAAAATTTTCAAAATGAAAATCATTAGGAATAATTGGATGTTAATTATGCGTAAATTATTATAAATGTGGTTTAATTGATTTCGTTGTCAATAGAAGTTCGGTGTGTGGCAATCGCACTTATTAATGAACATTAAAATTACTTTTTTAAAAACATTTTAGTTTTTTTTTTATAAAAATAAAACTTTAATTAAAAACAAATCTCTAACTTTCTATCTTGGGACTACCCATAAATACTTTTTAAAAAAATCTACTAAACTAAACACCACTATTTAAAATCTAAAAACAATAAAACATTTAACATTTATCGTCGCATGTACATTAAGCTGACATTATATATTTTTAAAAAAATTTAATATGTTGTATGTCGATATTTAAATTTTTCTATGTGTGTTTTTATTGATGTGCCTTAAATATGTGTGTATCTGAAAAAAAAATGCAAACCAATTCGCACTAAAAAAAAAAAAATAAAAAAACTTTGAACAAATGTTTGCTACTGATTCACCTACTCAATGTGCACCGTGTCTCTCAACTGTCTCTATCGAACAGATTTTCAAGAAAAAGGTAATTCTTCAAAAAGTAGTTGTAACTTTTTGTTTTGAAAAAAAGCTATTCTCCTTTTAGTCGTATTTTGAATGACCCCGTAGTAAAAGCTTAGTATTTTTTTTAATTTAAATTGTATTAAAAGGCTTTGTGTTAAATGCATAATTGATTTATTTTATTTTATTAATATGTAGAACCAAAAATAGACTAGCAAAAATTTCACATAAATTACATACCTAAATTTTAGTATGTAATTAATTGGATGATTAATCGAAAGTAGTAAAATTTTCTGAAGTTAAAATTCAAATTTCATATGTTTATGTGAATTTTGTTTAAAAGTATTTCTTAGAATGCAAAACAAACAAAAAAAATAGTTATAATGCAATTTTTATTAAGTTGAATTTGAATTTGCCGGATTTAGGAAGTTGGAGAAGAATCGAAGCTAGCACGGAGTATAGAACGAGTGAGAGATTTAATACGAAGAAAACGACAGGCAAGAAAGGAGAAAAAGGAGCTCAAATATGCCACAAAATTTGAGCAGGTTGTGAGAGAAGCTCAAGTGGCATCTGTAAAGCACACCGAATCAGAAACAAAATTGCATAGGCTAAGTTATCAAGTAAGCAAAGAATTATAATTAAATTTTCTTCTTATTTAATTTTGCTTATTGACTCTTGTACAACTCGACATTTTGTACTTCGAGGAGAAAATATCTCTTCAAAACAGCCGGCATTTAATTATTATTATTAAATAAATCTGTTCATGACAGTTTAGAACAGAATTGTCTGAACAGGGCTAGAATGGACTAAGGTAATAGTTGATTGTAGAATTTGACCGACATTTTTTTTTAATTTATGAATTCCTGACAAGTTAATGAATACTCAAAACATAGCACATTGGCTTAGGAAGTTCCAAAATATTCAATCTGCTTGCTAACTTAAGTCTGAAAAAAAAAAATTATTTTAATTTTTAATGTCTGATTTAGTCCAAACGTATACCAAATTTTAATTGAAATAAACATCATGCTTCACATATTTCGTTTTTGTTTTTTATAATGGTTTAAACCATTAAATAAAAATCAGCAGTTAATTCAAACTAGATATGTTCAGAATATATAGACCACCTGAAAATAAAGCAAGTGTTTAATCCCCGATTGGCCAGCTGTAAAAAAAAATGGTTTTCCAATCAAGAGAATTTTTTATTGGAAAGTAACTGAAAAGCTAGTCAAGAAATATCTATCTTCCTGTATCTAATGTGTCAGAATTAGTAACTGTTAAATATTTTCAGTCAAGTTATTTCAAAATTATTTTTTTGTCCAAACAACCGATTTGTTCATTACGCCAATTATTGTGAAAAAATGTGTATGGAATGGTAAGAAATTTGAACAAAATACTGGAGATACTTTATTGTTAAGATCAACTTAAGATAAGCGTTTTAAGTAAAGTTCCAAGTTTGACAGAAGATACATATGTGAACAATTAACTTGTTTTCAAAATTATCTTCTGAACGTGACCACTGTTTATTTTAACTGAATTTGAAATCATATTAAAGATTTATGTATGTATAAGCTCTTCTAGCCTCTATTACAAGTCATTATATCAAATATAATTATTTTATCAAAATGTTATTGTTGATAAATATTTTTGACACCAGCTGGTATCTGTTCTTATTTGTCTGACGTTTATCATGTTTACTGTCATGTGCTTTTGTATCCTGTACTGTTCTGTTCCGTCTTTTTTTTCATTCAACAAAGCTGTTAATAAACTAGAAACTTTTGTAGTTTCCCATTGGTAAAATAAATCAGTTTATTTTAAACCTGTCAAAACATTGATTTTCCCCCTTTTTCGACTTCCATTGGAAATAATAAATTGATATATTTTTGCAGATCTACATTTTTCGACAAAATTAGCCTATCCTGTATTAATGCCAATACAGAATTGTCAGTTGTCAACTTAGTAAATTTATGTTTTGTACTAGAATCACTAAAACGATTCGTTAAAGCAATCTTGTTGCTTAAAACAAAAATACATCCTTCATCATTAGTGGCGATGATACAATGTCCAAATTAATGTATTTCATTTTAAATGTCTTGTTTTCTTGAAAAATTAAATAATTTTAAAATCTTTTAGTCAATTATGAAAACTTATGTCAAAATAACCAAACGTGGACATCTTAACCGATAGCAGCTTAAAAGAAACGACATTACACAAATACAAAACCAAACAGAAATCAATATGAAATCGTGTTCCATTGGACACTAACAAGATTTACCAATGGAAAACTATATTAGAAATTAAATAATTCGCAATACTAACTGACAAATTGTATTATTTCATTACCCCGGCGCTGAGCAAACATTAAATAAATTATTTAAAGTATATATGTAACTAATTGAATTTTTTTTTAAGGAATCAATGAATCGTCCCGTCTCAGGATCAGATTTCGGGTTTCAA
Organism: Philhelius pedissequus; assembly: GCA_910595825.1. Taxonomy (NCBI): domain Eukaryota; kingdom Metazoa; phylum Arthropoda; class Insecta; order Diptera; family Syrphidae; genus Philhelius; species Philhelius pedissequus. The sequence continues at coordinate 69,595,144 of OU343160.1, read as the reverse complement.
ATTCCTCTGAGAGAGGGTCTACAAACTATTATCGATGGCGGTGAATACGAAGAAGAATTCAAAGAGGTTGACGAAAATATCTGCCTAAATGATGACAATAATCAAAAGTACCTACACCAGCATAGCCTTTCTTATAATGATTAAAAAAAAAAAAAAACGTTTTTAATTTTAGAAACGATTACACCCTATATCCTCATGTAGAAAGAAAGTTACTACATCAAGTGTCTTCCGGTTTTGGTACCCAACAGAACGACAGCCGTGATGAACCAACGTTCACCGAATCCATAGAGCTTCGTCTGATGGGTCAGTACAATTCAACAGATACCGACCCAGGTGACCAGCAAAGTGTTATATTTCAACGTGCTGATTCGTTACGCCAACACGACGAGATGTACGTTCAGTATCAGAAATCTCTACTTACTAGATCGCCAAGTTATCGCAAGTCGCTCGATCGTCTTTCACAATCGAGTGAGACCTCACAGAGGTCACTGATACCATCGAGGAGTAAGTCAGAGGATGAGAATCTTCAGAATTGCGATCGTATGACCATCAAACGTGTGTCCAGTGGTCACTCGTTAAATACCATCTCTATGGATCAGGATGACTATATGCATCAGGGAAACCTGCGCGATGAACTACTCAACTGTGACCAAAAAGAGTTATTTCAATTCCTGCAGGACGATGTCGATAATAGTAATAATTACTTTAGTGAGACTGTTGGCTATGGCAGCGCAGTGATCGAGGCTGAAACGGATAGTCTGATCTTGGAGGCCAAAAAAGACGCGAGCATTTTTTCACCGCCGCGAAAGACCTCATCAAGTAGTCTTAAGTCGAACCTTAGTTATATTTCGAATTCTATTTTGCACCAAATTGAGCAAAGGCGAAATGGAAGCTTCTGTGAGTCGATCGATAAGGTATTTGGTCGATCTGAATCTCAGGGAATATTCAACGGTAGTGCCAATGGTGATGATTCACACGACCAGTTGCCTCTTGTAGGTAATTCTGAATTCGATAACATCATTCAAAGTTTCGAAAAAGAACTGGAAGAAATCAAAAAGTCAACGACTTCTCTAGAACGAAGGCTATCAAATCTTTCTGAGCCATCACCGGCAGCTGACGAATGCAATAAGGACATTCTCGATCACATCGCTGCCATAGAAGCTGATCACGCTAACTACGAAGTAGCTTTTGTACAGCGCCGACATCATCCGAATTCAAATATTGATCGCAACTCGGTAAAACTTAAACGTCGAAGTCTCGAGAAACAACGAAAAATCGACGAAGACTTTAGCATCTCGAATGAAATCCGCAAAATCTGTGATCAGATGCATGCACCCTTCGCCGAAGTTGGCAGTACATCACCATTTCTTCGACGGAAAAATGAGCTTTTCAGTGCTCAATTTGATCGTTTCAAACGCTTAAGTTTGATCGAACGCGTCGACGAACTTCCAGAGGAAGAAAAATTTGCAATTCGTATTGAGAGTGATAAACTGCCTCGCAAGTGCTTAACTGCCGATCTCAAAATTGACAGTCTGTCATTAAAAAGTACCAACAGCTATGAAAACCTCCTCATACAAAAGCAAAGAAACCAACTACAATCAGACATTATTGAACAACAACATCAAACCCAAAGAATCGTGCCACCTACTCCACCACAATCATTGAAATCAATTACACCACAGAAAAAACTTAAAACGACCCTCCCAAAGGCTGGTGACTTCAGAATGGAAGGCTTTAAAGTGCATCCACAACCTTTCGACAAAGCCACCTCAATAAGCTTAAGCAATCAATGCGATTATACGTCTGGCGCAAATGAGGACGACAAATTAACCACCATGACGGGACAGAAGTCCACTTTCACGAGACTAACAGAAAAACCATGGCATTGTTTGGTCTCCTACGTGGACGATCTTACCGTTGGTGGGAGACGTAACTCGCAGGGAGCATACAATGATCCCATGTCTTTTCCCAGCTTTGGTACAGTTAAGCCGCCCAAGGTGCCACAGGACTGTTTTCCACAGAAGTGTTACGACCAGTGAGTTATGATAATTTTCAAAATCTTAAAAATTCGTAAATAAATTTTCTCTTATTCTCAGCTTCTTTTTTCGATGTCCGTGCTTTATGTCCTGCATGGATACGAAATGGGCAAAAAATTGGACCCAAGTGAGGACGGCGGTCTTGACGGTTGTAGATACCCCAGCCTTTGAGTGGTTTGTTCTGGTGCTCATATTTGCATCCAGTATAACATTATGCTTCGAGGATATCTACCTGGACAACAATAAAACATTGAAAAGAATACTGTACTGGACGAATTTTTCGTTCTGTATAATATTCGTCATTGAAATGGTGTTGAAGTGGTTGGCGCTTGGTTTTTCCAAGTATTTCACGAGTTTTTGGACTATACTAGATTTCATTATTGTTTTTGTAAGTATAATGCTTATACATATGTTAATACTTTTAGAAATGATAATTTTGAACAAAATTTCTTTCGTTTTATTTAAGGTTTCTGTGTTTTCTTTGCTCATCGAAGAAAACGAAAATTTAAAAGTACTGCGATCACTACGAACACTTCGTGCCTTGCGGCCGCTTAGAGCAATTTCCAGGTAACGCAGTGTTATCCGATTGAGTACTTGAGTATATCAAGTATCATTGAATGTCTCTGTGTGCACTTAATTTTCAATGTCAAATTTCTTTATAAAACAAAATTATTTATTAATATTTTATATGCTTATTTTTTAAAAGAAGGACTTCAGGTTCCTGATACATCAAATGGAGTTTTTAATGTTCACTCTAAGAATCACCATTATTTTATTCGGGATAATTGATTTTTGTGGTTTTTCGTTTCATTTCCATTGCATGATTTAAAAAAATTTTATTATTTTCCAACATAGCTAATTTACTTTACTAACATTTTTTTATAACAAAATATTATGTAGAATATTGTTTATATTTTAACTTAGGTTTTACAGAAATCCTATAAGATTTTACCAACTCTTTGTGTCAGAATTGATCTCGTCTAATGACCTGTTCAAATATTATTGATTGCTTTTTCTTTAGCCGAGTTAGGGAAGTAGCTACGAAAAATCAAAATGATTTTTTTTTAAGAATATAAGAAAAAGTATAAGCCCTTACTTCACAACTTTTTTGGCAGTATTAAAAATATGATCCTAACGGTCTGTGAAGCACATATTCCAATAATTGAAAGTTTCTCCGAGGTGCTTCTCATAAACATTGGCAATAGAAATAAATAGCTTCCACTAGAAGGCATTATAATAAGCGTTTCATACATTGTCGTTAGTTTTTGAATGTGAATATAAACAAGTATGAAAGGCTGAATGCACTTTCGGCGTGCAAAGTAATTTAAAGCGCGCGCTTTTTAACATTTTCCAAATAATTATTTTATTATTCTCAGAATTTTATAAGAAGTTAATTGGAACAATGTGTTTCACAAAAACAGCATTTCCTTGAACAAGCAACAGGCTAAACAATCTTTTGGTATTGTTGTTCTAATATTTATAGAAAAAAAAAACTGAAAAAGCAAAATTTTTTGCGAATAACGAAAAACAAAATGTTGAAAAGAATTTTTTTGGGAAAAAAACTTCGATCTGCTACCATAAGTAATGAGTCAGAGATGAGTCTAATTAATAAAGGTTTTCAAAGTTCTGTTTTTTTTTTTTAAATAAGAGTTGCTTACTTATAATTTTCCTTCCTTTATTCTGTTAGGCAAAATTCTGCTTTTCTAAATTCGGTAAATCCAATATTTTGGATTTTCCCATGGGATAGAAGTCCGCAGTATCGTATGGGTATCTGCTATAGTAGTCAATAAATAATAAAATTTCTTTGTTGTTGAAAAAGACAACGGCAAAATTATACCAAACATTATTATACGTGAAACAGATTAAGCTAGCACCAACTTCGTTCGCAGATTACCGCACGGTAGTCAACCAACATTTTTTTAAACACATTGCCAATAGCACCGTCTTTCCAACTGTTTTACATTTGGTATAGAAACAAATACTTCTTGCAGTGTGGTTCCTCTGAATATCGTGTGTAGTGAACAAGTTGTAAGCAATGCACCAGCAAGAGTAGACTAAAAGCGCGTCCATAGTATGCCGAATGATGCCGATCGGCCTGTGCCGCACCACTCATTCTGGTCGGCATGACGTCCACATTTATTTTGTAGTGTGGACTGTGCTGAAACAAATTACCCACTCTGCTACAGGACAACACGTAAACTCAATCAATGTCTACAGACAGAAAAATCAAAACCGTAAATTTAAATTTTAAAACACGCGCTGTCAATGAGAAAGTGAAACGGTCGGTTCGGCACATCCACACTTCGTAATTCGGTTCGGGTTTCTGTCATTGTATCCGTTTCATTCGATTTGAATTTGGTTCGGTTTCGGCATGGACCAAAGGCCGATCGGGACGTCCATACTTATTCAGCTTGGCTGATAGGCATAAGCCGATCAGCATCGTTAGTCATAATATGGACGCGCCTTAAGATTTATGACTTTGGCCTAACGACTCTATTGACGTTGCTGGCCCAGTGTGTGCTTAATAATTAAAATGCATTGGTTTTAAAATTATGGTAGCAACGCTGATGGTGCTAGTTTAATCTGTTTCAAGCTTTAGCAACGCTTTTAAAGCATTTATGGTTGACAATCACACCAGGTGGCGCGATCGGGAAAGATCTCGACGCCAGTCTTACGTCGGAAAATTAACGCGTTAACTATTTACGTTTACTGTTTAATTGGGTGCATTTAATTGTGGGTACGATAGCCTATCTAAGATAGGTTAGTATCCACTTACTCGTAAGTTTCTGAAAAACAAATATATGATAGTTAAATTTGTTTGGGCTTGTGCATAGTGTTTCTGACATTTTCATAATATACAAAAGCTGCGTTTTATTACTAAGGGGTGTGATACTGGGTTATATTTTAGCACGTATTAGAGAAATAACACGAGATCCAGGTTTCTATCGGGTTTCTGTCTGGGCTTACAAATATTATACCAAAGATTTTCGGATAGCTTAAACTTTTTTTGCAGCAGCAGCTGTTTTGTCATCAGCTGTATTCTTAAGTGGGATTACAACAACACCAACCTATCCTGATAGTTATAGATTGATTTTTGAATGAAGCCATTGTAACTCTAAAAAAATCTTTCGAAAAACAATAACTATTATTGTGCTCATTTTAGAAAATATAGAAAAACAAGTTCACTTTTAAAATTAAGATTTCGGATAACGATTGTATGTTCTAACTTCTTATTTATTTTTTTGTTTTTATTATATTCTTAAATTTACTTCTCAATTAACCACGCATGCCTTTACAAAAAAAAATGTTTATCCTTATCACATGTACAAAACCACAAACCACACATTATTATCTAAACGCATACAAAGTGATTTGCTCCGAAAAGGTTCAATAATTCGATTATTTTATTCTATTATCAAGAAATTATTAAAAAAAAAAAAAAAAGAATCTTTTTCGAGTGTAATCACAGAGCTATTTCGTTACACTTTGCTTTCTAATGCTTTGAAAAATAAAATTAAATTAAACTCAAACACAATGACACTCTCTTTAGTGTTTTCTGTTAATATTTGTGCTTTCCGAGTAATTACAAACAAACAAACAAAAAAATGACCAACACGGAATGCAAATGATTCGCCACCAAACTACTATCTCTTTTCAAACTGTATTCTCAACTCTTTATATTCTTTGACATTTTCCAGGTGGCAGGGAATGCGAATTGTAGTAAATGCTCTCATGTATGCCATTCCATCAATTTTCAATGTCCTCTTAGTTTGTTTAGTTTTTTGGCTCATATTCTCCATCATGGGTGTACAGTTTTTTGGTGGTAAATTTTTCAAATGTCTCGATGACGATGGTGAACTATTGGCAATAACGGTAAGTAACAGGGCCCAATATGTGCATTGGGTGGTCAATTTGAATTTTGCTTAGCTTGTTTTTTTAACCTTTTTCTGTAATCATATAGGAAGTCAATGATAAATGGGATTGTATTGAGCAGAACTACTCATGGATCAATTCGAAAATAACTTTTGATCACGTAGGAATGGGCTATCTAGCTTTGCTGCAAGTGGCAACCTTCGAAGGTTGGATGGAAGTTATGGCCGATGCAGTGGACGCCAGAGGTATTGACTTGCAACCACAGCGAGAGGCAAACCTGTATGCATATATTTACTTCGTTATCTTCATCGTATGTGGGTCATTCTTTACTTTGAATCTGTTTATTGGAGTCATCATCGATAATTTCAATATGTTAAAAAAGAAGGTCTGTTAAAATTAGTAGATTTCATTCTAAAACGGGATATATCTCATTTCCACAATATATAGTATGAGGGTGGAGTCCTAGAAATGTTCTTGACTGAATCTCAGAAGCATTATTATACTGCAATGAAGAAACTTGGACGCAAGAAGCCTCAGAAAGTAATCAAGCGACCATTCAATCATTTTTTAGCCATGTTTTATGACTTATCTAACTCAAGAAGGTATGTATTGCACTCGAATACCATTAAAAGGTTTGTTCCAAAAAAAAATTGACTTCATTGACAGGTTTGAGATCGCAATTTTCGTGTTGATCTTTCTGAACATGCTAACGATGGGAATTGAGCATTATAATCAACCACATGCTGTTTTCTTCATATTAGAGGTTAGCAACGCGTTTTTCACTACCGTCTTCGGATTGGGTAAGATTAATATATTCTAAATCATAGGTAATTTAATAATTTTTTCTTGCAACATTCGCAGAGGCCATAGTGAAGATCATCGGACTGCGTTATCACTACTTCACAGTGCCGTGGAACGTGTTCGATTTCCTCCTCGTTTTAGCCTCCATATTCGGAATATTGATGGAAGATATCATGATCGATCTGCCTATTAGTCCTACTCTGCTGAGAGTGGTGCGGGTATTTCGTATTGGTCGAATATTGCGTCTCATCAAAGCTGCTAAGGGTATTCGTAAGTTGTTATTTGCGTTAGTTGTTTCCCTGCCGGCTCTCTTCAACATTGGAGCCTTGCTTGGCTTGATCACCTTTATATACGCCATTCTGGGAATGTCTTTGTTTGGACATGTCAAACTTCAGGGAGCTCTCGATGACATGGTGAATTTCCAGACTTTCGGACGAAGTATGCAATTGTTATTTCGCCTAATGACTTCAGCCGGATGGAATGATGTATTGGAATCGCTTATGATCCAACCACCGGATTGTGATCCAAATTTCAATCGTCAGACAAATGGAGACTGTGGCCATCCGCTCTTGGCTATAACTTATTTTACTAGCTTCATTATAATCAGTTATATGATTGTAATTAATATGTACATAGCTATTATTCTGGAGAATTTTAATCAGGCACATCAAGAAGAAGAAATTGGAATAGTTGAGGATGATCTGGAGATGTTCTATATTCGTTGGTCAAAGTTTGTATCCCCCAAATTAGACTAGATATATTTGTTTATGGTTTCATCTTGCGCTACACGTACTTTTGTTTTATTTTACAGATACGATCCACATGCCACACAATTCATCCATTTCTCCCAGCTATCTGATTTCATCGCCTCCTTAGATCCTCCTCTAGGAATCTCCAAGCCAAACACTGTAGCATTAGTATCATTCAATTTGCCAATCTCTAAAGGTAACAAGATTCACTGTTTGGATATACTACATGCTTTAGTGAAGCACGTACTGGGCCATGTTGAGGAGACCGATAACTTCAAGCAGCTTCAGGAGCAAATGGATGTTAAATTTAAAAAACAATTCCCCACTCGTAAGGAATTGGAAATTGTGTCGTCAACAAGGATCTGGAAAAGACAAGAGAAAGCCGCCAAACTAATTCAGACAACATGGAAGGAATATCAAAGGTGATTTGGTTTTCTCGTGCGTAATATTTTAAAATTGAATTTCTAATTTAATCGATTTAATAAATAGAATAAAGAAAGAAAAGGAACGTTCAGTTAATTCTGGAGACGATGATGGAACACAATCTTCAAGTCCCGGTGGATGGCATGCAAAATTGTCAGCGTTGAATTTTTTTCATTTGCAGGTAATTTCTAGTTTTTTTGTATCTTTTAGTTTAGGATTAAAATCCTACGTAATACGTAAAAGAGTGAGGTTGGACTCAAGCTTAGGAAATAAAAATATTTGAAAACTCATAATAGTTTGAAAACAAAAACATACGCATAAAAATAACGGTTTGATTTTTCTTTTAATTATGTTCATGTACCTACACTCTCAGCCCTGTACCGGTAAACAGCAATGAAGAACATTTTCTCGTAAGAGAAACCACAGAAAAACAGAATTTGAAAAACTCTATTTTTGGGCACATTGAAAAAACAACTTTTAAATTTAGTGTTACAACAGTTTCCTTTTTGAGATTTTAGGTTATTATTTTCGCGGATGATATTCTTATTACATAAAGTTTAAATTTTTCTCGGAACTTACCGCGTTAAATGTTAGAAATATTTCCAATTTCTTTTTCCCGACGTTTCGAATAAGTTTCAAACTTCTTTTTCACGGGATGAGACTGTTTCCTTTTTCCTCTTTTTTAAGATGGAAAAAGATCACGCTTTGAAAAAATGTCAAACGAAATAATTCTGGCCGTTTTTCCTAGGAAATAGCCAAAGTTTTCTGATAATCTTTCCCAAATTTCTGGCCTTTTTTCCAAAAAAAATTCTCGCATTTTTTCCATTTCATTTTTCAAATAAAATTCTGCTCTTTCTAGCGTTTTTTCCAAAAAAAATTCTGGCGAAATTTTCTGTGGCGTAATTTCCGGGAGCCTATTATTTCTACATTTCTTCAAAAAATATTAAATCAAGAATATTCAATAAGATTAATTGACTTAATGCTTAAAGAGGGGAAATAGACATTTTCTATTTTTAAAGTTTTTCGGAAAAAAACTAAACAGTTACTGTTAAAAATGGGAAATGTTTCCCTAAGTATTTTCGTTTTTTTTCTTTTAGAGATAATTTAATAAAAACCAAAGTAAAACAAATTCATACAAAAAGAACATTTTTTATATTATTTCAGGTTAGCCGTCGTGGTACACAATGTTCGAGTCGAGCTTCATCAAGAAAATCATCTCGTGCTTCGGACGCTTCTGATCTCAGCGAGCTTGCCGGCCCATGGCTAAATTTGCCCTTAATGTTAGTCTCTGGTGCTGATGATGTCATGAAAGATATTAAACAACAAAATGAAGACATTGGAAAGCGGTATAAATATTCAAGCCTCAAAAAGCATTTTCACAGAAACTTTTTTAACTAAAATTTTTGCAAATTTTTCACGAAATCTTTTTTATTGTTCTATATTTACTTCTTTATCAAAAAAAATGTATTTAAAAGCTTTTCTAGGATGTCATTATCATATGAATGGCTACTTGAAGAAATGATGTCATCAATATTCGTAGAAGACCGAATGGACTTTCCAATTTATTCTTCAAATCCATTTGATAATATGTTTTTAAAACCATCAGGTAATATAGGAAGGGCTTTGTTTAAATAAAATCCTACTAAACTTAATAAATTATTGGACCACCTCAGCGATGATATATGCTTACTTAAAAATTGTTCAAATAAGGTAGACAAATTTAGATTGCATTAGAGGTAATTGTAGTTAAACAACAAAATAAGTATACTAATGTCAATGTCGAAAGATATTCAGTGTTGAAAAGCACTTTTTGAACTTAAACTCAAATCAACAAAATTTCAACTGCACGGAACACAAATCTCACAAACAAATTTGATATTAGCAATAAAACATACCATACCAAATTTAATACAATATGGCATGCATGAATTTGAGCGTTTATAGAATATTCGACAGAATTTTGTCGACGATCAGCTGTCTTGCACTATTCAAAAAAAAAAATGTTCGAAAAATTAATGTTCAGTTTTGATCATGTATGTTTCGATCATCCGAATAGTGGATCAGAGCTTTGATATTGGGCACGAAGAATTCTCCGTGCTTCGTGTAATTAAAAAAGTTTCAAGAGCAAACTAATATATTTTAGGTTAGGTTTAGGGATTTTGAATGTTAGAGGCCAGTTTTTTTATTGATAATTTCAAAAAATCACACCTTTTAGGAACATTGTCTAAAAATATTTCATATAAATTAGGTATGACCATATATGAATTGTTAAAACAAAAATTGTCTTATATAAATAGTTAGGTATCCATTCGACAAGTCATTGATTCAAAACTTATTAGTCCGATGCTGTCAAACTATATTGATCCCATGTTTCAAACGATAATACCGTGAATACTGATATTCAAGTAGATCATAATAATTTAAAAGCTTAGACCTGTAGAGCTTATAATCGTTGTGGGGTTCAATGAATTTTAGTGGCCTTAACGGAATGGATAAAATGGAATTCATGTTTCTTGGGCCTAACGAACTGTTTATGAAGGACGATAATGGCCAGAATTACTTAACTAAGCCCGCCAACCTTGAATAGCATAGATCAATAAAAGTTTTTCAATTTTAGTAGTACTTGTAATTTTGTGGGGCTGGGGAAACTGATCAGTTTACTCATGGCAGCAAACAAAGTTACCTTTAATGGTAGCTTATAAACCATAACCAATCTCTAGTCAAGCCAAAAAAAAAGTAACTCGTGTGGAATCCTAAAGCGTCACAACTCGATGGGAACCCATACATAAGCACTTCATTTTGTGCCCCATCTTAAAGTTCTACACATAAAAGCATCCCTGGGCGTTTACTTTTTCGACGAACTGAAAGATCTCTCAACTTTGCCGCTTACAATATCCTAAGACAAACCTCTTCAGAATTCCGGATTTCATATACTCAAACTTAGTTCAATAAAAACATGGAAATCGTCCGATCCAATTTATCCTAAATGTGCAAATAATACAGCCACTTAGTGCGAAGTACTTACCAATATTAATCTGATTTCTAATTAATCTTTTCGATCGATTTCGAGGTAAATTCTTGTTCCTTGATAGTTTTCTTTTACGATGTAGGTGATATCTAATTTAAAAAATATATATATTTGGCTCTACTTAGCCCATACCAAACAAGAAATGTAAGTAAGGTCACAACAAAAATTTTAATTTTATTTAATTGTGCAAATTTATAGTCACATACATAAACAACCTTTTTAATTTCTTTGTAATTTACAAAATGAAAGCAAGAAAGAAACTTAAATATTTGCGACTATATTTTTGCACTTTTTTTAACTTTCAAAAAGAATTCCATACAAGCAAAAAACAATTTTCGAAATTCTTGTTTTAGTTTTTTTTTTTAATAATCAACAGCGTATTTGAAGTTTTTGATGTTTTACAAAATATTTGCTCTTGTATGAATGGGTTGAATACATAAAAAAAAAATATTTGTAGTTGATTGGTTCATGTACCTATTTTAGCATGTAAATGTTCCTAACTAAAATTGATTCCCAAAATATTTTGTCACCAATTTTTGGCAGTCAATTATTTGTTGTAAATCCAGTTTAAACTGTTCCTGAATGGTAGCCATTAAGATCCATGTTTAACTAATTGTATGTCTCTATGTTTGATGTGCATAATGCTAAACATTCTTATCTTATTTTTTAATACAAGTTTTCAGCATTTAATTCTTCTCAAGATTTCGTGAAAAGTTTCAAAAAACAATTTCAACCCCCATGCAAAAAAAAAATTGATAGCTAAACGAATAACAATAATAAACATATCATTATTATTTTATATAAAAATAAAGTGGTAGCATTTTTGTGGAAGCCCCGCGTGCCAATCGTCGCCGAAGTTTCTATAATTTCTTTTTACGCCATCAAGATGCCGTCGATGATAGTTTAACTTCACCATCTGTACATAGAAAAAGTAAATAACAAATTATACTTACATAAATAATTTTTATTTATTAGATAGTTTCGTTGAATTAATGTAAATTGTTTTTCTTAATTTCAATTACAAAAAAATAATAACACAATGTATAAATTAAAATCAAAACCTACACAATTATATATACATGCTAAAATTTCACGAAATATAAAAATAAAACAAAAACAAAAAACCAAATCACAGGCATAACACCGACAACGACCGACGAAAAAACGATCATAGCGCCAACGCCAACACGGAAACGTGCAACGAGCTTTATACGCAAAAAACCACCGTTAGAAAGAGGTTTGTCAGCACAAAGCGCTTTAAGAGTTAACAAAAATGCTTTTGTCTGTATGTGTGTCCAAACATTTAATTTTTATATTCTTGATTTTACGAATATCCTTTTTTTCTTTATTCTCTTTTATCTGTGCCCACTGTGTGCGTGTATGTTCTTCAATTTTGAACATTAAAGCTGATGGACCATCGGAAGTGAGTATTTTGGTAACAAAGCCATCTCCAGAAGCACCAACAGGACCATCATTAAGACCGGATAATTCGACATTGGTACATGTGTTAGTTCATAGAGAGAGCGAAGAGTATAAAACAGAGACAGACGATGAAGAATTTACACCAATAGGTGGGTTTTAGTTTAAAAAAAAACATTAGTACCTAGTTTTATAATGATTAAATAAATAAAGGTACATAGGTTTGTCATAAGTTCAAAACATTTCTGAAACCAAGAAACCGCATCTCAAAAGATTTGTTTAATGAAAAATGGAACATTTCTGATCTGTTTTACAGTGTCCCATTTGAAACAAAATAACAAACAAAATTTTTAGTTAATTTTAATATATTTTCGAAAGGCAAATAATGTAAACAAAAATATTTTTCATTAAAAATGTTTTGTAATTGTCGGGTTTTACACCGATTATGATAAAAATCATTTAAGGGCCTTGTTTTCATCATATTCTGAATTGTCAACTTTATGTGGACCCTCAAGTCTCAAGACGCCCTATGTCTATTATAAAAAAAATAGCATGTCCGCTCAGTAACATACTTTTTTCTACCAAAGTCATCACCTTTGAAGTTGTACATAGGGCAAATGCATTAAGCCTTATGAATTAAATTTAAACACATTTTAAGTTTTAATTATTTAATGACATAACTTGCTTTTCTGCAACATAAAATTAATGCCACTCGGCCGGGTGTTTTTTGAGAATCGAAAAGTGCAGGTTTTTGGCAACTCTTGGGGTTGTTAAAAAATCTAGGACCTCCCTTGCTTGGGAGCAGTGTTGCATTTGAAAGTATGAAAATAATGAAAAAGAATTTGGTAGCACAGTTTTTATCTTCTCCCCCCGGGGATTATTTTTTTGTTGGATTTAACATGCATATTGTTAATCCCATTGATTGTTTTTTTCACCAGCTTCCCCGGAGCTTAGAAAAAAAAACGCCTTTTGTTTGTAGAATGAGACCAAGCTACCCCTAAAATAAAAAATCTAGTGAGTTTTCATTGATATCACATTAAATCTTCTGGAACAATTTTCTATAAATTTTTTGGTTTGCATTTCAATGGGCGCCAAAAGAGCGATCACATGGCTGAAAACTATGTCCCGGTTCTGGTAAGTGGTGTTTAATTCAGCAGGTGTTTTTGTGCTTTAACGAGCATATACTATTGGATGCGTGACTCGTGACATGCCAACGGTGCGGGCGTTCACTCATTAATTCTAAGCAATCTGGAGTAATATAATGTTTAAGGTTTTCGCGCTGGTTGAGCATAACTAATTAATTATTTATTTTTCCGGATTAACTGCGTAGGTAATTAAAAATTAAGGGTGCACTTTTTGTACACACCCCGAAAGTTTCGCACCAAGTTGCATTAAGCGTGGTCACCGGGAAACTGATATTGAATAACTTTCTGATGTTGTAAAGTGTGCAAAAGCACATCTGATGAAAAAGCAGATGTCATCATGAAAGCTATCTTGAATTATCCCAAAAATTCGAGAAACCAAACAAATATGTTTTATTGTTAAGATGCCAAAATGACTTTTTCAGTTTATCGCATTCCATTGGATAATCGCAGTCAAACAAATTAAAAATCTAAGGTATCGCCTCAACTTACAGAAGCCCATTTTTTCAGAGGCGTTAACTGAGGAAAAATTATCGCCTAAGTTACAGAACATGGGCCCTGGTATGAGTTTTATTCTGGGCTTTCATCTAACATATCTGATTTGTTCACAAATACACTCGCATATTTTGGTATCCGAGCTAACATATTATATATAGTAAGTCCCCTTTCACACAGAGAAACCAGTTGCTGAAGATTTTTTTGACGTTTTCCTTTAATTGCCTTGTAGCTTTCACACGAGGAGGAACTGTGAATATTTGGTTGGGCTTATTGGAATGCAAAGCAAAACGTCGAAAAAATCTCTTCAAATCGTTGACCGGTGAGATTTTTTTCATTCCCCTTACTTCTTACCCTTCTCACCCACAAAACTCACTCCCAGTTGCCGGAAACTCAGTTTTCTTGTGTGAATGCAGTCTAAGTAAGTGAACGGCGCCAGTGTTACACAATAGAATAGTTCAGCGTTCCCAAAAGTACTAATAGAGTAGTATTGTACTACTTTCGCCACCTCCGTACTAACGTACTCCTCCTTTGACACCCGTACTACTATTTTTTTCAAAACCCAGACAAATCTTGTACATGATATCTATGCCTGATTTGATACATAAAACCAATATTGAAAACCTTGATTTGAAATGGCGAACACTTCTTAATCAAAGCATGGTATCTAATTCATTAGATATCGAAGAATTTTGGTCAGAGATATTTATTTTGAAAAATGCTCTTAAGAAACATTTTTTCCTCTAACACAGGATTTTGTGAGTGCATTATTAAGTATTCCCCATAGCAGCGCAGCTGCGAAAAGAGTTTTTTTTCCAACTTTTCCTTATAACACAGTGTCTCCACCTTCTATATTTTATAATATACTATCTGTCATTTTGATAGAAAGAAAGAAAAATAGAATGCTAGAAAATTTGTCATTGGGCATTTCATAGCATACTATTTCAATTGCACAAATGTCGCAAAGGTATATATATCGCTGTGTTCTTGCTCTAGTAGCATTACAAGACTTAAAAAACCTGCAACAAAATGAATTAGACAAAAAAAAACAAGGAACTATAACAATCAAATAGTATACTATCGATAGAATGCTATGAGTTGTGCAATGTCTAGTATGAAATTTTTTATAGAATGGTATTTGTGGTCTCCATGATCAATTTTCATAGAATGCAACCTAGCTTACTAGAAAATCTAGATCGTGGAGACCCCATGTAAAGGATAAAACACGAAATAGATTGGAAATAAGCACTTTGAAAGCAATTATGAATTGTAAAGAATTACTAAATGGAGTGTAATGCAGTAAATGGAATCCTTCAAAACGCCTTTTGAAATAATATAAAAAATATTTTTTTGTTTCTTTTCTTAATCCTTTAGAATACTGATAATATTAATAAATCATAATACCTTAACATAAAAATAGCCATTTTTGATCTAGGTATTTATTACTGATATATAAATGTCCCTATTTTTTTCTTCTTATTTTAAACTAACATTATTTATTAGATAATATTGTAAACAAAATTATGGTAAGTCATTATAGAAAATGGTGGTTTTTGAAGAGATCTTTGTTTGGATTTTATTATTACCATTTTATTTATTTTTTTGCTTAAAGAATACATACATTTTTAGACAATACACATGATTGCTTTTACTGAAAAATTAAGTTTAAAAATAAAAAATTATTTCACACATTCTCATTAGGAAACTTTTAAAATTGTGGAAAGGTACTACTATTTTTTCAAAATACTAGCCTTTTTTGACTTCTGTGCTCCTTGTGAACATTTCTCTGCGGCAACACTGGTAGTGTTTTTGCAGCACCGTAGAGTGAAACGTAGATTCAACTTCCGAAAATTAGTTGTTTGATTCAACAAGCGCTCAGAATGTTTAAATTTAATCTTAAGTCTTTAAATTGTTACCTAGTTTTAAGATATTAATTAAGTAATTGTTAGTTGCTTGTATTAAGCTATAAATATAAAAAAAAAACACTTTTAAGTGCCGACAACTGGCTTAAAACTATTATAATTGTTATAAATTTGCATTTCTCTCCAGTCTCGTCCATGTATTGGAATTCGACTACATTGAAAAATACAAAAATTTCACACCCTTAACTCTCTTATAAAAAAAGCATCTTCCGATGGTATTAAAGGAAGGGGCAAATTTCATTGAAAGTCGAAAGTTAAAAAAAAATGTTGCCTTCCGAGCACAAAGTGCCTTAGCTTATTATTTATTTTAATTTTATTTAGCTTATTCGATTAACCTCAGATGTACTGTACATATGTATTTGCTGGGATTTTTTCCATGAATGTCAGTCGTCTGGCAAGTATCTAATCCCTATAGGCAAAATATTCCCTAGGTATACAAAATCATACTATACTTTTGGCTTTGGGTTACCAATTTTTTTCATTCAACAATAAATATGTTAAACCTTAATTCAAAATATGACACCAATAAAAGTTTGATCTAATGAAAAAATTATTAAATTTGTGAAGCTATTTTGAAAAATTTAGTAGTATTATAAAATTAATAAATACGAGTATAATCATTGTCCCCTTTGTTTTACCTTTTGTTATTTTATGAAACATTTACATACGTTCTTATTTATTTTATTTTAGATAAAATCCATAGGACACCTCAAATAAAAATCAGTCCTGGCTCTGATGATTTTTCCTCGGATGATATAGGCCCTGCTCCCTATTCAGCGGTTCAAATAAATGTAGAAAGTCCCAAGGATCCACCCCAAGGAGACTTTACTTCTCAACTAACATCAGCATTAGAAATGCATCCGCCAAATGAATCTATCAGATCAATTGCAAACGATGATGTTATAATTGATGTCAGTGAACCAATCGATGTCAATATCCAAGGTGATACATCACAAATATTCTACGACTATAAAGAGGAAATAGACCAACGTGAAAAAATATCATCTGCAGATAAAGGCTTTAGTGAAATTATTAAATGCCAAAGTCCGCAAGGCGATGAAATTCTGATTCTAGAAGATAGTGATGAACAATTTGATAGCAGCAATAGGTGACCATTAGCAAATGATGCCGAACGAAAGCCTATAGATAAAACAGACGAAAGACAAAGTTGACAATCTTTAACATGAGTCTTGTTTTGGTTAATGCATGAGCATTGAGGCAATTCACAATGGTTAACTGACACATTCCAATAATCATTCCAATAAAAAATCCAAATCATTCTTCTGCTATACTTATACATTATCTACATAATATGTACATCAAAATACCAGTGTGTGTTGAAAACACCAACTTGAAATAATATATGTCAATGTTGAATAGTTAAAGATATTTCAAATGTTATTTAAGCTTAAGTTTCAACAAAACACGTCTGAGCCGTAAAACTGATAGCATAAGCTCACAATTTTATTCATTAACATTATTAAAGAAGAAAATTGGAGCTCGTAGATATTTTAGTTTCTAAATATGTTGAATTGTATGTATTAACTTTAAGAACTACGAAGAGCAATTTGTTAGGGTGCGGTTCATTAGTCCTTTGAAATATAATAACTGTGCAATGCCATTAGAATTACGTTTTTTTTAAACAATTAGTAAAAATCATTCTTGTTGATTTTTGTATTGATATTTTTGTGTTTGTCTGATTTAAAAAGTTTCAAGCAAAATTTTCCTTCATTGGTTAACCAGTATGTGTTTTTTTATAAGCCTCAAAATATTATCAATTATCTTCTCTTAAAGAAAAGTAAATTAATGCTAATCAATTAATTTCTTTTTAAAGCTCACCTCAAAACATTGCTATTCAGTGAATACTCAGTTCATATAATAATACCTATGCTCAAGTAGGCATTTTATAAATACATAAATTATTAACATGTTCGTATGCAAGACTGGCTCTTATAAGGGTTATTTCCGAATTTTAATTTGTGCACCCTCAAATAGGTTCCAAAAAAGAACTTATTAAAATGCTTGCTAAGCTCTCGTTCTCAGATATTTTTTTAATATAAATTTTGAATTTGTTTATAAAACATTTCAGCATATAAGGTAAGGTCTTATCGAAGCTAAAATGCCTTACGCAAACCTTATCGAAATGTAAGTTGGATTATGTACAATACGAAATTATTAAATATCGATTCAAGGTTGCGTTAATTCATATTCATAAAATATTTACCGACCCACTATCGGTAAAATGCTCTTGTGTTAAATAAGTTACCAAATAGAGGGAAATATAATATATCATGAACCAACCTTGCTTTTAAAAAAATCTAAACTTTATAATAGTTGTTGATTGTGATTTGAAAATATCCTTATGTGTATCCAATATTCAACCTCTTAGCGCGATTAGCTTAAAATGTCTCTATTCAACATTACATACATTTTATAAATAACGTTTCTGAGTTTAGAGACATTGTAACTTTATGCAGTCTCTAAAATGCTTTAATGAATTTTTATTATTTAAACAACCAATAACAAACAACAGCATATGTAACATTAGTGCTTAAATTTCTTGGAATCGAGCCTACACTGAAGTTCCACAAATTAGAGTTATGAAATAATCCTTACAAAAAAACTAGTCGAGTGTCCATCCATACATATTATGTACATGTATTATACATAAAACATGTTAAAATGGTTAGAGCTTATTTTAAAGTTTTCCACTTCCAATACTACAAAACTGTAAATAGATACTAGAGAAAATTTAATTTAAAATTTGAATTTACCTTCCTATTACAGTTGAAACTAGTTTTATTTTTACAATCTAAAATCAAATAGTAGAATTATGAAACAATTATATAGCAATCATTTTAAGGCAATAAATATTCTTAGTTAAATAATTAAAAAAATTAAATTAAACAAAAACTAATATTAAGATTAACAAACAAAAAAATATATTATTATAAAGACATTTTTTATTACTTATTTAAATGGGAAAACAAATAATTTGTACAGGTTAAGAAAATATATACATATATACTATATATGTATGTATAATGATTTGTTTTCAGCTGCGCTGTAAAAATAACGCCAAAAATGTTAGTGAACTTACATAAAGTGAAAATAATTTTTAAAAAAAATTTGAAAAAAAAAATAGTTTATTAAATAAGGTTACCAGACTTTAAAAAAAATACATTTTTTATAAGAAGAAATATTAAACCATAAGAAGTAGCTACGAATAAATAAAAATAACTTTTTATATTTCATCTGTGTAAATATTTGTTTGTCAATTTATTTTTACATGCACATACATTTAAACAAAACCAAAAATATAAACCAATTTTATTTTTAAAAACTTAAACAAATGAAAATGTATATAAATTTGATCACAGTTTGAACTTATTTCCAATTTTTATTTTCGTATCTGTCTTAAATTAATAGCTACTACCATCATTTTTACAAAAAAAAAAAATCATTGTTTTATTTTTGACGTTTTTTTTTTATTTTAATTTTTTGTTTTGTTTGCATAGGTATCGAAGCACAAGCAGGCTATTTGTTTCATTTCCACCATTTCTTTTTGTTTTAACTTATATAATTTAAATAAAATGCTTTATAACTTGATTGGAAGTTCAAAAGAGAATGGATATGAGGCTCAAAAAGTGAAAAAGTGAATGCATTATGTACTTTGTTTTACAATACAATCATGCTGACACAATTATGGCAATTATGTTTTACAAAAACTGTATTTTTCCAACATATGTATGTATGTACATATGTATATATTGACATGAAATGACAGCACCAATATTTGAATACTTTTATACAGTTTGGTAATACATTATTATTAATACAATTAGGACTGTTTTTGTCATTCATTAGACAGGGGTTAAGTAAGAGAACTCCCCTTACTTCTTGCCCTTCTCGCTCCAAAACTCCCAGTTGCCAGCAACTCAGTTTCCTTGTTTGAAAGCAGTATTGCCATACATAATTGAGATTGACTTGAAGAAGGTCCTGGTGACAATCATGCCTATTACCGATGTATCGTATTTCAACTGGCATTCTATAAATTTTACTACGCGTTAATGTGTAGCGGATTTTTAAACGATGAAAAAGAAATAGATATCTTCAAACTTAAATTAAGAATAGAATCATTTAACGAAATGTTTTATATGTAATACAATTAACTATAATGACGAGCATGAAGCATGCATGGAGGAGTGTTGAAAATTATTTTTTTTCATTTCACCTTGAATTTCGGCTAAACCATCATTTGAATTTAAAGTATTTTCAGCCTGAGTTTGTGCTGATCCGAATTCCGATGCAGTTTCTTAAGGTTTTGGGAGAAAATTAGGCTGGGTTTCATTCATTCGTTTCTTTCGTCATATAGAATACAGAATGCAAGCGTTCAACGACTTTTGACGTTTACACACGACAACAAAACGAGCGTGAAAAATTGAAAACGACTTACGAAATGTAGATCCCCTCACTCGTATGTAAATTTTTACTGGCCATCGAATGTGCTCTTTGCAGTTCACGATTCTGGTACTGGCTCTGGTGTAATCTGTTTCACGCTTAAGAAAAACAATTTGTATTTCTTGCAGGTAAAAAATATTTTAAGAAAATGACAAACTCACAATTCAATGTCACAGATCAACTTATAAATTTGACAAAACTCAGTTAAGTAAAATGTTTGGCAACCAAATCAATGATTTTTCAGAATTGGACAGTCAAATTTATAAAAAAAAATATTCATTATTATATGATGGTATCAGAATTAAAGGAGTTTATATCTATAGTTTAATTATATATAATTTGCTTGAATATTAAATTATTTATTTTATTTTTCTTCATATTTTATCATGAAAATCATTAACATTGGGTAAAATATTGTCACAAAATCTTGATTAAAATATGTTTAGTGGGCTTTGTACTTTTTTAATTAATTTAATTTATTCATTTTGCTTTATAAATTAAACATGTTTTATAAGGTAATTGTCAATAATTCCAGCATTATATATAAACAATTCATATACATACATTAATTCTACCGACTTAGAAAAATACGAAAACGTTTCAACAATAAAATTTATTAAAAGCCAAATAACGTACACTTACATTTTTATCTTTACCATTAAGACAACAATGCAAAATTATTTACATACTAATTAAATAAAAACAAACAATATAACAATCTTAAAGTTTCACCTCTAATTTATTTAATTATTGACAATCATTAAGAATTAAAATATCTACATATGTGTATGTATAAACAAAACAAAATAAACTTTAACTTACTCTGGGTTTGGTTAAATAATTACACAGAATAAATTTAATATTAACTAGAAAGTTAAAATAAGCCTAACAAACAGTATGTATGATAAGTATGTGTTTGCAGATGACTTTGCTCTCAATAAATTTTCATATTTAATTGAAATATTTAAATATAGATTTCACTTGAATTTACAACATTCTTAAAATGCTTTTTTATTTGTTTTTAGTTTTTAACATAATTCGCCACAAAACACTCACGAATTCACTTTTCTTCTTACATTTTTTTTTTTTCATTTTCACAAGATAGAAGTATATGATTTCATTTTCTACTAAATCAGAAATATACTAAAATATTTATTAACTAAAAATATGTAATAAAAATAAATTAACAGAATGCAACCAATATACACTCGTCAATTAAGTGATATTTTTTTCTATAACAAATAAAAAGAAACGAAAGTGAATTCAAAATAAATGTAGAAAACGCTTAGATAACCGATTGTTGTTAAATAATCAAAATAGTTTTTAAGTTTGCTTGTTTTTATCACAATAAAAAATAGAAAATTTAAAAAAAAAGTTGTAAAGAAAAAAAAATATACCAAACCGACAATAATTACCTACACTTTTATGTGGCAAATATATCCATTTTTAAAGGGTTCAATTACATATTTTGTTTTGTTCTTAATTCGTTGTTATTTTTCTAACATTTTTCTAAAACTGTTTTAAATTTGTGTTGTAAAAACAGGATTCGGCAGAACTATGCAAAGTGAGGCAGATTAATTGAGAGTATATAGATACATTAAATAAAATCATCGTAGAAACCATAGATTTCACAGAAACTCCGTTAAAAATAATTTGAATTTAAGACTGTCTTTAACTTAGAGTTTAATATATTCAACTAAGTTGCACCTTGCACGTTTGGTTGTATAGGTACTTGCGATACTTTTTTTCAATTTTCATAAGTCACCGCAGTTTTCAGCTTTATAATGCATTTTTTTTAAATCTCGTATTTTAAATAAGAAACTATAAAGAGGGGTCATTAAAACGCTTACAAGTAGATAATTCGTAGTCTAGCTATCATTGAAAACCTCACTTGCAAGTCTGCCGAAAAAATGCTGCTAACCATTTTCATTTTATTTCGAATTTCGAAAGTAGTACATAAGTTGCTGTTGTAAATAAAACTTCTTCAGCCTCTACATCAGGTCTCGATATTTTTAAGAACTACAAATATTTCAAAATGTACATAAATGTTTCATCATATTAAAAACAAAATTTAAAAAACAGTTAAATCTTAAACGCTCTTATATAAATACTAATTATATAGGTTAACAAATAATTCGAACTCGGTAAGTCATAATCCAAAGTCATATCAGTAAAATTTACATATACTGGTGCATTCCTTATGATTGTATCCGGGTAGTTCTCAAATTTCACAGAGAGAAACATCATTTAATAGTACAAAACAAATCGTACATATGAAACGTTAAATAATAAAATAAAACATATTTAAAAAAAAAATATTTTGTTAAAAATAAAAGCATTATACGAAGTAATGGAAATACAACTTCAGAGTTAGTAATTGTTTTAATTTATACTGTTAAATAAATTGGAAAAACGTATTATAAATTGTTAATACTACAATCGTAGTATGTTTTGGTAACCGTCTTAAAGTAAATTTTTTTTATTATTTTTTTTTATTTTGTTCGAACTAGTTAAATAATATTCTAATTAAAAGAAAATGTAACAAAGTTAAATATTCAAAATATGTAAGGTATGTATATTGTATATAAATAATAGAAGTTATTAATATAAAAATATATCTATATAAAATGAAATTTAAAAAAACATATTTACCGTGAAATATTATTAATTTAAAATTAATTATATTATAAACAGGCAAAAAAATAGAAAATAAAATATTTATAAACGAGAGATCATCGAAAATATTAAGTATTTTCAATTCACTTATTTATTAAAACAAAAACAAATATATACATAATTATATATATTATATAAAATAATTATTTAAAAAATTCATATTATAACATTTTACCAAAAACCAAAATCAAATAAAAACCGTTCAATAACTAAAAATGTGAGTTTAGTTTTTTTTAAGTTTTTTACAGTATTCAATTTTATTAGGAATGAAAGTATCGTGATTTATTTAATTATTTTTAGAGTTACGTAAAATATTTCAAGTTTTGATTTTATCAATTTTCGGATGATATCCAGCCTGAACATAATTGTGTGATTGGTAGATGGAGTTGGTAGGACTTTTAAAGTTGAATTTTACGATAACTTAACTTTCTGCTACATCTACAGGTTCTTACGGGACTTCATATTTAGTTAACTGCTTTCGGTGAACGCAAGTTTGAATAAGGAGTTAATTTTTCGTGTGTCTTCTATCTCAAGCTCGGCGACAATATTTGAAACGGGTTAGTATAGTTTAGTAAGTATTTATAAGCATTTTTTCAGTTTTCAAACTAAAACGACTAGATCGTACGAACTTAAATGTAGCTAAACATTGGTGCTGTTAGTAAGTAGATAATCTTGTTATCTTATGCAGGCTTAAATCCGTTAAGATTAGTTTGGTTCTTAGTTAATGAATAGTCGAATGGATGTTACATAGATAACTACATATATGTATGCTTATAACTTTATATGATAGTTGCAATATAATGTACACAACATTCATGTGATATCTAAAGATGTCGGTACATACAATGTATAAGGGTCTAGATGTTACATATGCATACATATGTATTCAGTGGCGTACATAGCAAAAAATGTATGTATAAATTACGAGTAATAAAGGCAAAAATGCATAAAAAATTACAAATTTAATATAATTAAGTAAATAATAAGATTATAAGATACACATAATAAAATCTTTTAAGATTGCTTAGTTGTTAAAGTTTGAGGGTAGAAATAGATGCCATTTGAATTGTTGGACAAATATGAATATATCAAGAAAATCAAAAATTGTTGGAGCGTGTTTTTAATAGTTTTTTAATTGTAAAATTTTGAAACTATTTAAAAAAAATTAAACGCCATTTTGGAGTAATTATTAATGTAAATATTAAATTTTAATTTTTAAAAAATTCAGTGACTGCGATTTTTGAAAAATCGATTTTGCAAAAAAAAATTATTAACACAATTTTTAAAAAGCGAAAAACCACCATTTTTTTTGTGGAGCATTTGTATAAAAAAAATATTTTAAATAGTTCATCCAATTCTGAGAAAGTCGAAAATATGAAAAGTGGTTCTGTGGGAAGTACCGTTAATAAGTATAAGCGAAATA
Organism: Philhelius pedissequus; assembly: GCA_910595825.1. Taxonomy (NCBI): domain Eukaryota; kingdom Metazoa; phylum Arthropoda; class Insecta; order Diptera; family Syrphidae; genus Philhelius; species Philhelius pedissequus. The sequence goes on along the minus strand of OU343160.1, from coordinate 69,570,696 downwards.
AAATAAGTTGTATTTAAAAGTGGACTGCACTGTTTTCATCAAAATACTTAATGGTTTTTTATTTATATTTGTTTTCTTTTTTTATTTTAGGAAAATAGTTTTTTAACTATTGAAGATAATGTCAAAAACTTACAAAATACAAAATTCGAAAAAAAATCGATTGGGTAGTTTTCTAAATTTTGAGTTTTCAAAAAAAAAGCTTTTTTTTCTTAATTAAAAAAAAAAGTGTTTGAAAAATTTTGGTTTACATTAGTGTTTAAGCTTTCTTATAGCTTCTGCATAAAAAATTTCACAAAATCAAATGAACCGTTTTTCAGAAAATCGAAAACCATAAAAAAATAAAATAAAATTACTAAAAAGTACATTTTAACTTCATTAATGAAATGATTTTTTTTTATCAAAATCGTTGGAACCGTTTTTGGAAAAAATAAGATAATTCTTTTTGGCTAACAAAAATGTATGGCAGGTACCGTTATTTTTCGTCTTAAAAAAATTAAAAAACTTGTACGCATATTACCGTGAACACAATCCAACAGTTTAGGCTGTAGACTCGAGGACAGACGGAATTGCGGGACCCATTTTGTTCGTGTTCGCTATCATCATAATGTCAAGTTTGATCAAAATCTGAGGTTCGATTATTTTACGAATTTTTATTTGTATTTCTTTGCTTTTAAGAACTAAAGTCGAATACTGTAATCTGTATGGTCTTAGGACTACTAGTCTGTTAGAAAATTGAAAATTACCAAACCTACTTTTTATTAAATTAACGAATAAAATAGCTGTGTTTTATTGGGAAATTTATCCGCCGTAAGTTTATCCGTCGTAGCATTTTACATACAATTCGCTACGGTCGATAAAAAGTTAAAGTAGAAACTACGGTGGATGGCTAGATGACTTTTATTCGAGTCTCGAATTTGATTTTGTTAGTTTTGTTGGTACGATTGATAATTGGGTTGAATCTCGATGGATGTGTTCATGAAGTGTTCTAATTATTAATTTCATTCGTAAGACAATTCGATCTTTTTGATTCTTTTTTTTTTTATAGTTGGCCAGTTTATATTTCTAAGATCTTAGATAATTCCATTTTTTAATAAATTGTAAGCTTTTCTTCTAAAAAGTTTCTGACTTTTACTTTTAAAAATTATATTCTTTGCTCAATTATTTTCTGGAGTACGTCTAAAATTCCATCTATATCTCCAATTTTGCATACCCCTAATGTCAATTAATCAATTTTCACAAATTTCGATTTCCATTTTGAAAAAAAAAATTAATATCTATCGAATGAATTCGGTTTTACTTTTAATTTTGACTAACTAAGACCGTTTTGTGTTCAATTTTTATTGATAGTTAGAAATAAAAGGAGTTTGGTGAAAAAAATCATCTTTTTATTTAGATCTACAAAAAAGAAATTTGAGAAGACAAACCGCATTGAGTGGAATGCACTATAGAGGAACTGCTCGGCACTGCGCCGCAAAATATTTATTCGTATGAAATTCTATGAGCTATAATGCCAGGCGCGCACATATGCATCTTACAGTTTTGCAACAGTTTGGTTGCTAAAGTGAATACCATGTACTTATATGAGAGTGTGCGCACATGAAAAAACTATGCAGTCCGCGATTCGAGCAACTTGAAAGTTTGTGTTTTGGCACAAAACGAACAATCGCCCCAAATAAGTTTTTCAGCTTAAATCACAACGAACTATAATGTAACTGCGCCCACATTAAATCAATATGTTGTCTGTGTGTTGGTTTATCTCGTTGACTGATTTTCAAGTTGCTTATGTGGGCGATCATCGTTCAATTAGTGATTAAACTATTTCGTTTCCGAAAAAAATGCATGTGCGCGCCTGGCCTAAGCGCACTAAGCGGCAACTGAACTTCACAAATGTGCTTTTTCCTCACTGTTTAATGGACATTGGCCATGAACCGTATTCGCTTCACTACATGGACATGGACTGGGCGTACAATTTTGTGATCCCATTGTTTTTTTTTCTGGGCATGTGCATGGAAATTGCAAACCAAATGTTAACTATTTGTTCCTTAATCCGCGTATGTTAAGTGCAGTATGATCTCTGTTGAGTGAGTATTGAATTGAAAGCTAAACATACTCAGAAAATAAATTTATAAATTGACTTGAAAAATAAAATTCTAGCTATCGATCTACTCAGAAAATAAATAAAAGCATGAAATATAAAGGGCAAATGTAAGGGGAGTGGACAATTTAAAGTACGTTGTACTGTGCGTTCAAAACCAAGAAACATTAACATTTCGGCAATTGTGTTTCCTCGTGTGAAAGCCATAGACGGTTTTTAAAGCAATACAAAAATTGCCCTGTGTAAAAAGGGGCTTGACCATAGTCTATGAATAAACCCGTTCACTTATCATTTGCTTTCTATTGGTGCAAAATGAATGTTCGAATTTAAAATTGCAAATGCAGAAAAAGTGAACACAAGAAATAGGTTTGAAACATAAATTAAATATTGGTACGTTTTTGTACTTTCTATTTTATATGAATAAAAGCTAATTATTGTTCCTAATTTTGATTTTTTAATAATTTTACTTTGCAAAAGACTCTTTCATTACTTGTGACTGCTGTGCAGGTGTACCATTTTTACAAAAATAAAAAAGCTACGGTGCATGCTACGGTCGATGAGTTTTTTTGGGAATTACTTACGGTACAATGGATAGATTCCCAATAAAACACAGTTAATGATATATTTCTAATAAGTAAAGTACAGTAAGTCATTAGGCTTTATACACATACAGTACCACGAGGAGGTAGACTTACATAGGATTTCACGTCCTAAACAGTCTATGTACCTATATGTAGTACTTGTACATATATATGTAAAAGAATTGAATAGTATTACCGGAGCGTGACATAAGGCTAATTTCAGAATATGGAGTTATGAAGCTTTCATAAAGTGTATATATGTGTATGTACTTTAGAAAAGCTACATATGATTCTTTATTATCCGCTTTGTAGAAATATATAATTTTCAACCAGACATTTGCATGGACACCAGTTAAAAATAGTTGCGCAAATGTGGGAAATAATCAGATGTTCTTTGAAATAAATTTATGGGGTTTATTTATTCTTTCTACATCAAATTCGTGAGATAATTTTATCTGATTTGCATCTAACCTCTCTGATCCTTTTACAAATATTCTGGGATAGTTTGGTATCCGAGATGACATATCTAATAAGTGAGTGAACGACCCCAGTGTAAGAAGTAATCAGCTGTTAGTTAGTCTGATAGCGAGTTTCATTCAAATAAAGATTTGCTCATTCTGTCAAAAGATTTTACCTTTTTGAATTTTGAGAGTTTCATTTCAACAAAAAGAGCAAATCTAGATTAAATCTCAACACGAAAGATTTGACTTCTGATGTATTGGCAGACTTAATTTAAATGCACACATATGTACATAGGAAAAGTCTTTTCTGTCAGACGTCAAATGGACAATATTTTGTTATTATTTTGTTGTGAAATTGTGAACATGTGCCAGTCTGTACCAAAAACTAAAAAAAAAAAAAAAAAATAATGGAAGTTAATAATTTAGATTTTATAAATTTAGTGGTGTTTTTGATTGCATCATCTTCGTCCTTCTCGTCATCTGATGATGAAGATATGTTTTTTCCCAGAAATGTATTCACATTAAATCTGGAAGCAAGTTCCATTGAAAAGATCAAATCTAGATCTTGGAAAGAGATCTTTGAAATTTGAATGAAACTCGCTACAACTTTAGTAGTATGTATCTGATTTGCAGAATTTTGTATGTCATTCATACAGCTTAATATTTTTTAATAAAAATAAATATACAAATATATATAAAATACAAATACTAAAACAGACTCAATTTAGAAGGATATTCGTATTCACATGGCTAATTTTTTAAATTTAAATTGGCTAACTGGACAAAAAAGGCAGATCTGAAAAATGTTCTTCCATCAAAAATAAGTAATACTGATGTTTATAAGATTGGGGTTAATTTTTCTAAGCCCGACTATAAATTCAGCTCTCTTATGTTCAGATATGCTAAGACAAATACAGTCGAACTTCGATAACTTGAGTTATCAAGACTTCGAGGTATCAAGTAAACCACAAAATTAATATAAATACGTTTTTACATACATATACAAACCTAATAATGTATGTTCTAACACCGGAACATGACAGCTTTTACTCATACTTAACGGAATCGCAATTTACAACACACACATATGTATACAAGGTCACAGAACATACAAACACAGTGCCCACAAAAGCAATGCATTATGAAATGAACTTGTAAAAATCCACAGAATTTGGGAATTCCCCTAAAAAATTGACTTATCGAAGTTGACGCCAAGTAATATCTTCAAGTTATCGAAACATTCGAGTTATAGAAGTTCGAGTTATCAAACAAAAATTACATACAAGCTTCAGGCTTCGCGCTATTGTCAACCAATTTCATTTGAGTTATCAAATATTCGAGTTATCGAAGTTCAATTGTATTTTGGAACAATTTCCACTAGTTGTTTTTTGAAATATCATAGAGGGAGGTAATCCGTTTTCTTTATGGCTTTGTCCCATTGAATATTTCGAATTAATTATACATAATGCCTCCGAAGTAGGTACATGCCTTTAATTTGTATACCTAATTTTAACTACTGGGATAGGTAACCATATTGATAAAATTTGCATGTGATTTCAATGGATTTTATTATTTAATTAAGCTTAATTATTAATTTTGGCGTGATGACTTCAAACGATAGCTGTATCCGTCAAACTTAAATTAATGTGGCAATCATGAAATCCTCCTATTACTACTACATACTAATATCAACTAATTAAAGACCTAACACCAATCACTTGTCATAAAAATGAAAACATGTGCATGCTATATAAGAGCTTCGCAACACTATAAGCGATTTAAAACAAACAGTTTATCTACAAACATGGCTGAGCATATTTTCTTTGAAAATTCCCAAAATATTTTAAAGGCTCTCCATATCTGGAACTTGCACAAAAAAATAAAAAACACCAAATTTGATATCATTTTGAAGTCCTGGGTATGTCAAAATCATTATAGAAAATGCTCTTTCTATATCTTTATAACAAATTCGAACATACTTCGTATAAATAATTGAACATTATATATGGTATACCCAACAGGTAATTATATTTTGTGGCTGTTTTATGGCAACTCTAGCTTTTATCGATGTCATTCAGGCAGTTCAAATGGACCAAATTGATAAAAAATTTGAAAAACTTCTATTTCTGGGTGTAATCCTAGTTGTATTGCAGAAAGTAAGCACAGTTACTCATACTGAAAAAAACATAATAGATTGTATAAATCAACTTCAGAAGTTATCGTCAAAATTTGATAACAAAACTGATTTCGACAATGCTCATAAGCTACACAAGAAGATTTTTTTATTTAGCATATCTGCTATAAATGTGTGCGTGTTCTTTTATATGATACCGCCAGTGTTTTTTTCGGGAAAACGTAAATTATTTTTCCAGCCTAAAATTTCGTTTCTGAATATGGAAGAAAGCCCGATTTGGGAGTTGATGTTGGTATTCCAAGTAATTAGCGCCTTCTTTCTTACAAATATATTAGTGGCCTATGATATGGTAAGTTTCATCATATTACCGAAATGGGATACAATTTTCTATGGTAACAGTTTGATCTAAGGACAAGAACAAAATGAAGTAAACCTTTTATTATATTCAATTTTTGTAAGAGTCCATACTTTTCGAATCACTTCTTTTGAATGAACAACAACAAGTTTAGTGTTTAGTGTGTTACCACCAAGTTTTTTTGTTATTATTTTTGGCTGGAATTATAGCTATTTCACGACTTGCCAGGTCGATCATCAGATTCCTTTTTTTTTTCTATGGCAAGTCGTGAAATAGCTGTAATTCCAACCCAAAATAAAATGAACAAAACTCAGTGGTATCACGCTCAAGTTGTTGTTGTTCATTTAAAAGCATTGAGTCAATTTTTAATGTAAACTTAAGACCATGACTTTTGATGCCTGAATTCTGAAAATCTTTTATTTCATAGGATTTGTAAGAAAAAATACATACATATAAAGGTTTTCCATTTCATTTTTTAGATATTTTGTGGAATGTTATCCATTTCTGCTGCAGCACTTAGAAGTGTTTCTCGGGAGATCCGGGAGATTGATGAAATTATCACAGATCATCAAGCCTCAGAAACAAAATTGAAGAATATAATTGAAATAATAATAGAAATATCAAGGTTGCTTCTTGCAAGATTTTGTTTTTGTTTTTATTTGTAAATCAGAAAATGCTTTACTTTATGCATAGTTTTACCGAAAAAATATCGGATGTATATGCAATGACGACAATGGTACACATCATTTACATTTGTGGTACTATGGCTTTAGGATTGTATGTGATGTCAATATTGCCAGTTAATAACTTGAATTGCTTTTCAATGATATTAGGAACCCTACTTTCAAATTTTCTTCTATGGATCTATTGCTATTTTGCTCAGATTTTGGTTGATCAAGTACGAAGTTAATTGTTAGGATGAAAATATAAATAATGTTTAATAATAAATCTCATTATTTAAGAGACAAATGCTTCGGACAGACCTTTACTTTTTAAAATGGTATGAATCTTCAAAGAACATGAAGGGCATGATTTTAGTATCGCTTTCGATGTTGCAGAGAGACCAATTTGTTTATGCTGGGAAAATAGTTCCACTATCAATGGAGACCTTTAGTCAGGTAAATTGAAATGTTTATCTATTCGAAATATCCTTATGTAATACATGTATGTACTTTAAACAGGTATTGATGAAGGCCTATACTTTTTTTGCTTTTATGAATGATATGAATTAAAGTAGGTCATTTTATTTAAAAATGTTTTATAATTATTAATATAATATTGTATGCTATTCTTTTCTAATAAATAAAGAAAAAAGTTAAATCAACTGCTTAGGCGCCAGTTATAGCTTTCATTGAAACTCATCATTGTAAACTTTGACTTTCAATTCTGAGACACTTAAGCAAATAAAACTGATGCTGTGTTGGTACCAAAATGAAGGTAACAAGATATATAATATATTTTGTCAAAAAAAAATTTTCTTTCCTCTATCACTTTCTTGTAAATTCACTTTTGATTTTTCAACGATCATTGAAAACGCTTTCCATCATTGAAAAATCAAAAGTGAATTTACAAGAAATTGGTAGAGCAAAAAAAATATTTTTTTGACAAAAAATATTATATATCTTATTAAATTCATTTTGGTTCGAAAACGACATCAGTTTTATTTGTGTAATTACTTCACAATTGATAGTCAAAGTTTTCAATGATAAGTTTCAATGATAGCTATAACTGGCGCTTTAAACTAAATCGACTTCAGAAATACCGGCAACAAATACAATAGTTTTATTTCAAGCCATAACTCACTGACTAACTCTCAAACTGACTGACTCGAAATTGGAATGCATTCTAGGTAACGTCAAATTATTTTCTGTACTGTACTTATTAGAAAAAACTCATATTTATTCTTTAACCTATAAAAAAAAAGAATCACTAAATAAAAATTTAAAAAAAAGAGTAGCTATGTTTGATAATGCTCAATTACCAATTTTCTCTAAAACTAAACGAAATAAATACATCTAATTTTCATTCTTCGATTGAGATTTAATAGGAGTAACAAATATTTATTTGAAGTAAATTTAGTATATATTCCTACAAATTACAAAAAAAATACAATTCAACTTTTTTAATTTTTTTTTTTTTTTTTTCAAAATTTAGTTTGAAATTTGTTTTTTTTTTTCCAAAAACTAGGCATAGATATTGGCCTCATTCAAAAATCGAAATATAGCCATCCAGATAGGTTTCTGTAGTTATAATCCCGTTTGAGAACACAGCTGATGACAAAACAGGTGCTTCCAAAAAATAAATGGGGGTATTCCAATTCCAATGTCCATTGCCATAATAGGTAATATAAATATAATTATAATAAGTTAATGCAAATGTCGGTACCTAAGAACATATGTTAGTATCCATTTAAGTTCCTCAACAACCAAATTCAAATAATAAAATTGTATGGGTTTGGTTTGTGTATATGGTTTTAATATATCTCATGGGATACAAAATTATATAAATGTTTTAGGGTAGCTTGAGATTTGGCGCATTCAAGAATCAAACCATTAACAGCTGCTTCCAAAAAATAAATTGCCTATCCCACATATAAAAGTACTGAGAAATTTCCATAGTAAAAATCTGATATATAAGTGCTCTAAGAGAATCCCTATTAGTTAGTGGGGCGTTCACTCACTTATTAGATATGTTATCTCGGGTACCTAACTATCCGAATATATTTTTGGATGGATAAGATAGGTTAGCTGAAAGCTGTACAAAAAATAATAACAAAACGCATACCAAATGAAGTTTCCAGTCAGCTGTTCTATGCATTTGTTCTAAGATAGCCAGGTATTCTAATTCTTGGTAAATTTAGAAAAAAATATTCGCACTTCAAGCGCTCATACCTCGAGACAACCAAAACCAAACTAAAAAAGAACTAAAAGCGAAGAACAACAAGCACCTCAAACACAAATAAGCCATACTAAGTTCGGAAACCTTCGTACGTTTTACCCCCCAAAACCCATTTGCTTATATTGTTGTATTTGTACCTTTGAAACTCTATCCATTAATACATGTGAAATCGAAAAACAAAACAAAAACAAATTACTAGGGCTGTGGTGTCTATTTGTCTATAGGAAGAGGAACAGAAAAGATTCTTGTGTGCGTTTTTATCAATGTGTCTATTGGAAGAGTAGGAATGGAAAAGTTACTTGTGTGCGTGTTTCAGCTTGTAGGCAAATGTCAAAAGACAGCAGAGGTTTCGGCTCTTTATGTTATACTACGTTTTCACCTACCACTTAATCCAGTTTTAAGTGGATTAACCATAAATCCTCTTTGAAATCTTCTAAATCTTGAAGATTTCCCATACAAATTTCAATCTCCTTATATGAAGATTAGAAATTAATCTCATTTAAATCTTCTTCGAAGTAGAAGATTCGCAAAAGAAACAAACCTTATTTCATAGAACGCGCCTATTCTAACGTCAGAAGAAAACTCCATTGACATTCAATTAAAAAAAACTGTCCAACATTATTTAATTTGTTTTTGTCTGGTATAATTTTTCGTTGCCTTCAAATTCTGTTTTTGTTTATAAATAAGTATAAAAATAAAAAATACAATAAAGCTACAAAGACCAAAGCGGTCGGTGCCTCGAATTTGTAATGGAAAATATTTTAGCTATCCTACAGTAATACTTTAAAGTTGTTCTTTCCCAAATATATAAAAACGAAAACCGCGCAAAGGCGATTACAGTATTTATGTAAAAATATCTATATGCGGCAAGATGTTGGGATAACAATATTTTAAAGTTATTACTCATTTTATTTATTGAAATTAAATTTGTTCACTGCACCGAAATTATTACTCTTCTTCCCAATTATTTTGTTTTTGCCATAATATAATAATGAACTTATCTCTCAGGTTCACATTTCATTCGAATGTGCCCATCACTAACACACGCCAATAGAAGACAAAATTTGACAGCTTAATGTTTTTACAGTTTTTGCACTAGTACCCACACAAAGTCGTGTAGTAAGAATTCACAGAATCGTAGTTAGAATCGTCAGAATAAAAAAAAAAACAGTTTCAGCTCTGAACCGTATCGGAGAAATTCCGGATTGCCAAATAAAAACTCCATGAATCTAGTAAATAACGTCAAACTCGAATTCAACGTCTAAATCAATATCGTTACCGATTGTTAATCCGGCCGAACCGGGATCCCAATCGAAGTAGTAAATACTACATTCTTGATTCTGAAGCTTAATAATTTAGATTAGATTAGATTAGAAAAGATTTTATTTAACTGCTTATAACAAATAAACCTTAACAAGGGTAAGAAAAATCTCAATAATGAAATAATACAATATTGTGACATAACATATTTTTGTTGTCTGTCAGATTGGCGTTATAAATTCAAATTTAATTAAACAAAAAAATAACATAAATTACCTCGTAATAATTTTTAAATTTTACATTTGTAACTATTTTTATTTTATATTTTAATTTCTTCAAATATATCATTTATAAATTTAAAGTGATATTTATAATACTAAAATAAATAATACAATAATATGATATGACATATTTAAATAATTTAGTTAAATTTATTTCACAAGTTTTTTTCAGTTTTTACTAAATAAATAAGTATTATTTAATGATTTTCATGACTAAGCATATTTATTTATTAACAGAGAACTATATCTAAGATAGTAGGCTTAAAAGTTGTTTTAGGGAGGAGAAGTTAGGGCATGGGGCAGAAATGGGGCATCTACCAATTAGGTGATATGTATTTTCCACTTCATCCAAGTTATATATAGAGCAGATGCCATCCGTATATTTTTTGAATGCTCTAGCATTTATATTTAATAAACCACCTATAGCTTAAAAAATTAAGCTCAGCAGGTAAGGAGAGTTTTCATCAATAAAGTAAGATGTAATATTATAGTTCAAATGAGGATAAGCATCATGAAACTGAGATCTTAGCATACGCAATATGATTTTCATGTTCTTTAGCTTCTAGTGATATTAATAAAATCTTATGAAGGTTCTTGAATGATGTTTTAGACAGGTCTATTTCAATATTAAGTATTTTACCTTAGTTAACCCAGTCTAAAGCCCAAAACGTTTTTTGGGCAATTGTTTCTTGTGCAAGAATTCGCGGTAATCTACTTCTAATATATTCAAGTACTTTATTGATATGGTCAAAGTGAAGAGATAGCGTTCGGAGAAATTGAGTTTTTAACCCAGTTTCCAAGTGTAGTTGGGAGTGTTGTTAGGTAGGTTAACCATTTGTTTCATGAAGAACCTGAACAGTTTTTCTACTTTGTCAAATTTTCTTGATCCCCAAATTTGTGCACCGTATAGCATAATGTACCTGGCTGCCTTGTCGAAAATTTTGGGCTTATTCAAGAAACTGATATTTTTGTTTTGAATATATTTCGACCACGTTGAGATGAGTGTGCTTTTAGTCATTGTAAGCTTTGAGTAAATATTTATTGAATGACAAGTTATAATTCAGGGTTACCCCTAGGTACTGTAATCGTTCATTTATTCAATCCGATCAGAACCATAATTCCAGTTGAGATTGCTTGAAATTCTACTACCCCTTGTGAAAACCAGGATTTTGGATTTATTGAGATTTGTTTTTAAACCGCATACCAAACAGTAGCTGAATAAAGAGTCAATCATATTTTGAAGTTCGATTGTATAATCAGAGATGAGAGCGAGGTCATCGGTGTATAAGAGCACTTTCACAACTGTATCAGCTACACCTCCAGGTAAATGTAAATGTAAGTCATTCAGGTAGAGGCTAAATAAGATCGGACTAAGTAAACATCCTTCCTTAACACCGACTTTAACTTCAAAAAAGTCAGAAAGAGAGATTCCATCCCAAACCTGGCAAGTTGTTTCTTTATAAAGTAGTTGCAAAATGGTTACTATTTTTGTTGACAAAACTAAACAAGACATCTTACAGAAAAGCCAATTACGCGGTATAAAATCGAAAGCACATGAAAAATCAACAAAAAAGGCATATGTATTTTTCTTTCTTTTTTTATTTAAATGGACGATGCTTGTTAAATTAAATATGTTGTCGATTGTTGAGTAACCAGATCGAAAGCCAGCTTGTTACTCACAAAGAATGTCATTATCCGTGTTTTATTGGGAATTTATCCATTGTACAGTAATTAATTCCCAAAAGAGCGCATCGACCGTAGCCTTTCTTTTAATTTTGTAAGAATAGCACCCCTGCACAGCTACCACAAGCAATGCAATAGTTTTGTGCAAAGAATAATTAAGAAAATATCAAAATTATGACCAATACTTTACTTTTAAATATATAAAATAGAAAGTAGAAAAACGTACTAATATTAATTAATGTTTGAAAAACATTTTTGTTTACCTTTTTTTCCATTTTCAATTTTAAATTCGAACATTCATTTTGCATCAATCGAAAGGAAATGATAACTGAATGTGTTTGTTCATAGACTATTGTCAAAGTCCCTTTTTCCACGGGGCAATTTTTGTATATGCCTTTCACACGAGGAAATAAAATTGCTGGAGATTTGCTTGTTTCGTTTTAATGTTTCTTGGTTTGAACGCACCCGGCACGTAGTTTAAATTGTTCACTCCCCTTACATTTGCTCCTTATATTTCATGCTCTTACTTATTTTCTGATTAGATAAATAAATATTAAATTTATTTTCTGAGTGTATTTTGATTTCAATTCAATATTTACTCATAAGATTTCACTTAATATAAGCGGATTAAGGAACAAATAGTTAACATTTTACCATTTCTATATCAAAAAAAAAAACAACGGGATCACAAAAATGTATTCCCAGTCCATGTAGTGAAGTGAAGTCCATCCATGGCCAACGTTCAAGTAGTGAACAAAAAGCACATTTTCTGAAGTTAAGTTGCCGCTAAGTGCGTTATCTTAGTCCCCTTTCACACAGGGAAACCAGTTGCTGGAGATTTTTTGACGTTTTCCTTTAATTGCCTTGTAGCTTTCACACTAGGAAATTGATTAGGAAACTGAGTTGCTCGTTTTTTGAATTGCTTTTGATTTGCCATTCGCTTTTTGTAAATAAACAATTTGCTTCGCGGCTGGAAAATTCTACACAATTTTGAGTTATAAATTAACCGCATTTTATTTTTAGAAAAATAAATTCAAAATAAAGACACCTGGTGCGATTATATAGGTAAATGTTGTTTTTTTTTATTGTGGTTGTTAATAATGGTTTGCTAAATTAATATATTAAAAGGTCACGGAAAAACAATGAACCAGGAGAAAATTGATTTTTGTGCAGATTCGTTGTGCATTTCTCTTGCCTTCCAAATCTTGGACCCAACACATGATAGTGATGATGGGAAGATTATATTGGGCTTATTGGAATGCTCCGAAGCTTTATTGGTACAGTTGGACACATAAACCACTGACAGGAACGTTCAGTATAAACCAAATGTCCACGTCTAGGCGCATAATTGTATGTATGAAATGTGTACCAACTCGTGATGGATTGAATTAAATGCCTTACCTACAAGAATTAAAACTTGAAATTTTCTTTCACAATGAATTTAATTATGTAGCCCACTTTTCTTGGTTAATGTAATAATATAATTGTAAGAAACAATTTCTCTTTAAAAAAAAATGTGTTTGACACCTATCAAAGACAGAAGTCAAAATGGAAACCTAAGAAAATTTCAAAGCATAACGTCAAAAAAATCTCTTCAAATCGTTGACCGGGGAGATTTTTTTCATTCCCCTTACTTCTTGCCCTTCTCACCCACAAACTCCCAGTTGCCAGCAACTCAGTTTCCTTGTGTGAAAGGGGTCTTATAGCTCATAAAATTTCATATGAATAAATATTTTGCAGCGTAGTGTCGAGCAATTCATCTGTAGCGCAGTTCGACCCAGTGTTGTTCTATCTTAAATCAATATTTCCACCCATCCAAACTTGTCAAATTGCTTTTTTGTAGATCTAAATAAAAAGATGATTTTTTTCAACAAACTCTGTTTATTTATAACTACCAATAAAAATTGAACACAAAACGAAAATTGGTCTTAGGCCCGTTTACTGATACGAAACTTAAGAGTTTATTTTCGACATAAACGCTTAAGTAATACACAGAGCTTTGCACCAAACTCAACCCTAAATATAAAATTCGTTAAGTGGAACATAGTTTATGTCTTAGAAAAACTAGCACATAAGATATTTAAGCATGATATAATGGATTGAATCATTCTGAAAAATAATTTCTGGATATTTGGTTTTTTAGTTACCAACGTATTTAACATATAAAATAAATAAAAAATGTATTTTGTATTCCTGAAGTTCGAATTCCTATATATCAGAGAAATGAATATTTTTCTTCATTTGATGACCTCTCTTTTTAAAAAAGATTTCGGTTAATAAAAGACAATTGAATAGTAAGTAACTGATTGAAAATTCAATTATAAAACCGCGCTCTACGAACAACGAATCTGAATCCAGAGATAACTTTAAAATCCAAAAATAAAGAAAAACGAATGGGAATGGGAAAGTGGAACTATACCTTGCGACATTTTTCGCTTGTTCTCTTGTGTTTGTGTACAGCTTGTACTGGTGCTTGTGTAAAATTGCTAATTTGAGGACAATTAAATGGAAGTCGCTAACACTACACTCAAATTGTAAAAATGATGGCTTTGAAGCTGCTGGCAGCAGCAGCAGTAGCACCGGCAGTAGCAGCAACCAGCGCAAATTTAAGATTTACTGCAGCTGCCAAATACCAACGATCTCCTCGGCTTTGATGAGGAAACTGGTAAACCTTATGGAACGTTGAATTGTCAACAAATTTCCGAGGTTCGTCTGTGGCCGTGACCAATAACATGCGATTGCCAACAGACGACAACTGCAAGAGACCATTTTAGTGCGGATGGAAGCGTGAGTAGGTGTACCGCTCAAATCCCGAATTTTTTTCCTATTTTGTAAACAAAAATACTAAATTAAAACACAATTTCACCGTTTCAATTTTAAGTTTGCATGCAATATTTTCAAATTTTGACATATCGCATAGTTTAAAGTGAACTGTTACTTTATTAAGTTTCACATAGATTTGTACGTTATGTGGATCTTAGCTAATAACAGGATTTATGATTCGAATCAGCAAAGGGGCCTTAGTTAGTCAAAAATAAAATTAAAATGGAATTCAGTCAATAGAGATTGATTTTTTTTTTCTAAATGAAAATCGAAATTTGTTAAAATTGATCAATTGACGTTAGGGGTATACAAATTTTGCAGATACAGGTGGAATTTTAGACTTGCTCCACAAAATAATTGAGCAAAGAATGCAAAAAACTTTTGCTTGCTATCTTTTAATAAACGTCAACCATCTATCCAACGTAGCATTCTACTTTAGCTTTTCATCGACCGCAGCGAATTGTATGTGAACGACGGATAAGTTTGCGATGAATAAATTTCACAATAAAACACGGTTATTGTCGTCAATTTAAGATTAGCCCCGTGAGTATTTTGTATGTATAGTGTATAAAGGAGAGAAAGACGTCTAAAATTGTCACAATTATTTGGATCACCCTTCTTGAATAAAGGCGTAATTATTGAACTGCGAAAAGAATATTTTGTTAAGCAGGATAAGAAGATCTCCTAAGAATCAAGATGGAGCATTTTTGTAAAACTCAGCTGATTCTGTCTTTGCCTGGTGCCTTTTTATAAGTTTAGCTTTTTGTAGTACATATTATGATAGCTCCCCCATCTCAAAGGGTGAGTCAAGGAAATAATCTGTTATCTTCGGCATAGCCCAAGAAATTTGCTCACATTCAGGAGGTGTCAAAAGAGTCTTAAAATGATTATAAAAATCAACAATCTGAAGAATGCTCCTTTCTTCAAGGAATTTTTCAAATTATTTGCTAATTTCCACCAATCACTCAAATTTCTTACTTACTTTTTTACTTATCCGGCTCCCGATCCATGGAGGGTCGCTGCCTGACATATTGCGGTCTTCCATCAATTGCGGTCCCTTGCATGCTCCCCTCCAGTCGTCGAGAGCAAGCAAATTTCTAACACTGTACAATTTTTAAATATTTACATGCTGGCGAAGCAACTTTTTTCATTTGCAAATTTGTAAGTATTGAAATCTGTACCGAACATATTGCTTTTTGTAAATGTTTAAATTATACAAACAAAAGAGGCGAAGCATTTTCAAATTTTATTTCCTTGCACACAAAATCAAACCTGAAGCTTAATATGAATGGATGTGTAAAACGGGGATATATTTGTGTTTTTTTTTTATTTTGTTAAAATTGATGACACACATTTTGAGGATGTTGAAGTAGTTGAAAATTAAGATGATGACGATGATAGCAGCAAATCACTTACGACCATTTGAATATTCATAATTTTAATTCTTTTAAAAAATTTTATATTTCAAGAAAACGGAAGGTGTTCTAAAACACTTCTTCTCCTAAGTAGACGGAAAATTGATTCTGAATCAATGCTTTCAGAAGAGTTTGAAAAAATTCGGAAGTTTTCCGGACGCCCAATCGAAAACGACAATAGTTGACGATACAATTCATCCAATATGTCATTGCAAATATACTTAGGTTTGTTCAGCGAGTAAAACATAATTACACTTCTTGTTGGTCGAATACGAACGTAGGTCTTAAAAATGATATGTATTATACGTAGTTAATAAATCACAATTCAAAATATAAAATAACTATTGGGGCTTATTCATGGGCGCTGATAAGCCCAGGTCTTACTAAACTTACTAAACTACAGTTTAAGACAATTTTGGCTCAATGAATACAGACTCATTTTACTTACAAATTGTTGGTTTTATATTTTTATAGATACGAGTAATTAACTTGTTTTACTTTTACTACACAAATAGATTCAAATATTTTGGAATTATAAACTTAAAAAAATAGAATCAACGTCCGAAAATTCAACTAAAACTAGGTTCAAATTAGTCAGAGTTTAAAAATGACTATGAATACGCCCCTTTATCTTTAACTGTAAATCAAGTCCGAAGCCTTGAAAAATAAAATGCTCGACTGGATCGTACGAACTTTCTCTTGTAGCTTACAACTGTAATGTAGCTAAACATTGACGCTGTTTAGTAGGTAGGTGGTCCAGTTAACCTATGCAGGCTTAAAGCCGATGTAGTTAAGTTTACATTGATTCTTAGTATAATGAATTGTCGAATGGATGATTCAAGGAATAGTTACATAGGTACCTACAAATGTATATTTAAATCTAGGTTATGGATTTAAATTATAAAAGTTAAGAGAGATATATTTACCTACATTCATGGTAAATACATATGTAGATACTTATGATAATGAAAATGAAGGATGTAGGTCGGTAGGTAGCTATATATATTATAACTTTATAATTTAGGTGCAGAGCAAAATGCATACATAAGTCTCATTTGATTTTTAGACACATATGTATGTATATATAAATATATGAGTGCCTACATTCAATGTAGTCTTCGGTGACGTACGGAAAAATTTGTAAAAACGGAATAAAAATAAGGTAAAAATAAATTGATAATACACATAAATAAATGTTTTTATATTGCTTAGTGGTTATAGTTTGAGGGAAAACAAATATGCCATTTGAATTCCTAGATAAATAAGAATATACCAAAAAAATATTTCAAAAATCGTTGGAGCGTTTTTTTTTTTTAATTAATTTTGTATGTATGTATACAATTTTGAAAACACTTTTAGAAGAAAAATTAGAAACGCCATTTTGACGATATTATTAATAAACATACAAAATATTAATTTCAAAAAAATTCTGTGACTAGTTTTTAAAAATTTTCAAAAAAAAATTTAAATCGAACATTTTGTATGGTAGGTACCGTTGGTTTTTATTTTAGGAATATAGTTTTTTTTTATTATTCAAGATAATGTCAAAAAACTCCCATGTACGAAGTTTCGATGAAATCCATCAAGTGTTTTTCGTAATTTTGAGTTTTCAAAAAAAAATAGTTTTTTGCTTAATTTCAAAAAAAAAACTTTGAAAAAATTTGTTTTACATTGTGTTAAGACTTTATTGGAGCGTCTGCATTAAAACTTTTAAAAAAATCAAACCAACCGTTTTTTTAAGAAAATCGAAAACGAAGCAAATGGTACTACTAGAGGTACAAACCTAACAATTTGTTTCCAAATCAAAAAACTACCAAAATGAACATTTTCCCTTCATTAATAAACTGATTTTTTTATATAAAAATCTTTGGAGCCGTTTTTGAAAAAAAATAAGATTTTTGTTTTTGGCAAAAATAAAATGTATGAGAGCTACTGTTATTTGTCATCTTATTATCATCTTAAGCTTAGTACGCTGCTGATGCGAAACGAAAAATCCCATACAAAAATGACACGACGAAATCATGAACGAAAAATTTCGCTCTACTTTTCGTTTTCCAGTACGCTGCTGAACGACGAAATGTGTAATTTTAGTGGGTAGCTGTACTAGATTTCTTAGTACAATTCTCCACTCTTTTCGTTCTCAATTTAATTGACCTGCACATTAATTGCTTGCGAAATTTTGACATTTCATTTTTTTTTATAAAAAAAAAATTTTGTTTATTTGATTTTTCTTTGGGTTTTCTCTAGTGTCTGGTTTTTCTGTGCATTTTCTGTATTAAATTATTTGAAATAAGTTCAATTCTAATTTTTGTATCAAAACCAATTTCAAAATCGACTAAACTAAATCTGCAAAATGGAAATGGGAAGTTGGAAAGAAGCACACCCTTCACATATCTTATCGGCGAACAAGATATAGCGGATCTTTATTTGGAGTGCTTATTATAACCAACTATCGACTTTTCTCATACCTAGTGCTAGTGCTTAGATTAAAAATAACCTATGTCCTTTTAAAATGAATTTATTTTAAGTGACTACTAAATAAAAATATTATAATCAAGATTCAGTAGTTTGTTCTGCAATTAACTGTCCATGTCATGATTTTTAAAATACATTTGTTACTCCGACTTTTAAATTCTATGCGACCTTTGACACCATATAAATATAAAAAAAAACACTCACCATTTCTAACTACATACTTTCAAGACATAAATTAACTCAATTGCCACAAAGAAAAAATCAAATCGACCGCCCGCTACTCGCAGTACGAATATGAATTTCCGACCTGGTCGGGACAAGATGTATCCAGGCCGGAAGCCAAAGGTAAGCGGCATTCCGCTGCACCAACGACAATCATCGTTACCACAATAATGTTTTGTTGCAAAAAGGCCATCTTAAACGATACCCACCTCTATTTAGAAAGCCTGTTTCCGATCTCTTTGATTGGCGATTTTATACTATACCCCAGAACTTATTTCTCAAGTTAAGATAATCTGTTTAATGTTTACTTCGTGAAAATCGGCAAGGGATGGACATTGTTATTTAGTCTACAATTTCAGGTGATGACCTCGCTAGTCCTTTGTTGTGTTGATAGAAAGAAGATGATGACAAATCACTTACCTCGCATTGCCATCGCTACCTTCTTTTTCTTTTCTGGACGAAGTTTTTTTTTTTTTAATGTAATTGAACCATCGTATGGCAGATGCACTGCTCCAAAAGCTATTCACTGTTCACTTTGAAATATATAATCTGAAAAATATAATCAGACTATATAATATAAATCTAATGGACTATATCTTCGAACGGGTTGTCCAATAAAGGCGAGCGATATCTTTTTAGAATCAAAACTTCTTACTTTCAAAGGAAGCATTAACAAAACCAAAAGTAGTTTTGTCACCAAATTACTTTTAGATGTATTTTTTTTTATCACCAAATTTCCTTTATGTATAATTATTTTGAAATAATTCTTGGACTTGAAAATGGTATCCGGAATTAGTAAGAAACCACAAATTAGAACTCATAACCGTTTACACCATCCCAATGAAGCACGCAGTTTTCGAATTATAGGATGATTTACCTCCCTATTTCATTGATTTTCTTAAAATCGATAAAAATTTCATCAAATGGGCAGATAAACCAGTAATAAGTATTTGCTTAATTTCCATCATTTAAACGGTTCTGAGTTTTATTTTAAATCCCCTATGTGTAACACGAACGATTTTTAAATCCAAGAATTATTTCAAAAAAATTACATCTTAAAGTAATTTGGCGAAAAAAAATGTTCCATCTAAAAATAATTTGGTGAAAAAATTACTTTTTTTTTACAACTTCTCAATTGTTTTTGACAGCTTACGGAACTCTCCGCAAATATTTTTCCGCTGTGGTTTTCGTTAGCATTTCGCTCTCCTAGTGGAGACCACCGAAAAATTTCGTTTCGCATCAGCAGCGTACTAGGCTTTACCGAAAAAACAATATGTACCAAGTTTGAAGAAAATCTATCCAACCCTTTAGGCTGTAGACTCGTGGACGAGCATAGGACACACACTTTTTTGGTGTTCCCTATGCTCGTAATGTCATGTTTGATTGTGAGAAAAAAATTTACGAATGCATTACTTACCAAGTAAAAATGTATGTCGTTTGATTTAAAAATATTTATTTTTTTTCAAGAGTTAAAGAAATCAAACGCTACAAGCATATCACTACGAAGCGCAATATAACTTCCATTCAATGCGCTGCTGCAATTTACTTCGGATACTTCGGCAATTATTCACACTTTCTTATTTGTCATGTGTTATGATAACATACATTGAATATTATGTATGTAGGTACCTAACGCATTTTTGAATTAATAAAGCAATGTAATATGTACTTGTTAGAAAACAACGTTAATTTTATTTACCTACATAGTACAAAACAACAATAAGACCTTCCGTACGTCCGTCACGGCGTCACATCACATGTTAACGCTGATGTGTTCTTAACTCAATTGAGAACATAACAAAAGCATCTAGATAAAGTGGATGATTGGCCTTACACGATAGATACATAATGGGTAGGTATAACAATTAGCGTAATCACTTAAGCCAATATGTCTGCTGCTTGAAATTGCATTAAGCAAAATGCGTATCTCCTTGTGTAACTTACAATAAATTTATTCATAAAAAAAAATAAATAAAGGTGACTCATTTAGGTACAATTTAATGGTTTATAAATTTTCTTATGTAAACTAATTTTAAGAAAATGCCTGCGGGATATTAGTTTTGTTCGTTGAGCATTGAAGTCGCTAAATTGTTTTTTTTTTAAACCTAGGGTTGCCCTCAACTCGCCCTGAAGTAAATTTAGAATTTTAGCTGGGGCAAGTTGAGGTAAATGAATAAACCTAAAAGTCATATGAGATGAGCGATATTAAGAAAAATATCAAATACTCATCATCGATGTTAATAATTATCGAGCCGAAAACATCGATGTTTTTGAGGAATTTCCTTTATTTTTTCTTCAGCATCGATATTGAATCATCGATTTTATTGTTTTAACACCGATGTTTCGTTGAACATCGCTCATCCCTAATCTAAAGCATTTGTTTTGTTGAGAATTCTCGATTTGTACTGAATTTATTATTTTTAAAATGGAAATTAAATAATACACAAATTTATTTTAAAATTTTAATGTCGAATTCCAAACCACCGTTTCAAATCGATTTCAAATCGATTTCTTGTTTGCTGTAAGGAACTTGCAAAAAAATAGTGTGTGTGCAAAGTCCATGAAATCTTGTTAAAAACGCAAAATCTGATTTGACAGATTTTGTTTAGAAATAATTCGATTGAGTTCAGAAAAAATCGGATGTTTGGCTGTTTGGAATTCAATAGGGTTGCCATCTGTCCTCTTTTTAACCCAAGCGACGGCGACGCTTAGGAGATGTTCCTCTTTTTTCCCCTAACATATAATTAGAAAAAAAATATTCATCGAGCTCTGAATTTAAACAGACTTTATTTTGACTCCAAGGAAATCTTTAAAAAATTTAATCTGAAGCTAAATATAAAAAGTTATATTTTTTTGTATTTTAATCTATGTGATTTTAAAAATAGTAGAGAATATATAGATACTAATTTTGCTTGAGCAGATCATGGACCTAGTTTCTTTATTTCATTTTGTCCTCCACAGTCTGGGATTTTAAAACTGTGTCCTAGGGTAGCTTTGAGAGTCATAGCAACCCTAGGAATTCAACATAAGTTTTAATTATTAAATAACATAAATACATATATTTTCTGGAAACAAACCGCCCTCGGGTGTTTTTTTTATTAATTTAAGACCCCAGGTTTTTTGACAACTCTTGGAGTTATCAAAAAAACCTGGGGTTTTAACAAAAGTCAACTTATTTTTTATATAGATCTGTCAAAAAATGATTGTGTCAATTTTTCTATTCGATTGACCAAACAAATTGACTTATTTGTTGATTTTAAATCAATTTTTTCCTTTACTAACACCACTATGCATCACAATTAATGGTGTTTTCATTTGGTAAATTTATATTTTGAACTAAAAACTAATTTTTTTTGTAACGAATCGAATACGTTTCTAGATTGATTTTTATATTATTTTTATTTATGTACCTATGTGAAAATAATCAAAATAATAATACAAAAATTGACAAGACTCAAGTTTGACATTCAAGTATATGAATGTATGAGTCATAAACTAATAACATAAGGACCCGAAACCTCTGCTGTCTTTTGACATTTGCGCACAAACTGAAACACGCACACAAGTAACTTTTCCGTTCCTCTTCCAATAGACACATTGATAAAAACGAACACAAGAATCTTTTCTGTTCCTCTTCCTATAGACACATACATAGATAACACAGCCCTAGTAATTTGTTCTTGTTTTGTTTTTCTCTTTCACGTCCATTCATGGATAGAGTACCAAATGCACAAATAAAACAATGTAAAAATGGTTTTTGGGGGGTGAAACGTACGAAGGTTTCCAACCTTAACATGGTTTATTTGTGGTGTGAGTGCTTCTGATTTCGATTCTAAATTCAAATCCGAGGCCCAACCGTGAATGAATTTCCGTGCAAAAAATGTATTCACCCTCAAAATATATAATGAATTAATTTGAATGTGTTCCGTTATCTGTCAAAAAAAAATGACTCGCACCCTAGCGGAACGCAATTAGCTCTGGCCTATTTCACCAACTACAAGTTGTAAAGCCCTATTTTGCTATCCAATCCGGTCGAATCTTTAGATTCACGTGAATATTTCACTCAATTGTTCACTACTTATTTTCAAATGACTTCTATCTTTTGAGTCCAAAGCTTTACTAATATTTTCTTTGTTTAACTCTTAAGAGAATCTAATTGTTAAAATTTATTTTTGATCGAATTTCATATATAATCTTTGGAACAATTCGTTTTTTTGCATCGGATTGCAGAATACAAATATTCACGTGAACCTTTACCAGAATAGGGCTGATAAGCACAAGTTTGTAACTTGTAATTAAGAAATACAAATTTGTTAAACAGAATTCGGTTTCACAAAGTACAAGTTTTCTTAGCATATTTTGTGCAAGATTTGCGTTTAGGAACTTGCTCAACTAGCTAACTGAAAAAAACTAGCCATATGGGCTCAACAACTTGATTATTTTTATAGACAAACAAATTTTGTTTTTGAGGTCAAATATCTACATTACCACTAACTAATTTGTGATAACCTAACTGCCTAGTACCGTCATGATTTAAGTGTTATTCACAGCTATAATTAATGCTACGCTAAATGAGGGATGGATCCCTGCTGTCTGTACAGTGTACATCGCAGAGGAACAAAATAAAAATAGCATGGAAATTGTTTTCATTTCAAGTTCAACAAAAGGAATCTTCGAACAGCAAACAACCAAAGAAATCAACCTCCTATCCCAAACCTGTTTGATTTACTTCATCATCATCGCACATCAACCAAGTGAATGACCCAAGAAACGGCCCGCAAAGAAAAACACCACCACATAATACACACACAAGACGTCGAAACATTCCATATCCATTATTTAATTTTCTTTGTTCTTCGGTGTACTCTATGCCAATTCTTATTCTTCAGAATATTTCTATGTTCTACTGTCCTACGGTTTTGTAACTGTGTTGAACATTATTGTGGACAAATAATTTCTTTGTTTATATCTTATAAAAACTTTATTGTATCTCATTTTAAATGCTAAATTAAATTTCTTTTTTCTCTGCTTTGTTTAAATTTAATTCTCTTCAATATGAAACTGTGCCATTCAGCTCACACTTTCACTCCCCATTAGGTTTATTCTTGTGAGGGCTCTTTGGCAACTGAGAATGGTTCAGGAACTGGAATTGAGCCAGAATCAGCTATAACAACGTCTTTAACTGGACGGTCCCGGCCGTCAGTAGCACTAGACTCGATTTCGCGGACAACATCCATTCCAGAGAGCACCTAAGCAATTTAAATTAAATTAGAATAAAAACCAACACAATAATAGGAATTTAACATTACCTTTCCGAAGACAACGTGACGTCCATCCAACCAAGAAGTTTGTTTGGTGGTGATGAAGAACTGGGATCCGTTTGTGTCCTTTCCAGCATTGGCCATACTTAACCAACCAGCTCCGTAGTGCTTCAGTTTGAAATTCTCATCGGCAAAACGTTCTCCGTAGATTGATCTTCCGCCGGTTCCATCGCCCTTAGTGAAATCACCTCCTTGGATCATGAAGTCTTTAATAACACGATGGAATTTGCTTCCCTTGAAACTAAAATCATCATCACAAATAACTCATAAAATCTAATTATATTCCACTGTGATCTTACCCATCCCCTTCAGGGTTTTCAGCCAATTTCTTGAAGTTTTCAGCTGTCTTTGGAACAGTAGCACCAAAAAGTCCAATTTCAATTCGTCCAGCCGGTTTTCCACCGATTGTGATGTCAAAGAACACCTAAATTTGATGGTAAAAATAAGAAAAACAACCAGCTATTGTATCACTTCTATTAGACGGTTTCTATTATCACACCTTATCTGTGACTTTTGGTCCTTTGCTAGCGTCAGAGGCCAACGCGGTCCCAGCTAAAGCCAGGCACAATACGAGAAGATACTTCATAGCTATCTGTAGATCTTCAACTTTAACGGCTCAAGTAAGAATTCAAACTGATTTCTTCAGCTAGAGGTTGATTTGGCTAGTGGCGGCTAGAAAATATATGCTAAAGTTGAAGAGCTCCACAAAACGACACGTAACCTTTAACTAAAACCAAAAACAAAAAACCTGAACAAGTATGAGTTAACAAAGAAAATGGAGGAGGAAGCCAGAAGCAACGGATAAAGGAATAAATATGCACGTATACGTTCGATAAGTAGTATTAGAATTTTTAATATGTAGGAGTTGTATGGATTTTGGGTTGAGTATTGTTGTTCTGTTTCTGATTGTGCCAGAAAGGTACGGATAATAATTCTACTCTGGTACATTCTCCTCATGTCATTTGATTTAAATTGTAGCAGATAATTTTCAAGATATTGGGTCTGTTTAATAATTGTAAGCTCGGCAAAAATTATCAAAATTTCCCTTATAGACTATTCACACCAAACTCGCCTACCCTTTTCGTTTACCAAAACGAGTGGAGCGTTCACACCGGATATTTACTAGTTTTTGTTTGACTTTTTAGTTGCTTTGGAAAAGCTGTCAAGATATTGATAGAACCTAAATGCTAAGCAATCTTATAATGCTGCCTAAAAAGAAGAAAAAAAGTATAGCTCAAAATTGTGCAATTCATAGAAGCATGTGGACAAAAATGAAAAATTATGCTGAAAATTTCAAACAACATTTTCGAATGTATGCAAGCACGTTTGATATGCTGTGCAGATAAATTTGGAAGTTTAAGATACTAACTACAGAAAGTGCATTCCATTAAAAAAAAAGGGAAGATTATGGCTTACTTGTGATGTTGGGCTTATTGGAATGCAAAGAAAAACGTCAAACAAATCTCTTCACCGCGAGATTTTTTTCATTCCACTTTTTGCCCTTTTCGCCGTCAAGCTCCCAGTTGCCGCCAAATCAGTTTTTTTGTGTGAAAGCAGTCTACCCCTTCGCTTAAGGGAAACACTACTCTAGCTAAAGATAGTCCTTTATTTACGAGCTCTTATCTAACTGCTTGGCATACTTTGAGAATGTGAATTTTGAAAAGAAAATATTGAAATAGAACCATTTTTTTGATTTATGATGAAACGGGACTTACCCTACCCAAATGAATGTGGTGCCCGTTTCTTCGGAAAGATGGAGGTATATTCAAAGTCCTCAAGTTCTCCGCGAACGGATTTGCTCGAACTTTATGCCGTGTTTCTTAAAAAAGTGAATAGCGAACTTAGCAAAATCTTACAAATATGTAAGCATTAAAAACGTCAGGAGAGTGCATATAATTTAGCGAGTTTCATTAAAATTGCAAAGATTTCTCAAAATCTAGATTTGAT
Source organism: Philhelius pedissequus (assembly GCA_910595825.1). NCBI lineage: Eukaryota > Metazoa > Arthropoda > Insecta > Diptera > Syrphidae > Philhelius > Philhelius pedissequus. The sequence continues at coordinate 69,544,745 of OU343160.1, read as the reverse complement.
CTTAAACTTATTTCCAGATTTAATTGTAGTGTTGGTGAATGACTGACCCATACTTTTCTGAGAAAAACATATCTTCACTATCTGATGACGAGGAAGACGAAGACGAAGCAATAAAAAACTGCACTAAATTTATAAAATCTAAATTATTACCCACAAATAATCCATAATAAGATTGGAAACCTTCGTACGTTTCACCCCCAAAACACATTTGCTTACATTGTTGTATTTGTACATTTAAATCTTTTTTTAATAACTTAGCACTAGTTCACAACAAATTAAAAAAATATTTTCCATTTGAGCCTTGGCAGAAAAGACTTCATGTATGTGTGCATTCAGAACAAATCTGCCAGCCCATCAGAGATAAGATCTTTTGTGTTGAGATTTGATTTAGATTTGTTCTTGTTGTTAGAATGAAACTCTGAAAATTAAAAAAAGATTGAATCTTGCCTAGGGGTGAATATAAAAGGGATTATAATCATTTATAATCAATTATAATCAAGTTACATATATCTATAATCATTTTCTGCAATTTTATTAGCTGCGCTAGTTACAAGCTTTACTAAAGACACTGCGTTTAAAATGATCAAAAAGTACGCCCTTATTTTAAAACTCATTCCGACTCCGATTTTTAAACTGATTTGAAGTAGGTTTCTTAAATGTTTAAATATTGTTATAATTGCTTACAATATTTGATCTTCCTTTTCTAAAATTTTTAAATCGGTACTTCCAGATGTCGGTACGATAGCCTATCTAGGATAGGTTATAGCGAGTTGCATTTAAGAAAAGATCTGATCTTTCTGACAAAAGATTTCATCTTTTTGAATTTTGAGAGTTTCATTTCAACAAAAAGAGCAAATCTAGATCAGATCTTAACACGAAAGATCTCATCTTTGGTGGTTAGGCAGATTTGATCTGAATGCACGCATACATGTAAAACGTTTTTTCTGTCAAACATCAAATGGAAACTATTTTGTTATTAATTTATTGTGAAATTGTGCCAATCCCTGCTAAAAAATTAAACTAAAAAATTAATAAATAATAGACGAAGAAGTTAATAATTTAAATTTTATAAATTTAGTGGAGTGTTTTATTGCTTTGTCTTCATCTTTCTCATCATCTGAGGATGAAGATGTTTTTTTCAGAAATGTGTGTGTCAGTCATTCAGCATTGGCCGCGTTCGGTGCAATGCCGATAGGCTAGCCAAGATACATTAGTAGCGGGTTTGTTTGCGATCGATTCAGGTAGCTTTCTCTGTCAAGTCAGTTTTATTGCATACAAATCTGAAGTTTTGAATCAGCTGTTCCTCAAATTAATAATAATTTTTGGGTAGCTTGAGATTTGTGTTTGACAACATATGTTAAGTTCATCAGCTGGTTTTTCCGTAGGCGTTACAACAACACAAAGCAATCCGGATTGATTTAAGTATGCCACCGAACGCGGCCAATACTACAATTAAATTTGGACACAGAGTTTCATTTAAAAGATAAAATCTCCATTTTTAGAGGGTTCTTTGAAATTTAAATGAAACTCGCTATTAGTATCTACTGAAGTTCCTAAACAACCAACATCGAATAGGTTAAATTTCTATGGGTTTGTGCATATGTTTTTGACATTTCTCATGGGATACAAAAGTATACCAAAGTTTTTCGGATAGCTTAAGATTTTTTTTTCGGCAGCAGTTGTTTTGCCATCAGCTGTATTCTAACATGGGAATACACCAACAGTAACCTATCCGGATAGCTATAGTTCCGTTATTGAATGATTCCAATAAGAGTTTTATATACACGACTTCACAAATTGAAATTATTCGATCAGCTGATTTTTTGTTTGATAAGCAAAAATTGTAGTAGCTTCTTGCTGCTAGAGGGGGGAAATGAAAACATTGAAGGAAATTCAAAAGCTCTGGCATTTTGTGGCAGAAAAAAGTAAGTAAATACTTTTTGTGAAATTTAGGATACCGCGAGATCTCGAAGAACTGAAGACCAGTTCTTAAAATGAAAACAAACAAATCCTATTTAAATTTGCAATAAGCAAAGCTTTCCTTTAAAGCTTTCGTGTATGTTTATGTATATTCAATCTTTGATACTTGATAAATAAAATACAAATACATGACCAACTTTACCAACCCATCCCACCCTAAATAATACAACACAAACTTACAATAACATGGTAGTTACATAGGTATCAATAACATGAACATCAGAGATAAATAACTAAAATGAATTAAATATCTAAATATGAATTAAATATCAGCTCTCAGCTGTTTTTATGAAAAGCATTTCACCAGTGGGTTGCTTTAAATCAGGTTACCACACAATGGCCTTGGGAGTTATGATTCACCAATAACACATTTAGCCGCTTCTTTGGATTTCTAAATCTTCTATAGGCTTCGAGAAGTCGGCCTCTGTGTCGTAGTAAGGTTAAGTACGCCACAACTTGCGTCTTATTATTTTTAGAATATTTCGTTTGCAAACAAAAACATTTGATCTCTGTTGACAACTTTGAAAAAGTAGAGGTTTGCAATTAGCTTCCATTGCCACGTCTATGCGCCCCTGGCAACAGCTGGCAAATTTCAAACTTAATTTGACCTTTGTATCAGATATTTCATTATTCAAATCGATGCTTAATTTAGACCTGGAATTAGCAAAAAACAATGAAAACAAATCCAATAAAGTTTTCAATGCAATTTTATTATAGTTTTGTTCTATTTTATTCATACTCTGAGAATTACATAAAAATGGTGTGCAACTAATTAATTATTGGTATACCATCATTTAAAGTAAAATAAAATACTTATGTATATGTACTAGGTACAATATTTTATATAATTGTTGATGAAACTGTCCAGAAGCGAAAACAAAAATGTAATGCGTATAAAATAAAAATAAAACGAATGTTTACGACTTTTTCTCGTGTGTAGCTCCAACACGAATCCTTCACTGGCAATGTATCGCTAGGAGTGTAAAAGTTCAGGAATAATCCTTCGGAATAATCATTCTTTGTTTTCAATGTTAATGTAAAATGAAAATGTAATATGCAGCGAGTGATTAAAAAAAATTAATGTTGTTCTCGAATAAAATGCATTTTCAAACCAAAAATAAACGTTTTTTCTAGTTTTTTTTTTGTTTTATATAATTTTTCATTCGTTTTTTTTTTGTGTTATAATTCTATAAATGTTAATTTTGTTTCTCTGGTTGTTTTTTTTTTTTGTTTTGTTTTTTGACTATGTATAGTGTAAAACTTTCAAACTACAATCTACTACCCAGGGCACGAGCGACTCCGTTTAGGCGACAGGAATTTCTTCAATCTTCTTGGGAGTGGTCGTGTCTGGAGAACTAGAGGCAGCACTTTCAGCGGCATCAGTAGCAGCTGGCGATGCAGCAGCTGCTGGAGCGGCTGTACCAATCGCGACTTCTTCAAAGTTTTGCACCAAATCGGGGACATCATCATCAGCAGCAGAGAGCCCACCCGCAGCAGAACCAGCAGCAGCACCCTTATTCGCGGCGAACTCACTGGCAATTTTCTTTAGCTGTGTGATGTCCTGGGGACCCAATTGGGTGAGGATACCAGGCAGCATTTCCGAAATCGATTTATTTTCGCCATGGCCGGTGATGGCGAATGTGTTGGTGGGTAATGATGCCTGGGCTTTGGGATTGTTAAAATGGATGACTGAGCCGTCGTTTTTGATGATGTTAACTTCTTCGATGCCGGGGATGGTATTTACAGAAAGTTTTTTCAACGATGACTGTAGTTTTTTGTCATCGGTAGCGGGCGTTGAATGGACGATCTTCTTCTTTCGGCGTGGGGTTCCCTTTCCTCCGATACGCACCTGTGCTTGGAGTTTCTTCAGCTTCTCGGGATTCATTTTAAACTCAAAAAGAGTTTTTTTCACAATTTGTTGAATAACTCGAAAGAATTTTCGATAAAAGAAATTTACGATGCGCTGGAAAACACGTGCGCCAAAAGCAAATTCAACTGTCAAAAGGAATCGCCATTATGCAAAATGAAATTATTGTAGATTTTTTAATTCTAGTAGCTCTGATGAAAGAAAATTTGCAATAAAACTTGAAAGTGATACCAATATATTGAATTGGATAACTATAGATGTCGCTGTACAGCAGTGAAACCAATATTTTTAATCCTTTCACACTAGGAAACTGATATGTAGTTAACATTTTTTTGACGTTTTGTTTTGCATTCAAATGAGTGTGTTTCTTTATTCATTCTGGTATGTCCAGAATATTCGGAATACCAGTTTTGTGTTTCTTTATTCCATGGAATATACCGGATAAACTATTTTGTTGTTTCTTTATTCATTCCGGAACGTTTGGAATGCATTCTTTTTATTCCAAGTTAAACACGGAATGAAAAGAATATTCTTGGAATAACCCTTTCATATGAAAGCAAAACAAATGACAGCAGCCAAAGACGAAAACCAAGTAAGTAAACAAAATGGATGACCAAGCATTGTTTATATTTTTATTATTGAAATAAATATATAAATAACAATTAAATGTGACTTTTCATGAATTAATAAATTAATAATAATTTATTTTTACTATTTTCCATAGAGATATCTATTTTCTTGTCATCATCACAACACTTTAAAAGAGCTGATTGATGTCATATTTTTTCTTTTCTATTCCGGAGAGAATTTTTGTTTCATTATTCATTCCATTCTGGATATTCTAGATAAACATTTCGTCTTTTCCATCCATTCTATTCCTTATCCGGAATAAAAAAAGAAACACACTCAATATGTCCAACAAAATCTTCCCATTTTCTTGGTGCCAGTTTTTTTTTGTGTGAAAGCTACGAGGCAACTAAAGTAAAAAGTCAAAAAAATCTCCTGGAACTGGTTTTGCTGTGTGAAAGGGGACATACTATATATAAGAGGTTTTATTATCCTGTTAAAATTGTTACCTTTGTATACTATTTTTTGACGATGATTTTGTTAGTGAATTCGGTGCTCTCACCGAAAAGTCAAGTGAAAAGTCAAAATCGTAAACAGGTTTAAAAATTTTCAAATTTATTACGATTGAACAAAATGTGTTATGGGTTTCAGGAACACTTTTTCTACCAAATTAAGAAATTGCTAGTCGGTTGTTGAGTTTTAAGGAGGCTTTACATGCATCTTCATCTTCATCTGCATTGACATCTGCAAAAAAAGAGGAAACAAAATAAAAAATTCATACTTGTGCGATAGAGAGCGAAAACCAAAATGGAGATCATCTTCATGTATGAAGATTATAGGAAGTACGAACCTGAAGATTGCAGATTATAGTGAAGATGAACATGTTCATCTTCATTATAGCATTTTCATCTGCACCATAATTTTTTCCGTTCAGATAACGAATTTTAAAGTTTTTTTTTACCATTTCACCTCAGTTTGCTTAAAAACAACGAAAATAGCGAAAATTTTCTTCTCAAAACTAGATACCTGAACGATAAGAACATGTGATTGTGAGATGTGTCAAGAAAGTTATAGCAGAGTTCGAGTAAGTTATTAGTGTGTACCCTGTCTTACTTTTATGTTTGTTTTATATTATTGGCCCGCTCTATTTTTCTTCAAGTCTGCAGATGCAGATCCATGTAAAGCCGCCTTTATTGGTTCTGACAACAATATAATAAGGGTATTCATGTAACGGCGGAAAAACCAGTTACACTTCAGAAACTATATAATTTTATCTCCGCAGAAATGAACTGTCAAAGTTTGTATGGGAAAATATTCTGCAAATTAGATAAGATTATCTGACGAATTTGATGTACAAAGAGAGTAATGGCCTTTTCGATTGACCGTCCGGAACACGTTTCCCAATAAAACACCCGGAAACAATTTGACTGATTCTAAATTGTATGTATCTATGGGTTTGTGAAAATTAAATTAAAAAAAAAATGTGCGGCTAAAAAGAATTTCCAAAACACTTGATTTCAATTTAGATACATATTTTCTTTTGTCAATAATAATTATAACTTGTTTCTTTTTATGTTATTTTACTAGAAAAGTAGTTTAAATTCAATAAACACATCGAAATTACACAACAAATCAACCCGAAGATTTTGACATTTTAATTATGTGAGTGTATAAGTGATTCTGTTTTCGATTCTGAAATGAAATCCAGAATCGTTTTCTGTTCTGTTTAGAGTAACAACTGTCATTTTGTGGAGGTCAGAACAGTTCCGGACGGCCAATCAAAAAGGCCATAAATAAACCTCATACATTTATTTCAAAGAACATCTGATTATTTCCCACATTTACGCAAGTATTTTTAAGGGGGTGTTCATGCAAACGTCTGGCGGATACTTATATCTGGCTGCATAGCTGAAAATTATCTCGTTTCATGAACATCGTTAATATATTAAAGTGAGGAAAAAGAATAAGTTGTTTTTGACATGAGAACTATATACAGGAATGGGGGTTATAAAAATTCAAACAATTGTATATGCTTGTATTGTGATGTGTTTACAAATGTATGTGGATATATATTATCAAAATTATTAAACTATATTAGTTATTTGATTGATTTTAGAATTTTGAATTGCATCAAAGTTACTATAATTCTCCTATTTTATATATTTTATAGAAATATATGTTGCAATATTTTTGCAAATTTTAATATTTAAAGCTATATTATTATATGTAATGATTTTTATTGATTAACTACTTCGAATAATTTTGTTTTAGTTTAAAAAATGATTTATAGTTTTATGAAAATTTTTGTAAAAAAACATATATTTATTTTTAAAATATTTATCCACATAGCTTATATCAATTTTTATATTTGCAATTAGTGTTATTAATTATATTGGACAAAAATATTAAGCATTCGCAAAAGATTGCATATGGACCCTCTTTTTTTGGTAAATGTTATGTTAATTGAATCAACGTTTATTAAACGTCAATTAATGTGGTAGATGTGGGACAGTTTCTTGAATATTTCTGAACTCTGATAGTCAATAATAATATTTTCGAACACGACCAGTTACAAAAGTCACGAGAGCGTTTGAATAAGTATATCCAAAAAAAAAATTATAAATTCTTTAAATAATTTTCTCCAATTTGCGTAAACCAAATTTTCCCATACAAAATTCGACAGTTAGTTTGCCAAAGATAAACTTATATTCTAAAAATAAACGTACCTAGCATTTTACAACGTTAGATGAATATATACCCGTTTGATTAAATATTTAAAACAAATTATTTTATTTTCAGAATATAAAAATGAATAATTTAAATGTGGAATTATAAGGCGTACATTAAACACATCATGCTTTTTCAAAAGTGAAAAAAAATGTTTTGTCTTTTTCAAAAATACTGCTCAAACCTATTTGATATTTCAAATTTTACAAAAGTATTCTACATTTGCACAAAAGTATAAAAGTCTGACCTTTAATTTCGTAAAATTTGAAATATGCGATAGGATTAGCTGCATAGTATTTTGGGAAAATTCCTTAAGAGCGGAGTCTACCTTTTACTTACGTAAAATTTGAAATATGAAATAGGATTATATGAGGAGTATGTTGGAAAAAGACTTCAGATGTCTTCCTATAAAAGCACAAGAGACTTAAAAGCGAATTCAAAGAAACATCAAAAACATCTCTAGTAACTGAAAGAGGACTTTTCTTAAGTGTTTTAGTTTGATTTGATGTTTATAGTGGAGTTTTTTATAGATATAAAAACAGGTTTTTCTGTTTTTGTTTTTAAGCAAGATCAATCTTGTATCACAGAGCCCTATATTCTGCCGTTGTGATGCTCACAGGTCAAAATTTTTTGTGAGTTTGTTTTTGTGAGGTTTCTTATGAGTTAGTCGCAATTTCGTATTCTGTTGAGACCCTCATAATAAACCCCACAAGAAAACTCACCAGAAGAAGGTGATTTTTTTCAGTGATGGCGGCTAGCTGATTTGTCAAAACAAATGTAAATGTATGAGGTTTATTTAATCTCTTTCTACATCAAATTTGTTAGATAATTTTATCTGATTTGCGGAGTATTGGTTTCTGAGGTTTATCTGGGTTTTCCGCAGTAAGAGTATTCATGTACCCTTTATATCAAAACAATCTGCAAACTAGTGATGAATTACCTAAAATTTGTTTAAAAATATCTGCAATAATAATTTATTTAATAAGAATATAATCAGTTTCAATCAAGTAATAATTAAAATTAGTCTTATAACTTGTAGATAAACTGAAGAGATGGCCGGATTCTCAAGAAGAACTTTCGGAGCCAAAGCCAATTTGTAGTAATTATGTAGGCAGAATGTCAACACTGATCAAAGAACCAGTGCAATATTCGTTATGCTATTATTGTTATACACACATATAATTCCCTTCATTACTATTATTATACGAATATATAATTCCCTTCATTATTATTGTTATACCTATACATATATAATTTCCTTAGATATAAGTTTTCGGTACAAGCAAAGAGAATAAAGAACGATTCCTTCTGGAATCGACCTCCGACGAGCAAGTTGTATTTTTTTTCACGATCAAACTTCTTTTTCAGAACTCAAGCGATTTAAGTTTAAACAATAAAACATCCGTCTAAAACCTCAGAAGTGGGATAGAAGCCCTAACAAGTTGTTAAACAATCATTATTATTAATAAACAATTAAATTATAAAATAGAGCAGTGTCGGGTTTATAAAACAATCGTGTGCGCGCCCCTTTTAGTAAATTTCCCACGTCCAATTAATTTTTTTTCTTTCCCTATATCGACTGTTGCCTGGTGTTATATTTTTTTCCCTTCTCGCCCTAAATAATCATCCATTGATCCATCAGTACCCGTCATTATGAGTACTTCAGTGGAAGCAAGCGAGTTTTCAGTGGCCCAGTTGCGCCAGTGGCTACAACGTTTGGGAATGCCAACCAACGGGACCAAATCCACGCTGGTTTTGCGTCTCAACAACGTGCCAACGAAAAGACGTGAAGAGCGACTGAAGACGGGCAACGACGTGGCAACAGGTAAAAACAACGAAAAAGAAAACAACGGCGACGACGACAACGATGATGATAACGGCAATGACAACGAGAGCAACGACAATGTTGAGGAGGAGATTGTCACAGTGGTGGTGCGCAATCAAAGTTAATGATAGGAAAACATCCGAGTGTTATGCTGTTCGGAATAAATCAAAAAGGGAAAGTGGTAGACGAATTTAGGGACAATTTAGAAGAAGTTCAACGTAAGATAGTTCAAAAGGATCACAAACAGATAAGACAAGAAGCAGTCTTAAAACAAGAACAAGCACCAAGCTTACAACAAAAAGTATGTAGACAAGAAACGTCAACAGCCAATAAAGTATAAGTCAGGAGATTACGTGTAAGTCAAAAATTTCGATTCATATCCTGCTGCACCAAAAAAATTATTACGTTACTACGAAACGATAGGTATGTAATCAAAGATGTGGACAATTTCCAACAAACACGCTTAAAATATCAAGGTGTATGGGCTGTTAATAATATGAAACCATGGTTCAATAGATTGTAAAAGATCAGGTGATCTTAAATGGTCATAATGGCCGAATTGTAGTAATAATTTAGGACTAGTGTCAACACTGATCAACCAACCTGTGCAATATTCGTTATGCTATTATTTTTATACACATATATAATTCCCTTCATATTATTATTGTTATACACATATATAATTCATTACTATTGTTATACCTATACATATATAGTTCCCTTAGATATAAGGTTTCGGTACAAGCAGAGAGAATAAAGAACGATTCATTCTGGAATCGACGTCCGACTGAGCAAGTTGTATTTTATTTCACGTCCAAACATCGTTTTCAGAACCCAAATAGTTTAAGTTTAAACAACAAATTAGTCGCCTAAAATTTTTTTCGAAATTTTGGTATGCAGTTTTTTAGAGTTTATTAATATACCTGTTATTAAAAATTTAAAAAAAAATAAAATTCAACTATGAAAAACACAAATTAATTAAATTTTGTTGCGTTTTCCTCGACTTTCTTGAAATTCCTTGGGATGTTTAATCTTCCGATTGTGATGCAGATATTAAATATTGTACCTTCACATTTATGCACACGGGCATTGGTGTCGATCTAGTGCCATGTTGCGGAGAAAAGTCTTGCCGCAAAGATGACACATTCGATCTTAGACAATTCTGTGTGCATTGAAATCATGAGATTTTAATTTCAGTTCATTTGGAAAGCTGAAATAATTATTAAATTATAGACATTTCTAATCGTGGTTAAAAAATGTACATTTATCCACATTGCTGCTTGGAATTAGTTTCATTTAAATCATGATCTTTTTCATGATTGTCTTGTACACTATACACTATACTATATACTATACTACGAGTATATAAATTTTCTCGAAAACTGTTTGCACTTGAAGAAACAACTCCTTTTCCTCCTATACGTGGCAAGTTTTCTTGTGGAAATCGAAACGAATCGATTGTGGATCTTCACTAAAAGTCGGCAAATATAGGCCGATAGATAAAAGTTGTATCTTGAATAACAGATGATTCATATCCCTTAACTATCTTAGAATTCTGCTGCGCTACACCTAAAGAGTATGATTTATTAAAAAATCAATTAATACAGTCTTATTAATTCTTACTTCTTACATTTATAGATGAAACTTCTTCCAATAGATGTATCAAAATCAAATTCAATTCCATGTTTGTTGTTATTTCGTTTTTTTTTATAGTTTTTTTTTTCACAGATATGTCAAGTAGGTGAGTTGTGATGTGCCAAGAAGCAGATCATTATTTTTAAGTTTTTATGATGATCACAAGTTGTGAGGTTTTTACCGGAATACCAAAAAAGTCACAAAAATGAGTTCACCTAAAGGTGTGAGGTTATTGTGACTTGTGAGCGTTTAGTAAGTTTGCCAGAATAAGGGAGCTAGACATTACTTCCATCTACTTGTACAACTAATTTAAACATAGTTCATGCATAGTTCAAAACTGTAAACTTAAGGCTTACAACGGATTGACAAATTCAACGCGGAATTCAGCTTTTAAATCATGCAATTTGAGTTTGCGATTTTGAATCAGGTTGGTGAGGGACGTATGTGGTGGCCGGAATATAAAAAACTGCTCAAGTTGAATTATTGTAGAGTTAAGCCTAGTACTCAGTTCGAGCAAACGCAAATTTTATCTCTACATATTTTTTTCCAAGCAAAATTTTGAAGTTGTAGAGATAAACATACAATTTTAATGCGAACAGTAGCGTATCTAAGAAAAGTTCAGTAAGAGAAAATAAGAACATTCACTGATGCTATTATTGTTAGTGACTGTTTTTTTAAAGAAGTAATGTACATTTTTTAACTTGCTTTGTTCTAAATTTCATCTTAAGTAACCTGTGTTTAAGAAAAAAAAGAAGATTTTTAATGTAGATATCTAATATGATTTTCGAGTACATGTTTACAATGAATGCGAAAAAATTACGCCAAAGATTAAACAGCATTTAACAAAAATAACGCAAGTTCGCTTGAATGAATGATGTAATGTAAATTAAATATTCCTATATGTGCAATTATTAACATGTCCCGTTTCGATATAATTTTGTTTTACTAATTTATTACATTTCTCGATTTTCTCAGCTTCAATCTGCTTTTGCTTCTTGCTTTAACCTCATTGATTTTCCCTAATTTATAATTCTCTTCTAGTCAAATTTATGCAAACGCATAGTTGGAAAATAAAACACCAAATAAATCTCAGAAATATCTTCATACTTTTATTTAAAGTACGTCCTCATTGTACCTACTCATTCCCATTTTAGCTACGCTATTGTCTAACTGAAATCAAATATTGAATTGATTAAATTCTTGCAACTAATTTACCTACCCACTTTTTTCAATAATTTTTTTCTGGTTATATATCTTTTAATATTGCTAAGCCTAGACAGGGGATACGCTATGAGGTGATAAAAGGCACAATGCTTATAAAACTTTACAATTTGTCTAGCAAAATAATGATTCGGACATTATTTGTCTTGGAAAAATTAAGTGGAGATTTTTGTATGTACAGTTGGAGACAATTTTTTTTATTTTGCGCTGAGGTGAGTACTGGTCGGGAAAAATAACAGATAAAATTTGTCCTGAGAAAAAATTGTATGAGAAATATTATTTTTCCCGATCTAAGTACTGGGCTATTGCCCTTTCTTCTTTGCAATTTTGCGTTATGATACGATTGAATTTTTCTAAATTAAGTGGAGTAAAGAGTGCGGATATATGTTTGAGGAAAGTTAACACCCATTAAATATCGCAGTGCTTAAAAGTATCTCTGCAACCGAAAGAAGTCCAAAACGGAAACATTGATTAAAAATTATTCGTGGTGTAAAAGTAGAAACACAAATTAACTTTTAAAAAATTGTATGCTTAACAGTTCAGACATTTTAAATCCTCCCATGTAGGGCTCGTATAACAATTTGCATCACAGCATCCACATTCCACACCAGACTGATTTTTGACGTTTTAAGCTATCAACAAAAAAAAAAAATCAAAAGTTTTTCGCTGCTGTGTTCTATAAATTTCTGAAAATTTTGCAAAAGAACTAAACATGCTTTTGATGTTAACAATATGAGACTTTACTAAAAAATGTGTTTGTTGCGTTAAATGTGTAATGGAAGTAAAATATTTTTTCTAATTGGATATAATCCTCTAGCAGATGCTCTTATCTACCCATAATAAGTTTTTTCGTTATAATAAAGTTAATCCAATTTCTTATCGAAATAAAATTTAGTATTTTATGTAGAAAATAATTATAAGTGCACCGCAATGAATATCATCTACTTATTAATCTTTTGGCTGTCGATGGAATTTGTCAACACCACTGATGTCATCAACAGTCTAGGTGGGCGAATCACCAACAGCAACAGCGTTTTAAGTCGCAACGACAAAACTCCTTTGAACACCAGAAACGTTCAAAACATGTGCCCGAACATGTTCAACCATGTATTTAGTGGGTATGTCCCAAGAGACGGCACCGAAGCAGGAAACATGACGGATATCAAATTTGATGGAGAAGTAAATTTATATAAGTGCGTCATGACGTGCTGCGAGAAAAAGAATCACACATGCAATGTGGCGTTTGTTTACAAGAAAACGTGCTATCATGTGATGTGCAAGAGCAATGTTGCCTGTTTGCCGAAGGAAAGGGGCGACGCCAAAGGTCCCCTCGAAATGGTTTTGATCAATCCAGTGGTCGGTCAACTTGGTGAAGAGGAAATCACCTGGATGGACGTGCTGAAGACTGAGAAGTTGAGCGAATTCATTCCAGAAGAAGAATCAGCTGCTAGTCCCCTTAATTTCTGGAAGCAGTCGAGTAAATTTAGGTATGACTCAGCGCCACCAGCTTATGAAGACGAATATATGCCCATCGAAGAGAAGCGCGTCAAGCAATTGTTCAACATTGGCCGAAAGAACGACCTCTATGCAAATTCGGCTATGGACGAAGAAGCCGACGATGAAATGCTCTTCTATAGTGGATCTGCCAAGTTCATTCCATGCGATACCAATATAGATGGTGGATGTCCGGAAAAAGAAGTTTGCGTAGGTATTCGATCGGGTGAACACAAGGGTATTTGTAAGTGCATACTGGGATATGCGAGAAATCGTCGCAGAGATTGTGTCCTCAGAGACATAGATTTTGGAGGTGACAAACTTGTGGAAAACATATTTCAAAGCGATGGACCCAGGCATATATCTTTGCTGGACTCAATGTCAGTCACTGAAAGACAAATGGATGAGGGAGAAGCACCAGCGGCAGCCAACCAACAAACTAAAATTGCAGTCTCGGTGATGTCCAAGGAGGTTCAATTGCCTGAAAAAGAGGTAACTCTGTCGGCATATACAGTTCCCGATGAGCAATCCGCTGGAGTTCCATACAAATACCTGTGGACATTAATAACGCAGCCAAAAGGACCAATGAACGGAACGATTTCCGATCAAACCAAATCCAAAGTAAAGCTATCAAACCTCTCCGAGGGTCTGTACATTTTCAAAGTGTCTGTTACGGGGAATGGGACGTACGGTGATGCCATGGCGAATATAACGGTGTTTCCAGAAAAACGTATCAACCGTTTGCCACAGGTTGTGATCTCTCCAGCTGAGCAAACAATAAAATGGCCAATAACGAAAGCAATTCTGGATGGCAGTGCAAGTACAGATGATGATAAGATCATAGGCTGGCACTGGGAGTTGAAATCTGGTCCAATCGGTTATGAACCAAGCCTTCCTGAAATCAACACACTTCAGTTGAGTGATTTGACATCTGCTGGAAACTATACCTTTCAATTAACTGTTACAGACTCAGATAAGGCAAAAAACTCAACAACAGCTAATATTACGGTCCTTAAAGGAACCGATTATCCTCCCGAAGCGAATGCTGGAAGTGCTGTGATGGTCTATCTGCCTCATAACAATGTTACACTAAATGGAAATGCCAGCACTGATGACAGGGAAATAGTCGCCTGGGAATGGACAAAAGATGCCAGTGATGAAAGTAAAGCTGTCGACATGCAGAACACCCGAACGCCCTATTTGCAGTTATCCAATCTAGAAGAGGGAATGTACACATTTGTCTTGAAAGTCACCGATGGCAGTAATCAATCTAGCACGGCTAAAGTGCATGTCTTTGTTAAGCCTCCAACGAATTCCCCTCCTGTTGCCGAAGCGGGAACGAACTCTACAACAAATTTACCAAAAAACTGGGTCGAGCTGAATGGTTCGCAATCGAGGGACGATATAAAAATCACAAACTATCGCTGGTCGCAGGTTTCAGGGCCAAAGAATGCAGTGATTGTGAAAGGTAATGAGTCAGTTGCCAACGCTACGAGTCTAACAATTGGACTCTATGAATTCCAATTGACCGTCTCCGATGAAAACAACAACACTGCCAGTGACATCACATGGGTGAAAGTTGTTCAAGAGAGGAATAGCGCACCAGTTGCTAACGCGGGAGGCGATCAAAGTGTCATCCTGCCAGTGTCAGTGATTTACTTAAATGGTTCGAAATCATATGACGATCTGAATGTTGTAAACTATACATGGACAAGAGATGATATGAGCTTAGCAGCTGGGAATATTGTTGGAAACTCCAACCACGAAGCAGTTCTTATGCTAACTGATGTAGCTCATGGCAGGTATGTTTTTAAATTAACAGTTAATGATGAGCAGGGACTGACTGGGAGTGACACGGTGAGCGTCATCGTGCGTCCCGATCCGAAACTGTTAAATTTAGTTGAACTTACGTTTTCCATGGGAATTTCTGTGCTTACGCAATCTGAACTGGAATCGATGGTTCAAAAGATTGCATTGCTTTTGGGAAATGTGAAGATCTACGTTCGAAAATTGAAAGTCGATTCGAAATCTGACGAGGCAATATTGGTGTTCTATGCTGATGAACTACCGCCTGCTGGAGCTACAGATGGCAAATCAACGCCCATTCCTGGACTCAGGGTCGAGCAAATTTTGAAAGAAAAAATTCTGAGAGATTCTTCAATTTTAGGTGCCGCATTTGCAGACGTTCGGACAACAGTTTGTCAAAATAAATGCTCCGGACACGGTTCTTGCAACACGGTTACTCGTTCCTGTATGTGCGAAACTTTCTGGATGCCTTCTGTGTTCTATTTTTGGGGTGTAGAAGAGGCCAATTGCGATTGGTCAATTTTGTATGTTGTGGTTGCTGTTATTGTTGGATTTCTTCTGTTGTCGGGTTTATTTTGGGGCATCTCCTGTGCCTGTCGCACCACATCTAAGAAACCAAGATCACGTCCAAAAGTTCAGAAATACTCTCTGATAGGATCCCAAGAGGAAGAACTGCCCACATCGTATAGTCGGGCGACATCGCTAACTGACTCTGAGACCGATTCAGATGTTGTTTTCGAGACTCGATCCAAGCCGAATGGTATCCTAAGGTCTAATGGAGCACCAAGAAATAATAATCATGTTTCGAAATATGCAACAACCAAAATTGGCCGTAAAATTAAGACATAATTTGTATGTTATGTTACGTAGACACAATGAGAAAAAACTTTTTCAATATTGGAAAAGGAGTGAGCGTGCGTTAGGCAGAAAATCCTGACACATTCCAGTTTTTGAAACAATGTTCCTTTAAAAAGATTTTATTTTCCTATTATAAATGTTTATTTTATGTGTGCTTAAAAATGTGTTTTATCATCTAATCGTCATTTCGTTTGTAATTTTTATATTTTTTATAATAATTATTTGTTGTTTAATTTCATCAGGGAAAGCACAAAGTATTTTATTTTATTTTTAATTAAGTATTTCTAAGTTTTCGTAAAAATCTTAGATAAATGGAGATTTTTCTATCACACGCTTCAGAAACAGCATTAAGATTAGAAGCTTTACCTCCTGCAAAAATTCATGTTTCTGATTTACGTATTATATGTATTCTTTTAATCATTACGAACAAAAAATTTAAATTGTACCTATTTGCGATGGCTCCAAATAGAAAAATCGCTTCATTGATTCAGCTATTAAGAAGACGAACATGGATTGTATTTATGTATTATTCATTATTTTATTTTTTTTTTTTGCCAAAAATATATTTTTAAAATAAAGAAGAACAATACAGAATGAAGTTCTCAATACATTGAATAAAATATAAAGTAAAATAAAATGATTTTGTAGTTTCTAAGCTTATGTATACCTACATTCATAAACTGTACAGATATAAAAAGCCGGACAATTAAATATGTATTATTTATTGACTTTAAAAGTGTTTTATTTTTTCTTATAAATTACTCGACGGATTTTTTTTAGATCTACATATGTAGATTATGAAGAAATCTTGAAATCCGTAACAAGCTATTTCCATGGAAATATAAATAAAATGTACGACTGGATCTCAAGTATTTGCTTTTTATGTTCGATCACATCGTATATTTTTTTTTTTAAATTTAACTATATGCCTGTAAGACCTAAGGTCTTTTAAGTGCAACCTGAATTGCACGGCACTAGTTTGGCACAGTGGATTTGAGAACCAGGTATTGACTGTCTCAATTTAACCCAATTAAAATTGGAGGTATAGAAAAGAATGCGCCTAGCGTGGGTATCTAACCCACACGTCCTAGTTAGCAATCAAGCACTTTATCCACTGCGACATTGCCACCAACAAAGGTCTAATGCGTATGCACAAGATTCGTAGTAGAAAAGGCTAACTATATTTTTAACGTCGTTTTTCCTAAATATTTTTCTAAAAAAAATTGGTATAAGCTTACAAATATGAATTCGAAAAAAAATCGTCATTCGTTTTCAAAATATTGAATTTTCAAAAAAAAAAAAATTATTTTCAAAAATAGAAAAAAAAATATTATGTAGGTGACACTATATTGAAAATTTTAGTACGCGGTATTATTTATAATTTAAAGGACCTCCTATATAAATAAAATTTGATCGAAATCCGTCAAGTCATATTTATCATAAACAATGGCCAAAATCAGAAAAAAAATTTCTCATGAAAAATGTCAAAAATATTCACAAACCCATGCAAATTTAAGCAATCCGATGTTGGTTATTCAGAAACTTAAGTTGATACTAATCTATCTTAGATAGGCTATCATACTGATATTTGAATGTATTTAATTATACCAAAGTTTTAGGGATAGCAATGGGGGTGTTCAGCGTTCACTCACTTATTGGGGGTTATCGTGAATAAAAAATTTCCTGGAAATTGTTCTCTCATTCGAAGCTTGGGAAAATGAATGATGCTCAAAAGTTTCCATCGGAATTTATTGGTATCGGGAATAAGCTTTCCCAGGGAATTTTGCTGTCATTTCATACGATTTATTGTTGGGGGGATATTTATTCCGTGGAAGATTCCCGATCACGGGAAAAATTCCCATGGAATAAAATATTCCCGGAGAACGAAATTCCCTGGTAGATTCCCAAAAGGGTCCATATTAGATGTTATCTCGGATACCAAACTGTCCGAGTATATTTGTGAATAAATCAGAACAAGACTAGGTGGGCACAAAGCACAAATAATCACCCCCCAAAACCCATTTCCTTACATTGTTTTATTTGTAGCTTTGAAACTCTATCCATGAATAGATGGGAAATCGAAAAACAAAACAAAAACAAATTACAAGGGCTGTGTTGTCTATTGGTCTATAGGAAGAGACAGAAAAGATTCTTGTGTGCGTTTTTATCAATTAGTCTATTGGAAGAGAAACAGAAAAGTTACTTGTGTGCGTGATTCAGCTTGTAGGCAAATGTCAAATGAAAGCATAGGTTTCCGGTCTTTACATTATTAGTTTATGGCGCAAAGTACGAACATGCTCGTGCTCGCCATGTTTTTATCTTGTATGGGCTGGATTCGCGACATAGAGAAACTAATTATTTTCTCTATGATTCGCGAGCTGCTCGCTGTTGGCGAAACATTTCGATTTTGTTGTGTTCGTTGCCTCCGATGTTCGTCGTGTATGGCCATGTTCGCGAGCAAAGCGAAGAATTTATATGGGATTTAAAAAGTGAAAATTACAAAAATAAGATTCGGAAAAATAAATCATGGCAAATCGCACGTGGCTTTGAAGAATCGGCACGAAATAAATGTTCGGCAAATGTGATCTCCATGCATGGGCTAACGCAACCGAGCATGCTCCGGCGAGTATGTTCGTCGTTTGTGCTTACCTTCATACCAAATGAAGCTTACAGTCAGCTATTCTATAAATTCGTTCTCGGATACCTAATTAGTTATTTCAAAATTTTTGGGATAACTCAAGATAACTTTCATGAGAACAGTTGTTTTTTCATCAGATGTGCTTTTGCACGCGTTACAACAACAGAAAGTTATTCCAGATTGCTGAGAAATAAGTGAACGCCCAAGTCAATGGCCCAGTAGTTTTTCTTTTTTAGCTTAGACCAGAGTCTGAGTTGTCAAATAAAATGTGTTTGTGTTTCTTTTTAACTCAGAGCATTCAGAGCTCCAAATGAGGAGGCGTCGCAATCTTTATACGTAAAGGCATTAGTCATAAGGTAATATATAATAGTGATGTGCGAAAATTTCGGACGTTAGAGGCATGCATCATATGCATTCATCTCCAACAGGGGAAGAGAATGTATGTGATCGCTGCCTATGCACCGGAAACACCTCAGCCCACGCAGTTTATAACAGAGCTTGAAAAGCTTTTTGAATGCTTAAGATTGAGCTCGGAAGAGAATTACTATATATTGGCGGGTGATTTAAACGCCAAGCACACAGATTGGGGAAATCAAATACAAAATCCTCGAGGTAACCATCTATTTAATTGGATGGGTCGATACAACCTTGAGTATCGCATCGATCTTCTAGCCACAGACAGGCCATCGTTCCCAAGAAGCGGTGCCTATCTGGATCTATTGCTTAAAGACGCAAGACTAACAATTACTGACGCTGTGGGTCAACGGCCAAGAAATTGTTTACGAACGATCGAGTACGACAGTGACCACTGCGGACTCGCAGCCGTAATACAACTTCCGAACCAGCTTATGGAGTTGGAGGAGTATGTGCCTGTGCATACTTACAATTACAGTAAGGTGCGCTGGCCACGTTTCTCCAATGCCTTATTGAGTGAATTACGTTCAAATGGTATATCCCCACCAAATGACAGGAACCTAACAAATACTGAAATCGACAGATACTTAGAACAAATTGACGAAACGATTCTACGAACAATGAACAGAACAATACCGAAATACAAAGAACGTAACGCAACTGACATGTACCGTAACGCGACAATTGACGCACTTCACAGACAAAAAAGTGGACTACTGACAAGACTAAAACGCTTGTACAGGCGGTTTACTGATACACGAGACCTGGAGATTAGGACACTGAAGTCGTCCATCAAAAACATCAACCAATTGATCAAAGAAAATTATAGATTGGCTATTAATTCGTTCTGGGACAATAAAATTCGTGCCGTTAACTCCAGCGACCCAAGTATGTTCCCAAAAATTAATAAGATTTTTAGAAGAAAGGATCAAAACGATCTTCCGTGTCTTAAGCTCCAGAGGACGACAGAGAACAGAGACGTACTTCTGACAGCAGGCATAGACCCAGAGGATGCCGTATTGGACGATGACCTCTATATAATCGAAGATCCGCAGGAGAGAGTGGAGGCTGTGGGGGCTGCTTTCCAGCAAGTGTACAAGGTGAATGCTAGCATTCGCCCGAATCATGACCTGGAGAACAGAGCTCTGCTTCATCACTTATGGCTCCGGAACGATATAACCGAATGGCGATCTGAGAACCTTGGTTTTACCAGGTTTAATGATGAAGATTTGGCAAACGCCATAATCGCCGACCGAAATGGGCCCAGCCCCCTGTTAATTTCGAAGAATGAGCTCCAGCTCATCTTCGATTCATTAAAGAAAAAGAAGTCTGCAGGACTCGATGGTATATCCAACGTTGTACTACGACATTTGCCTCAAGAAGCAGTTGACATTTATACCACACTGTTTAACAACGCGCTGAATAATGCATATTATCCAGTGCGGTGGAAGACAGCTGTGGTGCACCCTCTCCCAAAAAAGGGAAAGGACAACTCCAATCCGGCGAATCTCCGGTCGATAAGTCTTCTTCCGAGTATCAGCAAAGTATTTGAAAAGGTTATTAATAGAGCCCTGTTCAAATGGGCGGAGGACAAAAATATCATCCCGGATAATCAGTTCGGTTTTAAGGCGGGACATGACACAATTCATGCCGCGTCTAAACTTGTTTCTGATATCCAATGGAACAAAACTAAAAAACAGTGTACGGGTGCCTGTCTGGTTGATTTGGAGAAGGCCTTCGACACCGTATGGTTAGAAGGTCTCTATCTAAAGCTAACCAGACTAGGTATAAGTAAACCTCTATTGTATATGCTTTATGACATGCTAAATGGTAGAAAGTTTGTTGTCAAGAGTGGCAATGTAACTTCTACTGCAATTTTTAATATTAATAATGGTCTTCAGCAGGGAGCGGTTAACTCGCCGATTCTATTCAACATTTACACCAGCGATCTGATAGGTAGTCTAACTCAGGCAATTGCGTACGCCGACGATCTAATTGCGTACAGAACAGCTCATACAGTTGAGGTCATCAAAAGTCTCTTGCAGAGTGACTTCGACAAGATTCAGCGATATTGTGATGACTGGAAGTTGAAAATCAACTTCCAGAAATCAGAAACTATTTTGTTTAGGACTCCGCTGTCTAGCGCCTCAAGGGATACGAGAAAGAACTGGCGCAAGCTGGTGATCGTAGGGCCACATGGACATCCACTGGCGAGTAAAAGTGTAGTAAAGTACCTTGGCATCTGGTTGGATCAGTACCTGTATTTCGACAGACATATAGGTGCTGCTTTGGCCAGGGCTAGGGGAGCCTTAGCCTTGACAAAACGACTGTTTTATAGCAGCCGTCTTGACAGCAGGGTGAAGGTGATTTGCTACATGGCCCTCATCAGGCCGATGATTGCCTACGGATGCCCGGTGTGGTTCAACGTTGCCCCATCTCAAATGGAAAAGATTCGGGTGTTTGAGAGGCAATGTCTTAGACGTTGCCTTGGATTACACAGAACACCAGAGTCGGAGTACACAAGATATTATTCCAACCAGGTTCTATACAACGGAGCCAACATAAACAGAATAGATAATTTTTTGTTCAAGCTGATTCGGGGTCACGTTGCAAGAGCGATGTCCTCAACTAACAGCTTAATTTTTGGGGCTTACTACCCCAATAACGAATATTTTGAGAGTGCGCGGTTAAGTGGTTACATCCCTCCTGAGGCATTCCTCTATTTAGACAGTCGAGGGCTGATACAGGATGGAGGGGCGGTTCCGCTCATCTACCACGTCAGCCGGAAAACTG
Source organism: Philhelius pedissequus (assembly GCA_910595825.1). Taxonomy (NCBI): domain Eukaryota; kingdom Metazoa; phylum Arthropoda; class Insecta; order Diptera; family Syrphidae; genus Philhelius; species Philhelius pedissequus. The sequence goes on along the minus strand of OU343160.1, from coordinate 69,522,920 downwards.
TGGATAGGCGACTCCTGTATAGTCGAGACGTCATCGCTCAAGGTGGAGAAGAGCGCCTTCGGTTCAGTAGGACTGTGTCCGATCGGGACCGGAGGGATAGGGCGAAACAGGAGAACCAGTTCTGGTGGCTCTCTGAACAGCATCGTGATATTTAAAGTCGATGAAGATGATATATCTTGGCCGACTTACATAGATTTAGGGCATTAGGTATAGGTAACAGTCAGGGTGGCACCAAAAAAAAAATTAAAAATATGTATGTATGCGGGGGCATGCGTGCATGTATCTGCGTGTCTGTACATGTGTGTGCGTACGTATATGTATGTGCGTATGTACATGTGTGGGTGGGTTGCATGCTAGTGTGTGTCTGCATGCATATAAAAAATAAACAAAAAAAAAATTAAAAAACGAAAAAAATGCTGCTGTGGCTGTTCTAGTTTTTAAGTAGTTATAAGTATTATTAGGTATTTTAAGTAGTTTAAGTTATTTTTAGTTAGTATAAGTTAGTTTTTATTTAGTTTTAATTATTTTTAATATATATTTAAGTTTAGTTTATAGGTAAAAAAAAAAAAAAAAAAAAAAAAAAAAAAAAAAAAAAAAAAAAAAAATGATCAGATACCAAGTTTTCTGTATAAAAGTTTCTTGAAATATAAAATAAATAAAAAAAAAAAAATTTAGATTTAATTAAAATAGTTTTTAGGTCGAAAGACATTAGTTGTAAGAGTTATTGTTTAATTTAGAGCGCCCGTAAAGGGCCAGTAAATTAGTTGTAAGTTATTGATAATTAGGCTAGTTTTAAACATTTTTGTCTAGCTTTAAGATAGTTATAAGTTAATATGAAATAAAAATGAATTTAAAAAAAAAAAAAAAAAAAAAAAAAAATGTGTGTTTCTTTTTCGTTCTGAACATGTGAACATCGCACTCGATGTGCTCGGACATAATCAACTGAGCATATGTGAGTAAATTGATAAGCGCACCAAATGGGATGTGTGTCAAGAAGGAAAAAAGGAGTTGATCGTTTGTTGATTTTCTGTATCGGCTTGTATCTGTGTAAAAAATTGGAGTTTTGCGTTATATTGCTTTTTATGATTGAAATTATTCTGGTTTGTGTGGTTCAAGAATATTTAAAAAACAAATCAGTCTTCAGAGCTTACTCTCTGTTGGAAAGAAGTTCACATATCACCATAATTACTCTATGCACCCAAACTCTGTTCAGCGACCTCTGTTCTATTCGTCTACTGTAACTTTTTCATTTTTCTAGACATTAAGAAAATTCTTAAGAACAATGAAATCTAATGTTTGGGATCCAACTAACAATTTTGATTTGTAGTAGGTTATATACCAGCTATTTCCTAGCTTGTATATTAACCACAGAAGGCCTTATGCAAGTCATTTTGGCGCACATTATACAAGCTATATATTTGCATATGAACGTCCGCCACAAGCCATATATGGAAACAAATAGCTTGTGTTTGCAGGCTATATGGAAATAAATGCCTTTTATATAGCCTTCGCCGCTGCAGGCTCTAAGGAAACAAATAGCTTGTAATCTGCGCTTATTTTTGTTAAGAAATTCATAAACAAACACTTAAGGCACTTTTATCAAAAATCAAATTATGTACGACTGTTGCTCTTCATCTTCGGATCTACAGCACAGAATGTTAAATTTATTTATAATTTGTAATATTTTACTATATGTTTTTAGAACTTAGCTTTTATATTTCAATTATGTTTGTTTTTATATATACCTCGAAAATTGTTTTACTAGTTTTTATTAGTCTTATAAAATTTTTTCTAATGATCAATCATATCAATAAAAAATGTCCGTTTAAGTTAAATACGATTTATTTAATATTGAATCCATAAAATACAAATAGAACAGTTTGAAAGGTGTTTTCTATTGAATACAATAACTGACGATGTATGAAGTTATGAAACGCTTTATTCAGTTGTAGAACCACTTATGGTAGTACTACAATAGGCGTTTTTCTTTTTTCGTTCAGAGCAGAGCACTGAACAGACTTCGAACAAATAGATTATGCTCTGAACTTATTCGAAACAGAGCGAGCTCTGAATACTATAATATATTTTATTTTAAACACACTTGTACTACACAAATCAGAATACATTTTTATTTTAACCATACAAAGCAATATAACACAAATCTAGCCTTATTCTGTACACAGTTACACACCAGGGCCCCTATTCCGGTTCTATGATAAAATGATATGATAAAATTTTCATCACTAGAGTTTTCATACGACTTTTTCATTTCATTTTATCCAGAAAGTTGATTGTGGTCTCACCTATGATAATATCAGCTGATTTTGCCCTGAATGTGTGCTGAATGAAAAAAAAATATTATTTTTGGCAGAACATGTTTTGTAATATTTTAGACTGACTTTTTATGAAATAAAAATTAGTTCTATTTTTATTCATATACTCACAGAATGTAAATTAAGTTTTCTTTTAATTTCAGGGCTTAGGATAATTAGTGTGGAGCAGAAGTGTTTTGAAGTAGCAGCTCTTCCGGGAGTAATTGGATCAATAGATGGATCCGATATCAACATTACTTCTCCTAAGAAAGACATTAAACATATGTGGTGTATTTTCGCAGGAAAAGAGGACATTAAAAAAATATGCAAATTTTTTGTGACAGTAATTTTATTATATTGAATATAAAATTAATGCAGGATTTGGTGGATCCTCGCATGATGCAAATTGAATTCCAAGTGTTTTACTCAGTCGGTATATTTTTATTATTAAATTGAAATTCAAAATTACAAATTCAATAAAATTGTTTACATGGTGTCCTTCTTAAATTGTTCAATATAATAAACTGTGAAATAAAATTACACCTCCTTTTCCTTATCCATATTTACTTTATCAGACAAAATCATGCGACGATAAAAAACTTTCATCTGATAAATTTTTGACAGAAGTTTTTATGCTTACACGAAACAGGGGGAATTGCAAAATCAAATTTATCGATGAAAAGATTTATCATCGCTTTTTTCACAGACCTGGAATAGGGGCTCAACAGAAAATGATACGGGAACACAAATTTATCAAATTCTACTTTATTTTCGGTACAGTAACAAAAAAAATGTTTACCAAGTTGGTACCCAACCTTAGCTGAATTCTACTACAAAATAAATATGTTATTCTACTCCAAATTTAAAATAAAAAAGTCGCAAGGCGCAGCAGCACATCGCGTAGAGATCGCACTATCGCAGCCGTCGGAATTGTCAAATAAACGAAGGAAGAAGTTTTTGTTTTTAGCAGAAATTTAAATTTTCTTACTTTTTCTTTCGAAGTTATCATAAATTTGCTAGACAATTAACCTCATTTCATGTGAAATTATCATTTTATATATCAAATATCACGGTCACTGAATTAATTGCACAAATATAGGTAATAATCATAATCTAACACGGAGTTAATTATTATTTTTTCCTGAGTCATTCGACGACTTAACTATTTATTATTTCTTTTTCTTTGTTGAGATTTTATAAAAAAAAAAAACAACATTAATTCTCAGCTGCTTGTGTTTATTAAATTATATGTTTGCTTTTAAATTTGAGAACATAAGTTTACTTTTAAAATCGTCATAGGTCTAAGTTCAACATTGACGAAACAAACCAAACTTTCTACTGCTTGATTTGCTTGAGTTTTGACAATACAGCAGTTTTCTTTTTCACTTGCAAATGGACACGGAAAAGTCTAGCAATAGCTCATTTGAGGATCTTTCAAACCTCAATGAGGCAGAAATGAAACAAATGAAAGAAGAAGCAGAACCAAAAATCGAGGAAAACCGAGTTGTTGATTTGCTTGGGAATGGACAACTCATCAAGAAAGTGTTGAAGAAATCGGACAAGCCTATAAGTCCGCAACGTGGAGAATTAATCAAAGTCAGTTTCACAGGAAAATTAGACGATGGAACCATTGTTGAAAAGGAAGAAAATGCATTTTTCCATGTTGGTGACTATGAAGTGAGTACATAATTAACTTTTATGGTTTTTCTTTATTAAAATGTTGATGATTGTTGTTTTAATTCTTGTTAAATTTCAGTATAATCAAGCTTTTGACCTTGCAATTCCACTTATGTTTGTTGGGGAAGTTGCTGAATTAATTGTTGATCCAAGATTTGCCTATGGTTCGATTGGATTGAAAAACGACGACAATCCTGAACGTTCAATTCCACCAGATGCAAAGGTAATTGAGTTTTAATAAACAAATATATTCAGTTCTATCACGAATTCCATCATAATTGGAAACTTGGTACGAATCCCGACAAAGTCTGTCACATAATCAATCGTAGTGGAAATGCTCATACAAATTGCTATTACGAACGGATTATGCGTTAAATTTTTTCGGAATTCATAAAACTTTCCGATTACGATGGATATCGTGATAAGGCTGATTATCATCGTCAATTATTAGTGGATATAATGTCTATTTGCTAGTTGTGTAAATGTTGCGTTGTTTAGTTTAGTTAACTGTAACCAAACGTCATTGGTTTCAATGAACGGTATTGAATCAGGATTTAGGTCTTTGTATACTTGAATCGGATTAAAATAGGATTACTCGATCCGATCCCACTAGAAGAGCTGAATCGAATTGAAAATGTATTTATATACCTGAATCGAGGAATTGTAGAATCGAATTCGCATCTGATTCTTGGTGTGTGTATGCACCAATAGTGTTTTTTTGTGTTCAGTGGGTTTCCGTTTTCTTTGTATTTTTTCTGTTGCATGTTTTTGTTGTTTATTCTGTAAACTCAAATTGTCAATTCGATTCCATTTTAATTCATTATTCCGATCCCACGAGACCATATACCTGAATCGAAATCTCAATTCGATTCGATTCGATTCCTCAATTCACTCATATAAACGGGGTAATTAACGTTGATGATGTGGTCCACAAGATTAACAAATTAAAAGACCAGACGGTGTGCCTGCAATTGTTTTTTAAAGAAATGTGCAGCCAATTTAGCCCAACCTCTTGCTACTCTTTCAAAAATCTCTTAGTCTAGGGAATTTTCCATCTATATGGAAGGACTCTTATTATTCCTATTCATAAAAAGAGCTGTAAAGCAAATGTTTCTAACTATTGACCAATCGCCAAACTATCATGTATTCGCAAAACTTTTTGAAATTATTGTCTTTGACACAATGTACTTTCATTGCAAACCATTATTTTCCTCCAAACAACATGGGTTCCTTAGGGTTAGGTCTACGACCACTAATTTAACTGAATTTGTTTCATATGCTTTAAATTCTTTAGAGAAGAAAAACGAAGATGATGTCATTGCCACGGACTTAAGCAAGGCATTTGACAAAATTTTACACAAAATTATCATTTTCAAGCTTAAAGCTCTTGGATTTCCTTCTGGTTTTGTTCAATGGATGGTTTCCTACATTTCAGATCGTAAATATCAAGACTTGTTTAGGTCTTCTGTATCAAATCCTTTCATTGCTGAATCTGGCGCCCCACAAGGTAGCCATCTGGGTCTTATTATTTGCATCCTGACAATAAATGACGTAGAATCAGTGTTAAAGGATTCTGAACTTTCTACGTACGCAGACGAAATGAACATTTTTAGAGTAATTTCTTCACCTTGTGATCCTTTACGTCTGCAAAATGACTTGGATAATTTCTTTGTGTGGTGTCAAAAGAACAATTTAGAACTTAGCGTCGATAAATGCCAAGCAATCACATATTCTCACAAATGTTTTCGTCCACCACCACGGGACTACTACATTAATAATGACCTTGTTTCAAGAGTAAAGTCTATTCGGGATTTGGGAGTTAGCTGTGATAGCGAGCTCAATTTCAGATCTCATTATGATAACATTATTTCTAGGACCAACTCTGCTCTTGGTTTCGTCAAGCGTTGATCTAAGGAGTTTTCAGACCCCTTTGTTACGAAATCTCTGTACACAACCTTTGTCGGACCCTTACTTGAGTATGCCAGAGAAATATGGTCCCCGTATCGCCTTGTGCACATTAAAAGAATCGAAGCGATCCAGCGTAGATTCCTCCGTTTTGCTCTAAGGGGCCTTCCTTGGGTTGACAATTATCGTTTAAGGCTCCTTAACTTACAATCTCTCGAAAAGCGCAGTACACCAAATTTTCATCAAGCTCCTCACAGAACTGACTTTGTTAGAAATGAACGAGTTACAAGAATGTTGAGGGAAGTAAATGCAAATTCTAATGTATTTGATTATAATCATAAGCAAGATCACACAAAAAAACTTCTACATATTTATTGAGTTTAAAGACCTTTGGTTTCCAAATAAAAATTTATCTAAGCTAAATTATAAATGAATGATATTATTTGATCAAAGCTTAGAATAGGAATGAATAATATTTTCAATGAAAACTTAATATTGATAAGTAATATATTGCTTGATTTTCAACAATATTCCTTCATCTTCTTAATACTAATAAAGATAATATTAAAAAATCAAATTCTCCAAAGAAACTGAAACTTCTAGCTATAAAACCTTAACAATTGCATTAGCATGCTATCCTTTTTAATTTTTTAACTTTTACGTTTTTTAAACTTTTTTTATTTTTTTCTCTTCTTTTTTTAATTTATATTTTTTTTTGTATTTTATGTTTTAACTTATTTATTTATTTATTTATATATCATCAATCAGAGATAGGTATAATTATTATACATTAGCTTATTATTAAATAAATAACAAATTTTTAATTAAATAAACTTAACAATTACAATTGATTCGTTACTTCATTGCAAAATTATTTCGTTTAAAACATGTAATTTAAAAGTTTCTCTTGAACAGTTTCTAAAAATGTCTATTCTATAACAAACAGCATTAGTTTCCCTGATACAACGAGTAATTGGCTCATTCAGACCATAGTTAGTCCGATGAAAAAATTCATATAATATATTAGAATCCCGAACATTTCTTTGATTAACTCGAATTTTAATAAGATTTAATAAATGTGGGCATTTTATGTGATACGTTAAAATATCTCTGATAAACATAACAGAGAAGTAAGAACGTCGACTTTCCAGAGTTTTTATACCAAATAATAAGCACCTTGTGTTGTAAGTTGGCATGTCAATTCGCCAATTTAATTTATAGAACAAATATCTAGTAAAGCTTTTTTGAACTTTCTCAATTCTATTACAGGAGTTTCTGTAAAAAGGATTCCAAACTATACTCGAGTATTCCAAAACAGATCTTATTAGAGAGTTAAAAAGAGATTTGAGCGAATGAGGATCTTTGAATTCTCTTGTGTTTCTCTTTAAGAAACCAAGCATTTGATTAGCCTTATTGACCATATAATCAAAATGTGGCAGAAACGAGAGTTTTACATCTAAGATTATTCCTAGATCCTTTTTACGATCAACGCGTTCTAAACATACATCATTTAGTTTATAATTGAACAGAGTAGGCGTAGAGTGTCTGAAACAAGACAAAACTTGATATTTAGATACATTAAGATGAAGATCATTACTTTGACACCATTCAGTTAATCTAAGTAAATCTTCAAGAAGTAATTGACAATATGATAAACACTTAATTTTACGATACAACTTTAGATCATCTGCAAATAAAAGACATGGGGAAGATATAAACATTGAAGGTATGTCATTAATAAATAATAGAAATAATAATGGACCCAAATGACTACCTTGAGGTACGCCAGATGAGACAAATATATTATCAGAACAGCAATCTTCAATTTTTACAATCTGAGTCCTATTAGAGATATAAGATTTTAACCAACTCAGTAACTTTGAATGAAATCCAAGCGAAGACAATTTGTGTAAAAGCACCCTATGATTCACACGATCAAATGCTTTTGCAAAATCTGTGAATATAACATCTGTTTGTATGTGATCTTCAAAATTATTTATGATGTAATTAGTCATCAAAGATAAATTAGTAGCTGTTGATTTACCTGACACAAAACCATGTTGGTATTCCGATATATAATTTCTTAGTTGAAAAGATAACCTATTGCAAACAAGTTTTTCAAATAATTTAGGCATTGCAGAAAGTTTGCTAATAGGCCGGTAATTGCTAATATCTTGTTTTGATCCAGATTTGAATATAGGGGTTAAAAACGACATTTTCCAACAATCTAGAAATTTGCCCCCAGATAGTGATGCATTAAAGATGTCAGTAAGTGGTTTAGCCAGTGAAGTAGCACATTTAAGCAATATTAAAGGTGGAATACCATCAGGACATTCATTTTTACTTGCATCAAGTTCAAGAAGTACTTCCTCTACTTCAGAGACATCCAAAACCATAGAACCTATATCAAAAACCTTCGAAACAATTGGTAATTCGTGATTTAAAAAGCAGTCTAACGAGTAAACAGATTGAAAATATCTAGCAAATAGGTTGCATATTAAATGAATATCACTGGTTGTTGAATCTTGGAATTTCATACAGCTTGGATAACCAGTAGTTTTTCGCTTAGAATTGATAAAATTCCAAAAGCATTTACTATTATTCTTTATATTAAATTCGATCGTGAACATATACGAGTTATATAAAAATTTATTTAAGATATGAAATTCGCGTTGGATGACAATATAATTTTCTCTTAGTTCAGCGCTGTTATAATTTCTTTTATGCAATTTAAAAGCCTTATTTTTTTTATTTTTGAGATTTATTAATCTTTTGTTGAACCATACAGGATTTAAACTCGTTTTCAAGGTCTTACTTGGAACAAATCGATGTATTGCTTCTTTGATAGCTTTTATTAGATTTTCATTAGCGATTTCTAATTGTATATCGCTTTAGTATAAGAAAGAAGAAGCCCTAGGAAAATTAACAAAATAGTCATTCATTGCATCAAAGTTAGCTTTACTGAAGTTTGGAACAAAAGTATTATTAACATTATTTTTCTTAATAAAATCATAAAAATGAAAGTTACCTTCTAACGCAACATGGTGCATAGAATTATTGACAAGTGGAAGTCAGATTTTTCAATGTAAAAGTAGTAAGTAGTAGTAAGTAATCTCAAATTATCGTTAAAAAAAGTATTGATTTGAATTAAATTATATTGACTGTAAAAATCAATGATGTTTTCTTCAATTTCTGAATTAACATTGTATGGAATTAAATATTTATCATCTAAATCTAGAATCCAGTTAATGTTACCCTGATTGAAATCTCCTAAACATAAAACATGTTGTAAGTTATTAAGATTTTCCAAAATAATTTTACAATTTTTAAAATGCATATTGTACACCTCAAGAGAGCTATTTGGTGGAATATAACTTAATATAAGAAATAATTCAATATTATTATTAAAAAAAAGTGTTACAATTAATCAATATCAAATTCATAGGTATTAATACTTGAAAATAAATCAACTTGTTTACATGATAAAGAAGAACGTATGGCAATCAAAACACCTCCTCCTCTTTCTATACCTGTTAATAAACTACATCTATCCTTTCTAAAAACTGTATAATTTCTAGAATCAAACAATTCAGATGTTAAATGATTATAAGTCAACCAAGTTTCTGTTAACAGTATTATATCATATTCACAAGATGCAAACATCAAAAATAAATAGTCTAATTTAAAACTGCTTGCATTAAGCAGGCCCATAATCCTTCTCCTTCCATACTCGCATAGTCAATAAATACAAGTTGTTATGTTAGGCTTCCATTGGCAAAACACAACAACTTTTATCGAGAATTTAATTTTTAGTGTCGGTTGATAATCATAACCGAATTTGCTGTTGTACTCGGTGCAAAAGGATCCCAGCACGTTCGGTATAAGTTTTAAGGGAAAATTAATACCAATATGATAAGAGAAAACCATGAAGCGATTTCAGCCATCGTTCTGTGCATATATAATTAATTATTTTCTTACAAGTGTCTCTACTAATATTAGGTAATTAAAAAGTATTCGAAATTAATATTGAAAGTCTTCGAGCAACGATTAAAGTATCACCAGAAAGATAATTAAATCCTTGAAGAAACTGACAGAAATTTTGGAGTATAAAAAAGGTGAATATTTATTCCCTTTCAAAGAATCAAATGCGGCCTCAGACAATTTCCAGCAATTACGATGATTAAAATTATCAATAATTTTTTAGCGATGGAAAAACGATGCAACTCAAAACTTTCAGAATTCCATCCCAGATAACTTAATGTAAATAACAAAAATTGTTTTTTAACTTACTCAAGTTTCTTAACATCGACATCATAAAACGGAAACCAATCGACACTACATTATTCTGAAAGACATCGAGCTAATCAACGAACTAATGATCGCTTTAGATATGTAAGGAACATTAAATTTCGGCGATATACGTTTAACGAATCTCAGCATTCATATGCTTTTAGAGTTTATTGGCAAGAGCAACTCATTTATAAATACCAATAAAAATAAAGGGAGCCCAAGATGACTACCTTTTAGTACCCTAGAGGAAAAATAAATTTCACGAGAAATGACATAACAAAATATCACTATGACTGCTATTTAAAGACGTATGGCATAGATCCCCACGCTAGGCAGCATCCTTTTCTATACCTCGAATTCTAATTGGGTGTCGCCCGTGGGTTAAAATGAGATATTAAATACCTAATTCTCAAATCCACTGTGCCAAACAAAAATATTTTTTCTATCTTTTTATTCCTTTCTTAGTTCCGTGTAATTCAAGATGCATTTAAAAAGTCCTTAGGTCTTACACGCATATAGTTAAAATTAAAAAAAAAAAATATGTTACAAAACCTCAGACGGATATGATTCTAGACACTTCAAAGTCAATAAATTCTTGCATGTTCAGTATGAACATCATAAGTATGAAAACTGTAAAAAAACAAGTTTGGACTGAGACCTTTTTAACATGTTGCTTCTGGCCTTAAGAAAAAAAATGCTGGAAAATGGTAAAATTGAAATCTGTGTTTTGTATTGAAATTTTGTATGGAAAAGTAATGATATAATTAAGGGAAAGTACAAAGGAGACAATAGCTACGTTTTATTATCTACGGGTCTGGGTTATTTTGTAACACGTATTATAAAAACAACACGAGATCCAGCTTTCTATCGGGGTTTCTATCTGGGTTTGCAAATATTAGTATTAAATTCGGCGTACAAAAGGTACATTTAAGTACATAATCCAGCTCAAAATCCGCACAATACTAAATTGCCATTTGAGTTCAAACAGCTACAATTTTCCATGCATCTGACCATTGTGATGACCATCATCAAATCAGATGGCCAGTAATCGGTAGAAGTTTGCTGGATTACTTGGAGTTTCCTTGTTTCTTGTATGGTCATTGTACAACTCTGACATACAGTCAGTCATTTCATGGACAATTGTAGCTGGGAAACTCATCAGTAAAATCATAACATTTTTGGAACAATGTGAAGATGAATAACATACGATTGACATTAACATGCGAGTATTTTTGCAACAAAACGGTACTGCAAATGTTTTTTTTCGAAGGAATGGGTAAGACATTGGCAATAACAAAATTGCAGTTGACATTTTAACCGGATTTATCACATTGCCACAAATTTCTGGTAGCTGACCGAAATTTTTAATATTGAGGGCGAAAAACAAAAATGCCGATACTCTCAGTGCGACCATTCAAAATTTCGTACCAAGCCAGATTACTAGATCTGCTCGGATTGCCACCTCAATTTGTAACTGAAAGTAGGCTGTTATCTTAATATTGTGTAATATCAGTCAAACTCTACTCTGCAACGGAACGAGACTGGCTGTGAAAAAGTTTAATGGACAACGTCATCTAGGGTATAATTATCAGAGGAAAGTACAAAAGAGATGATATTTTGATTACATGCATACCTATGATTTTAACAGTCTTGCCATTCGAGTTTGAACGGCTGCAATTCCCCGTGCGATGATTAAAAACAATTAGATCACGTAAGAAGGACACGATAAGGATAGGTACGTTATTGAAGTGGTAAGTTCGAGGACTGAATGACTAGCGTTTACGGGAGAAAGTTATAAATTTTCATTTTTACATTAAGTTTAAAGAAGTTTTTATTGCACCAGTCATGAAAAACATTAAAATCAGTTTGAAGGAGGGTAGAATCGTAATCTGCATAAATAGTGAGACCAGGAAAAGAAATAATCTTATTCACGTCATTAATGGCGAGCACAATTAGGAGTGGTAGCAAAATGGCTTCCCTGAGCAACACTAGGAGATGAGATATTTGCCTTTCACTCTTACAATTATGGATTTCAATAAGTTATCTCTATTTCTATAAAGTTTTTTCATGGTTGCCGTAGTGATCATTATAAGTTTGCATATTTCTCTCACGAATGTCGATAGGGTTTCTAACTGTTAATTTAGATTTCATGAACAGAGGTAACCTAAATTAAAAAAAATAAACTAAATCCAACTAAAAATAAATCCATCAATTTTAACAAACAATTTTTTTTTATAATTTACACGCGCTCAAGGGATTATGCTGTTACCCTTTATATGTTTTTTTTTAACACGGCGCGGGCGTGAGAGAGAAGAGATAGAAGGATAGGAAAGATGTGTGGCGCGATGTTCTGAGACTAGAGCTGGATGTCGTCTCAAATTTATCTCCAGGGATGGCGGCTGTACTAATGCTGAGAATTTACCGTGTACTATTTATCTATGTCTCTTAATTCGCATTATTTTATTTATTACGATGTCATATTGTATGGGTATACCAGTTTACTCAATCACACGTTGTTAGTGTTATGCCTGAACAGCATGGATTAACAAACCAGCAACTCATTTTATGACAATTTTAGAATTAGTTTTTAATGCAAAATAAGACGACATATACAACGGCAGGAATCGAACCTGCGACCACGAGGTTGAAATGCGAGCACACATCTATCGCGCCACGGTCACCCCTAAATAAATAAACATTGCACAAAAATAATATCACCTGAAATTCCATTGCACTATTTTAAATATGATAGTTATATACACGAAACCCTCTTCTTTTTAGATTTTTTTCACGAAGAAAAATCTATTTCGTAATTTAAAGTTGCAATTAATTACAGAACCGAATTCCATTAAAAACATGCTCAAATAGTAATTTCTCCTTAATAAAAATACCCACAAAATATTGTATAGGTGCATTTTAACCGTATTCTAAAAAAGAAAACGAAAAGCTGTAAGCAAAAAATCACGCAGCGACAACACCTTTTTCCTTAAAGCTAAAATATATGCTCTCATAAGCTCAAAGCTTCAATTCTGAAAGCTCCATAGTAAAAACCAAGGAGAAAGGTATTAGAATTTCCACCAACGGTGGAATGGTAACTCTGAATCAATGTGTCTTTTCTTAATAAACACAATAAACGAGAGTCAAATTGGCGATCAGCCGGAGAGCAGATAGGTTATGATATGAATGTACGTGAATTGGAATATTTCAATAGTAATTTCCTAAGTTTAGTGTCATGCAAACACCAGCCGGCAACAGGGTGTTTGAAAATGCTCTCCCATAAGGCCTATACCGAAAATGTAAAATGATCAGATTATTTTAAAGGGTTCACAGAGTGCATTAGCACACACTTAAACAAAAATTGCTGGAATACTATAGGGACCTTATGAAAAGTCATAATTCAGTAAACTTAACTTATTGGAAGTTATTGTGAATACAAAATTGCCTGCAAATTTTTCTCCTATTCAAATCTGGCGAACGTGAATGACGTTCAAAAGTTTCCCTCGGAATTTATTGGTATCGGGAATTTTGTTTGTTTGTTCGAGGAAAATTTATTCCGTGGGTGATTCACAATCGCAGGAAAAATTTCGAAGGAATAAAATATTCCGTGCAAAACGAAATTCCCGATAGGGCAGAGTGTATGTTATCTAATGTTAAGAAATACGAGAGATATGTGAGAGCAATTTGTAAGAAACCTGTGGTATTCAAGGTTAGATTCATTTGGGGAATTACTACAGGATTCCCTAAAAAAGTTGGCAAAAAGGTTCGCCATCACCTTCGGGTCAGAGGAAGATGTACCATTGAAATTGAACGTAAAATGAAGACAGTCGGATTTTCTCTTTACATTACATAGACATAGCTTTTACGAACGGTATGAGGAAGCAAATAGTAAAATAATAATGTTAATTGGAGTGGCGTTTAATAAAATGATTGAAATAAAGGAATTTAGTATGTGAATTGTACACAAAATATTTACTTAAACAACGGTGATAATAAGCAAATTGTAACTTTTTATCTATTTTCAGATAACTTATGAAGTACACTTATTGGATACAAAATTTGAAGATCACGCAGACCTTAAGAGTTTCGAAATTCGTAAAAAATATGGGTAAGTCAAAGGAAAAATGTAACAAATCTGGATTAACAGTTTGTGGTATCATTCTAGAAATCGAAAAAAAGAAAGGGCTAACTTTTGGTACAATCGCAACGAATTCAATATTGCAATTCAACTTTACCGTCGTGCACTTGAATATTTAGATGACAGAGATGGTGATCCAGACGCAAATATCGACACTGAAGATTTAGAAGTAAAACAATACTACAAACATTTGATCATATTTAATAAATAATAACAATTTATATGCTTAGCTATCGAATAGTGATTTACAGAGTATCTTGGATGATAGATTGGTTGTTTATAACAATCTGGCAATGGCACAGATCAAGATCTCAGCTTATGATGCTGCACTTGCTTCGGTTGAGCATGTGTTGAGATGCCAACCTAACAATCACAAAGCTTTATATAGAAAAGGGAGGGTATGCTTCAAAGAATAATTATTCTAAAATGTTCATTTTGGTTAAATCATTTTTTTTTAAAGATTTTAGAAGGTAAGGGTGATACTAAGGGAGCCATCAGTTTACTACAAAAGGCAGCTACGTTGGAACCCGATAGCAGGACTATCCAGCAGGTTTGTTAAGATTTTTATTAAAAGATCAGAGTCTTACAACGACTTACTACATAACATGCTTAAAAATTCAAATCAATTTCATTCAGATTTTTTCTAATGTCATGTCTTGAAAAACAAATCCATACATTGAATATTTTACTATTGTATTCTGCATTTTCGGTATAGGATCTGGCAAAGCTGATTATTAAAGCACGACGTGAAGAACACAACGAAAAAGAAATGTACCAAAAAATGTTGGGTCACGCCAAGAAACTAGAACAAAGCAGCAAACAGCCACTAAAAAGGGCTACTCAAGAAAGTTCAAAGGTCAAGAATTATAAATATTTCTTACGTAAATAAATATTAACGTACATTTTTTATATTTCAGTTGAAAGTTCTTGGCTATCTAATGGGATCTATTCTTATTGGTGTTGCTGGTGTAGCAATGTACAGATATAAATACTAAAAATCAAAAAAAAAAAAACAAAAAAAAACAATACCAATTGTTTTGCCTTATTTATTTTTCTCTTCCATTATTTTTTAAATTTTAAATGCTTAAACTTCCGAAATGTATTTAAAAGAACAAATCTGTTATATCAAACCAAGACAACACATAAGGCTTTCGCATTCCGTCGAAATGTTCTTTTCGAAACTGGTTTGCATTGATCAAAATATATAATTTTATATTTTTTCTGTTAGTATATTTAAAATATGACGTGTTATTTTAGTTTTTTTTTTTTTTTGGGTCACCGTAATACATTGATTGGTTGTAATATTTGTATACAAAATAGGCATTTGTTGAATGTAATTTGTACTTTTCTTTTATAATACTTTATCCTTAAGATATCATTCCAAGCCAGATATATTGGAAATATATTATAACATTTTACTTTCCAGAGGTAATGGACAGGTTAATAGTAAATAAATAGAATTGAAAACAAAATTAAAATCACCTAGTTTTTGTTAGCCAAGACATCATTATTATTAAAGCTTTCGGTTAATACTGAATATGCTGAAGTTTTTGCACTTGCTCTGTTTTGTTTTCTACTAACAGGCCCTAAATGAACAAAAACTAAGCTAGTTACATATTGAAATTTATAAACGGAAATACAAATCATAAGCTGTAGAACACATTATACATACGTACAAAATTTGAATAAATATATTTCCTTAAAATAAAATGTTATTGTGTTATTAAGTTATAGTAATTATTTGTAAAACAGTGTAAATTATAAGCTTTTTTAAAGTCGGATGTATGTAAATAAATGTTTGCCTGAACTATGTACATACAACATACAACTTTAGGAAGGATATTCAACCTTATAGATATTATATATTTATCCAGACATATGTATGTGTTTAGACGGAAAAAATGATATGCTTTATTCGTTAATTTCCGGTCTACATTCGTCAATCGAAAATTTAGCTAAAGACATGTCATGCGGTATAACAATCGATGGAATTGGGATTAAAATACTAATGTATGCAGATGATCTTGTTCTTCGTGATGATAAACAAATTATGTGCGCTATCTTATGTCCTTTTCGATTGGTAATCTGGAAGAACTCTCCGATCCGGGATTCCAATCGAACAAGTAAACAATTGATTCTAGATTCTGAAAACTTATTTGAGTGTATGTGTAAGACGGGAAATGTCAAACGCACGTTTGTGATTATTTTATTTTGTAACCATGGCTGACACAAATGTAGAAGATTTCGAAGTTTTTCCTGATGAATTGAAGGGAAAATTTGTCTTCGGAACAGATATCCATAATTTTAATTCTCTAAAGAGAAGAAATTGAAACTACAAAATTTTAAACAAACCAAAACAAAACAATGACGTGAATAAATTAATTTGACTTTGAAATTTAGTGGGTGTGAGTGTGTGCGTGCCTCTGGTTTTGATTCTGACTTCAAATCCAGAAGGAAATTTCTCTTCTATCCAGGAGAAGAACTGTCATTTGATACCAATCGAACAGTTTCAGAAGCATTCGGAAGCCTTCCGGACGACCATTAAAAGCCGCACTGCAAGTGTTCCAATGAATTCTTTACAAATTGGAAATGGTATATTTCGAAAATCATTTGCGAATTTCTGCAGGAGTCTCAGATAGAAATTATAGGAACTTTTAAATATTTTTCTATTTGTTGAATTGGTTCACTGAGAGCATTCTATAAAAATGCGTTAAATGAAGTTAATTTTTAAAATAAGTTATCGATCCCAACCTGAGTATAGGCAGTTTGTACATTTCTTCCTACTTCTTTGACAAGAAAGGACATTGTCTTTGATAGCCAAATAATATCATCGGCTTGGTTGTTTTTATGTTGACCATGGATAACATTTTGTGATGCAAGTATCGTTATATATTTCCATGTTTCAACTGATGTTTTTATGTCCAACTTGGGTGCAATCTTTCCGACTGAACGTACACCCAAAATCACTGCAATGGATTATTTTTTGAATTAAAATAATTTTTAGATACGTAGGTATACCTACTTATAACTCTTCAATGATGTGTACATGACTTTCTGTGTAAAGAAAACTCCCGCTTGCGTGGCTTTCCTTTTTGTTACGAAAAGTAATAATAATATTTAACACACACTGATTCATTTTACACTTCATGTGCTTAGATTAGTATATACATATAGTAATATGGTATGATGTGTTTCTTTGCTGACTTCATAACGAACTGATTAATATACCAAATTTTCAATTGCAATTCTAACACAGTGTTTTTAATATTCAATAAAGTTATTATCATGTAATATCTACTGTACCAGAGATTGTGTTTAAGCACATGAAATAAAACCTTTAGAATTATTGTACATACAATAAGATTTGTTAGACTTATCAGTGCGTTGATTTTATCTTGCTAAAATAGTTGTATAAATATAAATTAAAGATCCCCGGCAACTTTTAATTTGGCAAGGTTTAGGTACATATAATAGATACGTACAAATGTCAAAATATTTTTGTGTCAATATAGTGGTGGCTAAAAATTTGATTTGCTGACAAACTTCAGCTGTTACCGCATACTTTAGAAATCAAACAAATTAAATAAAAATACAAACTATGACAAAACCGTTCGATGCAATAGTCAAAATGAAAAACTAATAAAATACTGCACATATTACATGATAATGATACCTACCTACATATATAATAAAGCGTGCCACAATTTGGTCCGAGTGTAGCGTAATTCCCATTAGCCGCGTTTTATTGTGTTCAATGACCCATATAGTTCACCACGTGAAAATAAAACGATCTGGGTCTTGAACATTTTTTACTTTGCATGGTTGGCAGCTGTGATTACCTTTTGACATTTCATTTTTTGTTTACATTAAATAAATTGTTTACTGCGGTACTCGGAAGTTGTCCTTTCTTGTTTTATTTTAGTTAAATAAATATAAAATAATAAACTATAATAAATAAATAATTGTACAGCAACCCATCGATTTCGGAACAATACTAAATCGTAAGCTCTACCCCGGTGAATATATGTCGTTAGATTAAATAGAATCTGATTTCAGTTTAATGGTGAATAAAAAAGTGAAAGAAGAACTGAAAGTTCTGCTTATGGCCAGACCAATTGAGGTTCTTATTCAAAAAATGCTAATACTTGTTGACAAATCACAAGTACTCAAGAAGCCCCAGCATCGAAAAAAGAAAATCAATCAAATTTGCGTTTTGAAAATAAAAATTGTCTTCAAATAATTAGAACATGAATTTTGTTTGCATTTCTGTCAAAGCGTAGTTGCCAGTTGTGTATTAAAGAAATCAATTAAGGCTCCCCCTTACACGCGGCCACCATTAGCGATAAATTTGAAAGCAAACGCAATAGCAATAACAGAAAGCAGGTAGCAGAGAGACAGACAAATTTTCGTTGGTGGGCATTTCATAGCATACTTTTTTATTTACTGAAGAATGTCGAAGGTAACTGATGCTGGTAGAAACAACAACAACAAATGATAGTTGGAAACGCCATAACAAAATGAGAGTTCTCCTGGCGATAAAGCAAGCGATGAGCAGTATGCGATGAAAGCATACTCTCCATCGCATACTATGAAAATAAAGCTGCGATTTCGGTCTCCATTTGCGATACTGAAAGCATGCTCTAGATTCATCGCTAATGGAGACCGCATGTAATGGAACACCGCATGTTACTATAGCGAAACTTTCCTCCTGGAACACTACAACTACAGTACCTATATACAGTACGTTCTCGATTAACGCAACTCTCGATTCACGCAACTCCTCGATTTTCCCAACAGCTGAATTAATATCATTGTTGACGCAGTAATCGCAACCATTCAAAAAAATTGACTCGATAAGTGCAACTTTTGTTTTTATATTCATATCTTTATTTACACAGTTTCTTGGCTATACATATTTGTTTTTGTCTGTTGCATTACATTTTGTCTCGGCAGTTATTTTACCGCTAATTACTACTTTTGAGATGTGTTACGATGAAGTTGTGAATGTACATTATATTATGTATCTATACAATGCAAGATTTTCTTGTTAGTTTAATGAATCTTGTTCAGTTGTGTTTAAAAAAAAATGTTTTTTACAAAAAAAAAATTAGGAAAATAAATTAAAAAACTATGCCTTGAATTATAAATCTACATTCAGCAAAATAAAACGAAAAGAGAGTGCAATAAGATATTTTGTTTCTATTGCTGAATGTGGACCCGGAAAGGGAGTTACATATAAATGTGGTGATTGGTGAATACCCTAAGAACGAAAAGGCTTTGTATAAGTGGTTCCTAAATCAAATTTAAAACAAAAATATCCCATTTTTTCCAAAGAAAATAATTATAGCTATATATAGAAAACTAAACAAATGTAATTATAAGTGCATCATCTTAATTGAATAAACTTAGTTTTCTTTTGTTTCTTATTATTTTTGTTATTGAATACATTTTTTGGCAGTAAATATATTATGCGATGCTTCGGACCCACAGGAATCTAATGGAATCATCTATCCACCTACAAAATTTCCTTCAAGACCCTTCAGTCGTTGAATGTAGGCACAAACGACGAACATGCTCGCGCTCGCTTTGCTCTTCTTGCATGTTGGCTGGTTCGCAAGCCGCTTGCTGTTGGCCAAAAATTTAGATTTTGTCGTGTTGGTTGGCTTCGATGTTCGTTATGTATGGTCATGTTCGCGAACAAAGCGAAGATTTAATATTGGATTCAAAAAGTAAGAACTGCAAAAATAAAGTTGGGAAAAATAAATCATGGCTAATCTTCCAGCTGCTTACAAAATTTCATTAAAATCCATTCAATGGTTGAGGCATGAATGCGGAAAAAACAACCAAGTATATATTTTGTTCATATATAAGCCTCTCCCATATAGGCATAGGAACTGTTAGGTTCCATTTTTCCGGATAAAAATTACCTTCGTGATAATCGAGTATGTGTGTCTCCATGTGCCAAATTTTATCCAGATCCGTTCAGCCGTTCTGGGGGGTTTATCCAAAATTTTCTTTTGCAAAAACCTTCCCCTGGATTTTACGAACAACTAAAAAAGAGTTCGAGCCAAATCGGCCCATTAGTTCTCGATTGATCTATATAAATACAATTAAAAACCAGTTCAGTCGTTGAGGCGTGAAAGCGGAACAAACACCCAAGTATATGTATATATTTTTTCATATTTAAGCCTCTCCCATAGGAACCGTTAATATTTTTTGAGATAAAAAATGACCTATGTGAGAATCCAGTACCCCATCCATCTACCAATCAAATTTCATGCAAATCAGTGTGCTTCTTAGGCCTTGTGAATAAAAGCTATGTTGGCTATTTGTAGAATGAGCTCTATGAAAAAATAAAACACACCTATCCCACGGAACCACACATTTTTCCGGGATAAAAAGTAGCATGTGGCCTATTCCAGACAATAATCTATCTCTGTACCAAATTTCATCCAGATCCGTTCAGCCGTTCCGGAGTTATTGAGCAACAAACATTCATCCATCCATCCAAACTTTCACATTTATAATATTATTAAGATAAGTACTGGTCTTCTGATTTTTATCTCGAATTGAGCCTAAGCAAATCTTTACTCGGTTATTGCAACAACCTCGGTCATTGCAACCACCCTTGTTTTAATTAGTTGCGATAATCGAGAATGCCTGCAAGAATTGGTAGCTTTTACGCTTATTCCACGACCAATGTACTAGTTTTTGAAACCACATTACCTGAGTTAAAATGTTCAATTAATAAAAAATAATTTTTAATTTTTACTTGCGATACATAATGTAGGTACTACAGGCAAGTTTTGCATTTGGAAAAAATTCGAACTTGAGATTTTAATCAAACTTGATATTATTATGATAGAGACCACCAAAAAAAGGGTCCCTTAATTTCCTCTGTCTGTCTGTCTGTCGGTACAGCGCTCTACAGTCTAAACGGCTGAAGCGTTTTTATTCAATCTTGGTATTTGAGCGTTTTATAGGTGATTGTCTAATATAGATTTTTGAATCGGGTTTTTAGGCCCAAAACTAACTGTACCTGCCATACAATGTTTTCTTCCAACTTAATTATCTCGAAAACGGCTCTAACGATAAAAAAAAACATGTGCACTACTAAAGGCATATTATATACTTGGGTTACAATTTTTTTTACATATTTTGTTATTAACAGTACCTACCTTAACAGTAGCATATAACCCTTTTCCTGAGTTTAGACTTTCTCATAAACAGCTCAACGGATTTCGATCAAAGTGTTAACATAGGAGTTCCATCAAATCCTAAACAATACTGCACACCAAAATTTGCGAACAATATTTTTTTGATGTTTGAAAAAAAAATATTTTATTTGAAAATTCAATATTTCAGTTTTTAAATTTATATTATTAAATACATGAAATTGGCATAATGTACTAAGACTTTTTTTAGAAAAAAAATTACGAAATTTCGTATATAAAAAATTAAGAGACCAAAAATATATTGAGTTGCTTCTACCAAAAATCAAGCAAGTACGAACGTACAAAATAAGGGCAAGTACGTGCGTCCCAATCGTGCATTTTATTTTGTCTGTGTTTTTAAATTATTGTCAAATGCAAATTTATTTTTATATACACGCCAACATGTTTGTTATTGCGTTTTTATTTGGCAATCTGGACTTCCTCACCGCTCTGGGATCTCAACTGAACACCTGCATGTAATTCTGACGATTCTGAATTTAAATGAGATTGTATGTTTGACAATAATTGTGTACGTGGAAATATTCAAATTAAAAAAAAATACTTGTTGCACAATAACGACACAAATAAAATGCACGACTGGATCGCACGAACTTGCTCTTATGTTCGATCACATCGTATGCAAAAGATTTCTATTAAAAATCCAAATATATTTTTAAAGTCATTTTTAACTCAATTTTGTATATGCATATACAAAATTTCATTAATTTTGTTCTAAAATAAATTAGTATGACAATATCAAATATTTAATACTATAAACTTAAAAACAAAAGATTAAATCCGTTTAATTAAAGGAAAAAATTGTTCAAAATTCTGAAATAAATACTTAAACTAATTTGAGCTCAAAAAAAAGTACGCCATTTCATTTCTTGGATAAATTTGAATTTATGAAAAAAGAAATTTAAAAATCTATCTAGCGGATTTGAAAAAAAAAGTTTTTTTTAAAACTTTTTGAAAATATTTAAAAAAAATTCAAAAAAGCCAATTCATAGGTATTCAGAAAATACAAATAAATATAATTTTTGAAAAAAAAAATTAATGAGCAGTTTTCGAATAATAACTTTTTTAATTAAAAATATTAATTAAAAATATTGGTAGGCGGTATAATTTGGGCAACCTAAACCTATATTTTTGTGAAATTTCGAAAGAATCGGTTAAGCCATTTATGAGATAGTCGAAAGCAAATAAAACGGTCCTATGGAAAGTACCGTTTTTAGACATTTCATATGATCGGTCGTAGCTAAAAACCCACACTGATTTTTTTTATCAAAATCGTTAGGGCCGTTTCCGAGAAAAATAGGTTTGAACGTAACGGTTATATGGCAGGAACCGTTATTTTTTTAGCTACAAAAAAATTTTCAATTTCCCCTCTGTACAATACCTAAAAAACTCGATATACCAAGTTTGAAGTAATTCGGCACACCCGTTTGGGCTGTAGGTGTCTATACATACATACAGACAGACTGACAGACTGACAGACTGACAGACTGACAGACTGACAGACTGACAGACTGACAGACTGACAGACTGACAGACTGACAGACTGACAGACTGACAGACTGACAGACTGACAGACTGACAGACTGACAGACTGACAGACTGACAGACTGACAGACTGACAGACTGACAGACTGACAGACTGACAGACTGACAGACTGACAGACTGACAGACTGACAGACTGACAGACTGACAGACTGACAGACTGACAGACTGACAGACTGACAGACTGACAGACTGACAGACTGACAGACTGACAGACTGACAGACTGACAGACTGACAGACTGACAGACTGACAGACTGACAGACTGACAGACTGACAGACTGACAGACTGACAGACTGACAGACTGACAGACTGACAGACTGACAGACTGACAGACTGACAGACTGACAGACTGACAGACTGACAGACTGACAGACTGACAGACTGACAGACTGACAGACAGACATACAGACGGAAAGAATTTTTAGACCATCTTTTTTCGTCTTCGCTATCATCGTAATGTCATGTTTGATTGTTATCTCACAACTTTTTTTTCGACGAATGCGTAACTTGCTCTAATAGTACCTATAATCGCGAGTAAAAATGACAACAGTCGTGTTTGACGTTCAAGTATATGAATATGTGAGTGCTTCTGGTTCCGATTCTGATTTCAAATTTGAAACAATTTTTTTTTTTTTCAGAATAAACACTTTCAAAAGAGACGAAGAGTCCAGAAGGCTTCTGGATTGCTAAATAAAAACGACATTAGTTTTCAGGTATTTTATATCCCGAAATCATTTTTATTTCAAATTTTTAAATTTTCCAGAATAAAAAAAAAATTCCAGTGAAAAATGCCAATTAATATGAGATTAGGGAAGTAGATTGACCTAACTGATTATTAAGGAAACTTATATTGTTTTAAGTTAGCAACAAACATTTAGCATGTCAGAAACAGTGGAACATTGAGTAAACTTATATAATCTAGTAACAAAATAAAAAGAGAACTTATGAACTTTTCTTACATTCAAACACAATTTTAAGATGAATACAAAAAAAGTATAATAGAAAAATTAAGATTACAAGATTAAGAAATATTAGGAATATACGAGTTATTGCAGTACTCACCTATTTTATTATGTTTTTTTTTTTTTTGAGTCAACTTGTTGCGTAGATTTCTTTGTTGCTGTTTTATCTACTATTTATGGGTTTGATTTCAGAATCATGAATTGAAGGGCAATAAAAACGACTGTTTTAATTTCCATATAAACAAAAAAGTCAATAGCTGCGTTTTATTATATACGGGTGTGGGTCTGGCTTATTTTTTAACAAATATTACAAAAACAACACGAGATCCAGGTTTCTATCGGGGTTTCTATCTGGGTTTGCAAATATTAGTATTCAGTTCAGCGAACTGAGGGCACATTTAAGTACATAACCCAGATCGTTTTATTTTCACGGGTTGAACCATATGGGTTATGAGCACTAATAAAACACGGCTAATATGATAACAAATCACTATGGCGCACCCCCAATAAAGATGGCAGTAATTATCTTAAGAATTTCAAGTACTAAAGCTTTGTCGTTAATATTCCAACCTTTATATGGCAGTATATACAAGATACAACATATAGGAAAGCTTTTGATCGAGAGGAAAATATATTGGAACGAGTTTTTCGTTTCAAATACACTGAATATAAATGTAAAATGGTTAGAGTTAAAGAAGCTACTTCCTCAGGTCTTTTTTAAATGAGGTTTTGTAAATCTGACTTTTATACCAAATGGTGAGGACATAATATATATGAGTTCCCGTATTCCTTGAACTGCAAAAAACTACGAATTTCTCCGAAAAATAGATATATCATGTTCCGGTCCCGTGTTCCAAATATCCATTGTTTTGCAGAGGAGAGTGCGCTTGTGGGAGTAAAATATTTCCCCGAGTTACAAATTCAGAACAAGAAATTTCAAAAGAAGGGCTTATTTGTGGAATAAATTAAAATTTGTGAAAGTAACTCATTAGTCTAAAAAAATATTTCAGAAAAGATTTTTTTAAACATTTTGAAAAATAGACTTCAAAATATTACGTTTAAAAACCGGCTAGAATGTTTGTTTCCGTACTTTTGTGAAACTTTTCGCTCTCTGGGAGAGTGAAAAAAAGTGTCAAAAAAACGGGACAGTAACATACTCGTTTCTTTTTTCGTTTTTTATAATTTATTTTGACTGATTACGTTACTCGTTACTTGATTATATTATTTGTTACTTGTTACTCGTCATTTCTTACTCGTTACTTGTTACTCTTTACTTGCTACACGTTACTTTTTACTAGCTAATTTTTACTGATCGCATTTGTCGTTACAACCTCTTAATAAGTCATTATTACTAAGAATTATTTTATTTTTATTGTAGCTTAGTCGATTGTTGTTGTGGTAAATTTTTGATTAAGTGGATAATCTTTTCTGTTCTTTTCTTATCGCAATTTGGCAATATGTATTTTCCAGATTGTAGCACAGTTGTCGGGTAGGTTCCACGTTTCATTGGTTTTACAAATATCTTTTTCCTAATGTTCTGTTTTGTAGCACCGAGTGGGATTTTAATCGACTAGTCTATATTTGGCTCATCAGCTCTATCGTGATCCGAAAAAAAACCTTTTTTTTTAAATCGGCTAACGATTTTTTAAGAAATCATATTTTTAAGCTTATGTTAATAAATATACCTATAAAATTGCCATAGACAATTTTTTTAGGAATAAAAATTAAAGAAATTTTGTGTGTAAAATTTTTTGTAAAAAACGATAAAATAAAAATATATTTATGTCTCATCGTCTCATCGTATTTAGCCGGGGTTGGTCACTGCGCAGCCCCCACCGCCGGCCGCAACGTATAGCTATGGGTTATTGGCCACCAACATTGGATAGCTTGTCTCTGCTCGAAAGACCACACAGCGTCAACAGAAACAATTTTTTTACATTTCAAATCAAGTGGTTGCATTTTTGTTTCTCTCGGAAAAGAAACATATTTTTTTACTAATTTTGAAGAATACAAATTCTAGACATTAACATTGTTTCTATTAAGAATCTTATGCATACGACGTGATCGAACATAAGAGCAAGTAGGTGCGATCCAGTCATGCATTTTATTTTCCTTCTATTTGTGAAGAGTAAAAGTTCAGTCTTTAAGGGATCAACCGCGATGGTTTGACATTATTATCATTTATTACATATTTAAACGTTATTTAATATGTTAATTCTCATAAGTTAATGAAAAATAAAAATGAATTAAAAAGGGGTTCGGCGTTAGAATCCTGATGGTACACATCTTTTTTTTTTAATTTAATTAAAACGACATACATTTTAAAATCAAATACTTTTTGCTTCAATGTATAGTTGTTTTAATGGCGATAAAATATTTGCGATTTAAGTAATTTAAGACTAAATTTTGTAAAACTTCTTCTAACACATTATACAATCCATTATTTTTTTAATTCATTTTTATCTATTCAAATATTATGGAATTAATCATATAAATAATTTATTTATATACATTTTAACAATTCACACATATTTATTTTTTCGTCTATTTTAATATGTATATGTAATTAATAAAGAATTGATTACAAATTTAAAGAATGCAATTTTACCTATATCGCTACTGCACCATAACGTACATAGAACACATATCTGTCAGCGGGAAATCACGCGATGCAATAATATTTTAGCCCTACACTCGTTTATAATAAGATGGAAGTGTACTCAGTACAGTTGTTCGGAAGGACTGAGTTCGAAACCCGTAAATTATCTTGTAAGTAAAAACTGAAATTTTATTAAGAACTAAATTAAATTCTATGCATATCACTCCAAATGTTGTGACAATATGATATGGAAATTTAATAAAAATAATAAAACTCAATTGAGCAAGCAACATTTTTACTATAGAATTTTACTCAAACTTTACATTACGATTACAGAGAACACGAAAAAACTGGGTCTCATAATTTCGCCTGCCTATCTTTATGTAGGTCGAAATACTGACTAAATAGCTGAAGCGATTTTCTTCAAACTTGTACTTAGCGGTTAAGGTGATTGGATCAATTACTATTTCTAATATTTTTTTAAGCCACAAAAATATAAATGCTTGCAATCCATTTTTTTTTGTAAAAAAATAATTCTGTTGTTGAAAAATATTGTTATAATAATGTTATTAACGGTACCTACCAAATAACCGTTCTTTTTTTATTTTAAACTTCCTCATTAGCGGTTAAGCTAATTTCGATGAAAATTTTTGTACAAGAGGTCCTTCAAAATTTAAAATAACACTGAATACCAACATTTAAAAAAAATAATTTTTTTGTTGAAAATTCAATATGTATTTCGAAAATTGGTGGACGATTTTGTTTTGATATCATATAATTAAACGGCGAACATGTTTTTTGTGGCAAACTTTTCGCGGCCCACAAAAACCGAAGGGGCATAAATTACGTATCAAACGAAAGCATTTTTTTTTCATAGATGTGTAGAATGCCAAAATTATTTAAATATAATTTAAATAATTGTTTAAAACAATAAATAAAAATGCAAAAAATACCCACCTACACTAGGGACATCTGTTGCTGGAAAGGTACACCATACTGTCATACAATTTAAGTTTAGTAATAGTTAGAACCATTTTAACTTTTACTTTTGTTGTTGTTTGGAAAAATTCGGCACATTTTGCGTGTCAAGCCAATTGAACACCGGACAATTGAACACACTATAATGGAACACTGAAAAATTATAGTAAAAAGAAAATGGTTTGTGCACTGGATAATATTATGAAATAGTTAAAAGGAATTAGAAATTGCATACTCTTGAGTGTTCGTTGCAGACTTAGTTTTTGAATTGTGTTAGAGCTGGGCAACACTAGTATGATAATAGCCGAGTACAGGAAAGTGGCGTAAAAGTGTAAATAAATATTTAATTTCTAATGAAAACTATGTACAACTTGAACAACGACCGTCACAATAAATTTAGAAAATAATTAAGTTTCATTTTCGAAGTTAATATAATTGAATTTAAACAAATTAAAACAATCATTATTTATTTCATATGTGGTGGTATTTCATAAGAGGTAAAGTGTGGTGAAAATACGAGGTGTGTGAAGCGTGCCCATCTCTAAGTCCATTGTTTTGGATTATTCTGATATTTCTTGAATTTTTTTTTACGTCAGTATTGTTGTATGTACGTATTTTGGCTTAGCATGGAAATAATGAAAGGTGTAAGAGTAAGAACCAGGATCATTTGTTGTTGTACAAAAATTGTTAGTGTGTCAAAAATGTGTATAGGCTTACAAGTTTGTTTACCATTAACTGTTTTCCTTTGGACTCCAGGATTGAGTGCTTAGTAGGTACTTCTCATTGCATTCAACAATTTAAAAAAATCATAAATTCTCTGTCTTTTATTGAATGATAATGAATTAAATAAATAAATTGGCACTCGAATTTCGAGAGCTGGGTCGGCTAGTTATTTTTAACACACTATCAGAATTGGTAAATGAGAGCTAATGGCAAGCGTCATTCTTGCCATCCGTCTTGCGACCGCGATGGTGTGCCAATTTAAGTTTGTATTATTAAGTACCTAAAATTGACATACAATTTTAATTTAAAAAAAAAAATTACCGAAATTTTGTACCTATATAAAAAATATGGTAAAAAAACGATTTTAAAAATATATTTAGTCTATTCTACTAAGAATTTGTGCTTACGAAGTGATCAAATACATTTTTATATTTGTAAAATGCGGTTGCAACTTGGAAATGAAGATAAATACAAGGAATACTACGTTTTTACCTAAAGATAATCCGATTTAAATTGAGTAGATTAAAAATTAATCTTGAAGTGTTTTCGCCAGAGAAAAAAAGATTAGTTTGACGTTTTCACTCTGAATTGGCATTCAAAAGTCAATATATCAAGAGTAAAACAAAATAATGATTAGAAAGAATAATAATAATTTCGGTGCAGTAAATTTAATTTCAATAAATAAAAATGAGTAATAACTTAAAAATTTTGGTATCCCAAGATTTTATCCTTCAAAATTCAAGCAGTAATAATCTTCCTAGTGCATCAAATCTGGCCAGCACACGAGGTCGATAATCTAGAAGAAAAATGAAAAACCAACTTACTGAATGAACAATAATATTTGCAGCTTTATCTGACCAACACTTCAAGCTAATAGATTTCCTCTCAACCTGAAAAAAAAATAAACACTGGAAGACAAGCCACACTATCCACCTCGCTTATGAGATTGCAACTCGTCGCTAAAACAATTTCCATTACAAATTCGAGTCATCACCTTGGTTTTTGTAGCTTTATTGCATCTTTTATTTATATATATTTTTATAAACAAAAACAGAATTCGAAAGCAACGACTAATTTCACCAGACAAAATCAAATTAAATAATGTTGGACAGGTTTTTTTTTTTTGTTGAACGACAATGGAGGAAATGACATTAGAATAGGCGCGTTCTATGAAATAAGGTTTGTTTCTTTTGACAATCTTATACTTTGAAGAAGATTTCAATGAGATTAATTTCTTCTTAAATCTTCTTTTGAGGAGATTAAAATTTGTATGGGAAATCTTCAGTTTTCAGAAGATTTCAAAGAGGATTAATGGTTAATCCACTTAAATCTGGATTAAGTGGTAGGTGAACACGTAGAAAACAAAAAAGACAATTATGAAATTAAAAAACTCACTCCATTGTCGGCTAGAGGCTTGTCCCTTGATGATTTTTGATTTCGTTGAAGGTTTGTGTTTTCAGGCAATTTGAATTCTTGCTAGATTTCCTTCGAAAACAAAATTTCCTGCTAAAAAAAAATCCGACATCCTTACAAAACAGGCGAGAATAGGCATGTATAAGGCTTTATTATACAAGTTATTTGTTTCTATATAACCAATGCCTGTTTAAAGTCTTATAACAATTTTCGTTAAATTTGCATATGGCTTGGGACGGATGTTCTTATAGAAGTAATAGCTTGCATAACATTCGCCAAAATAATTTGCATACGGCCTTCTGTGATTAATATACAAGCTAGGAAATTATTTGAATATAACCTATAACAGGCTGTATTGTAAATTATTGATTATTTATTGTTATTCATATGAAGAAATTTTCGCACCTGACAGTTCATTATTTTTCAATTACTTATGATAAGAAAGTTAAAGAAGCTAGACCTGAATACTACTTCCAGGGAAGATTGCAAAATTTTTTTCCTGAGGTTTAAGTTAAATAACGGCTAAGCTAAATATATTAGTTTATTAATACAATTAACAAAAAGTATAGCAATAAGTAAAAAAGTAAACTCTTACAAAAACTTTCCCGCCCATTGCTTAAAAAAACAACAAAACCCTGACTGTCAGTTGTATTTTGTTCATACGCGTTTATCTTCTGTTGATCATTTTATTCATTTCATTAAATTTATTGCGATTATTTGATGAAACCAACAACAAAAACACTTTCAAATTTATAAACAACAACTTATAACAATATCCATATTAAAAAGATAAAAAAGTAATCACTTGTAAGCTCCACTCTAAAATTAGTTCAGGTACAACACTTTGTATTATTACATTTGCATCAATTATTAAGCTCAGCTAAATTGTTGAAAATCAAAGCTATAAACAAATATTTTGAATTAAGAACTTTTACGTTTTTCTATTTGAAGTACCTTACTGCGATTAGTAAACGGGTTTTTTTTTGTTACCCTCTTATACATTATATATACACACAGAATATATATATTAAAGCTTTAGATTTTCTGAACCGATAAATGAATCTTAATGTATTTTTTTCTTGTTATCCATAAACGTTGTTAAGTGAATATCAACTTATCAGTCTTACATTAACCGTCGATTCGCGATGAGGCTTTCGTTATAATCGTTTTCGTTTCAAATTGCCAACGTTCATTATATTAACTTGGTGGACTGTTTTAATGTATTGAAATAAAGTTCCTATTCTTGTTTAAAAAAAAATTAAATTAGTTCCTTACATAAAAAAAAGTATTTCAAACAATAAATGCTATAATTTTTAATAATTTCCTTGATTCGTATTCACTGTAAGTTGAAATCAAGCACATGTCTATTTCTTAAATAATACTTAGTTTAATTACCCCAATTTCATAAGTAAAGCTTTGCAAACAAATTAAAAACTTATGCCAGCAAAAACAACAGGGTTTATTATAGTAGATACCAAAAAAAACACTCATACGCCACAGTGTAAATAAAATGAACTTGTGTCTTTTGTGCTAAAATTGTTTGACTTTATTTGAATATAATTTATACAAAACAACTGAATTGATAGAGATAATTTGATTAAAAAAAAAAAATACTAGAACATTGAAATTTAAAACTCGTGGGAGTCATATAAGGTTACCACACTTTTGAATGACTGAACTTTTAAAACGTGTTGTAGTGTTCAAGGTTTTCAAGGATTTTGATATGTATTAATATTGAATATGATAAGCTTAAATGCCAAAAATGTGATTAAATGACGTAAGCAGTTGAAATTTAAATTGATTGGATATGACACTGTGTAATATATACATTAGTTTCTGTAGTATCAATTTCGATTAGTTTAAAGGAAGATATTTTTTGTTAAATTTCATGTGTGTACTACATATGCACTATGTATATAAATACATAATGCCTTCTGGAACCAATGCAACATTTAGTTCTTACATCTTAGGACCTTATGGCACGATTTTGTGAAAAGTCTTTATGCAGGAATTAAGAAGGTTTAAGCTGTTGTATTTTCATTGTTTTACTAACCGGAGAAGATTGTTTTTGGGTCTTTAGGAAGAAGAAGGGATATACCTTATCAAGAAAGAATATATCCATCCAAAAATGTACATACGACACACGATCTGACTCAAAGCAGAATAATTTTAGTAAGATCATGAATTTATTGGAATTAAATAAATCGGAAAACATTGTTTTAAAAATCATTTATTCATATCTTAAGAGGCTTATGTTTGGTGATGAATGAAAATTTTATTTTCGCGTCAGGTTAGAAAACCAAGCGACTATTGCTTAACGACTCTTGAACAAGTACAATTCAAGAATAATTTCACATAACTTTAATGGTTGAGAAGTCAGTTTCCATGTTGTTTGGAATCTGAACATCCTAAATCATTTAATCTTTGTTATGATTTTATCATTGCTTTAACGTTGTTCATCTGCATCTTATCTTCACGCCGAATATATTTATCGATTTCATATTTTCGATTGGCTTAGCTTATGTAGCAACATAATTATCGATCCAAATTTGTAGGGCGCCATTCCTGGCAAATTAAATGAACTTAGGAATTCAATTGGCTAATTGATCATTTCGGAATCGATCAACTTGTATAATTATTTATTATTGTTCCCGGTAAATAAACCAAACATTGTAATGTAGTTTTCAAAAATATTCGGGAAGACGCTCGTTAAACGCTCAATTTGTCATTCGATGTTGTGAACCAACAAAAATTAGGTGGAAACAAAATTACACCAGTGGAAGTGTCAATTGGAAAGTTTGCATAGCCAATATGTCCAATAAAATATATTTTTGGCCAGAAATAAATGATAACAATGGGTCTGGTTCCAACCAAATTTTCATATAGTAAAATATCATCCCAATTTCCGATGGATTTTCCAAAAAAAAATCTTTCCTACAAAATCTTGTCCTTATAATTGCAAACACAAGAAAATAAAATATAAACTAAATAAATCGCTTGAGCCGTTCTCGTACTAAATGGAGACATAAAGGGTATTCATGCAACGGGATAATTTTCCGCTTCGCAGAAAGATATATCTTTCCGCTGGACATTTGCATGAACGCCCCCTTAAAAATACTTGCGTAAATGTAGGAAACAATCAGCTGTTCATTGAACTAACTTTATGAGGTCTATTTCTACTCTTTCTACATCAAATTCGTGAGATAATTTTATCTGCTTTGCAGAATATTTTTCCCATACAAATTTTGACAGTTCATTTCCGCGGAGATAAAATTATCTGGTTTCTGAGGCTTATCCGGTTTTTCCGTCGTTGCATGAATACCCTTAAAAAACAAACAAACTAAACACGTGATGTCACAAAAAATTTCAAAGCAATTGATAATTTTGAATTCTCGAAATTTATTGCCATTTAAATTCATCGAACGTAGAAACTTTAAGTAATTTCCATATAGATTTATAACAAATATGTATGTATGTATATGCCATCTCTACACATTATAAAACTTGTTTGCAATACCAGGTTTATATTTTTTAGGTAATTGAAAAAAATGTTTAGTAAAACTGGAATAAGAAAATACATAAAATATCCATTTGAAGTGTAAATGGTAACGGGTCCGCCAAATAAGATTTTTTATTGAAAATGCTATAAAAAAAGACTACTGAATATTTTATCAAATTTCTTTTTTATTTGAAAGTACAATCCTTCCGGTTAATAATGGAAAACAATTTCATTCAAATGGCTGCCTCGGCTGGCCATGCAGTAACCTACACGATTTTTAAGCACATTATCGATTGTGTGCAGCTGTATTTCACCAATGGCTTCACGAATATTGTCCTTTAAAGCGTCAATTGTCTCTGGCTTGTCAGCGAAACACTTATCTTTTACGGCACCCCACAAATAATAGTCCAACGGTGTCAAATCGCAGCTCCGAGGTGGCCAAACGACATCAGCTCAGCGGCTGATAATGCGATCTTCAAAAACAGGGCGCAAAACACCGAGTGTAGCTTCGGCTGTGTGGCACGTAGCGCCGTCTTGTTGAAACCAAATATTGTCAATATCCTTCTCTTCAATTTTTGTGAACAAAAATTCGTTCAACATGGCTCGATAACGATCGCCATTGACTTTAACGGCCACTCCTTGCTCATTTTCGAAGAAAAATGGCCCAATTATGCCTCTGGACCAAAATCCGCACCAAACAGTGACTCGTTTTGGGTGTATCGGCTTTTCAATGTATGCGTGCGGGATTTCTGTGCCCCAAATGCGACAATTTAGCTTGTTTACATACCCGCCAAGATCAAAATGAGCTTCATCTGAAAAGATGATTTTTTTGGCAAAATCGGCATCTTCTCTAAGTCGATCGCAGGCCCACTTAGCGAAGCGAAAACGCATTGGATGGTCAGTTGGCTTCAACTCCTGACCCAATTGGACTTTGTATGGCGTCATACCAAGCTCTTTATGCAAAATTCGTCTCAATGATGTCTCCGAAATGTTCAATTGTTGAGAACGACAGTGAATTGATGTTGATGGCGCTTCACGCACACTTTCTGCCACAGCAGCAATATTCTCGGGTGAACGAACTGTTCTTGGCTTTTCACGCTTTGGTTTATCGATGAGGATGCCAGTTTCTTTCACTTTTTTCACAAGATAACGAACATACTGAGCTGACGGTTCTTCTCTTCTTCCAAAATCCGTACGCAATTTTCGCACCCATTGTGCAACATTACCATGATTTTCAAAGTAATGCATATTCGTTCAGCGGAAGGATAAAACTAATTATCTGTTAAATCAGACATGAGCTAAGTATTACCATTCACGAAATAAGCACTTGTTGAAAAAAAAAAGACAAAGATTGTTTGCTGAAGACCTTTCTAGGGTGTGCGAGAGACCTGAAATTTTATAGAGTAATGAACAATAAAAATTGTTGACAAATAATCACAATTCTCCAGTGAGTAAGTATTAGTTTTTATCTATTAACAATTTCCATTGGTATTTACGTACATGCGAACCACATAAAGTGTATTCGCTTCAAAATGTTGGCGTTATAGAAGACTAGTATTACGCCGAAGGTTCTGAGTTCGAAACCATCTAACATTTTTTTGTTAATATATTTATTTCATTAAAAGAGTTTTACTATTATATAATCCAGTAATATATACAAGCCACTGATACTCTAAGTCTATTTGTGGCTCCAAAAATAACGGTATCTAACTTCCATACCACCGACCATTATAAAAAAAGATTAACCGATTTCCCTCAAAACCTTAATACAGCAAATTCTCAAATTTCAAAATAACACTGCCTTTAAATAATTTTGGAAAAGAAATGATATTTTTGATTTTGAAAAAAACTCACTCTTTTGATAATTTAATATTTTAAAAACTGGTTACATAAAATACGTATATACCAACATTGCTTTTAGAAAAAAATTTAAGACTTTTTATAAAAAAAAAATATGTAAAAAAACAACTTTAATCTGTTTTAGTAAGAACCTTGTCCTGATGATAAAGTTCATGCGACCTAGTCGAAAATTTCATCTTCCAAAATCACTGTTCTAACTGTAGTTACAAATTGAATAGTACTTTATTGATAAGCAAAAAACTTAATTTTTATAATTTTTTTTTAAATTGGCCAATCTAAACTTAAAAAGAATGCTTATCAGCAACAACTATGTCCTTGGCTAAATTATGATTTAATTTGGTAATTGTTTATCTTATCCATTTTTCTGAATGTAATATCTGCCGCGATTTTTTTATAAATATGATTTTTTTATACATGATTTGTATGCAAATAGAACATCTAGACAAACAATACTAGTCCATACATGTTTGTTTAATTAAAGAAACTTAGAAAAAAGCGTCCTATTAATTAATTAAATAGAAAATGTAGTGTCTAATTTTGTTTCCTTATTTTATATTTAAAGTCTTAGAAAATAATTTGATTCAAGATAGTTTTAATATCCTGTCGTACACACAGGCAAACACTTCCATTGATTGTCAGATGCCACACTTAATAGGAAGTAATAAATTCCTCGTTTGGTTGAAATATTTAATGGTTAATAATCCTACTAATATTATAAATGTGAAAGTTTGGATGTATGTATGGATGTTTGTTGCTCAATAACTCCGGAACGGCTAAACGGATCTGGATGAAATTTGGTAAAGAAATAGATTATTGTCTGGAATAGAAAATAGGGTACTTTTTATCCCGGAAGAATGTATGGTTCCCGTGGGATAGGTTTATTTTAATTTTTCATAGAGCTCATTCTACAAATATTTTATTCACAAGGTGCCTAAAAGCACACGGATTTTCATGAAATTTGATTGGTAGATGAATTGGGTACTGGATTAGAATATAGGTAATTTTTATCCCCGAAAAAAAAAATAACGGTTTCTATGGGAGAGGCTTAAATATGAAAAAATATATACTTTGGTGTTTGTTACGCTTTCACGCCTCAAGGACTGAACGGTTTTTAATGAAATTTTGTATGTGGATAGATGTCATTCGGTTCCCGTGGGATAGGAATTCCGTATAGCATCGCACGGGCATCTGCTATTAAAAATGGTGTGCAAAACTGTATTGTAAATCATCAATTGAGAACGATAATGGGCCGATTTGTTTCGATGTGGGGTCCAATTTAATTTTAATACTGCACCTCTTATTTTAAAAATTACATTTATCATGTTATCATATGATCCTGGAAATAAGTATTTTCACGAAAGTCAAGGCTGATTTGGCTGAACAAGATCCTATATTGGGAAGATTGTGCATCTATTTGACATCTTTCATAGGTAGGGTGGCTTACTTTCTTTAATATTAAATTAAATAACCCGACATGCTCTCGGAATCAGCTATATCCGTCAGCAGCTCATCCCATTTTTCAACAAGTTGTCCTCTTGTAGCTAAAACATGTTTATGAGCTTGTTTGACTAGCCTTCTATCGTCCATCCCCAACACTTTAATTGTATGCTGAAAAAGCATCTGAAAAGTTCTAAAAACAAAGGTGGTACTTTTGTTTCAAGATGAAGCATATATATAGCATAGCTTTTACTAATTTGACAATTTTGCTTGAGATTCCGCATCTATAAAGCTTGTAAAAAAGTGCTTCACGAGAAATTAAATCGAAGGCAACAAAGGAAGCATAAAGCTTCTTACTCCTTCTTTGGAAGCTCACTGCAATGTTTATCAAAGTGAAGAGTTCTTCCGAAATCCAGCTTGGAATTCATTCAATATTCCTTTATTATCAATTCAATGTGCGAGCCTATTGAAAATCAGTGCACCAAACAATTTGGCAGAAGTGTTCAAGAACGATATGCGTCTATAGTTTTCTGGGTTCTCATAGCTTCCTTTTTTATGTAAAAGCACTGTTCTATTCATTTCCATCCAGTTTGACCAATGAAAAATTTCAAATCCTGCTAAAATAGTGGTTTTACCAGGAACTGCCAAAATCCTGCTAACTATGAAAATCCTATAATCAAAACGCAAAAATTAAACGACCTGGACCAATCGAACTCGTCTTAACGTTTAAAATACCGATTATATATTTAAAACATTTTTTTTTACTTTAGTATGTTGCATTTTAAATTACTAATCAAAACCAAAAAGGAAGTTGTTTATTTAAAAAAAGGAAACAACCTTACAAATAGTTTTTAATCCATTTCGCAACAAGAGACAAAAAAATTGGTATCAGAGTATGTTAATCTAATTAAGTAAAAGGTATTTATATGATTGTTTTACTGCAAAAGTCTTCTGCTGCACTTAAAGCATCTTCAAAAATATCAGACATTTCTTGTTCTTCTTCTACGGTAAAATAAAATTTTGATGAAGCAATTTGTTTAATTATATTAGGAGGAATAATGAAGGCATCACAACTTTTTTCAGATAAATTATCTGGGATGAAAAGTAAGTAAGTATATACTATTTAACATATCAATTTGTATTCGATTCCTTCGTTGATTCTTTACAAGATTCATAAAACTAAACACTCTTTCAACTGCAGCATTTGAGATAGGCAAAATTAAAAATGAATTGACAAAGTCTAACAACTCTTTGGAAGGGTTTTCATTGGATGCATCGGTGAATGTATTTACCTCGCTGCAAAATTCAACATTTAAATATTCTCCCATTACATTGCGATTAAATTTTGGAAATAAGTTCAGAATTCATGTTTTTATCTTTAAACAAATCTTTTAATGGTTGCTTATGAATCCGCAGACATTTTTTAACAGAAAAGAATCTTACTTGCTGGTTGCTGCAATTCAAGCTCTGAAATGAGCGATATCTAAGCATTTATGTTCGATTGTGTTTTAATTCTTTAAAGTAATATTTTATTTTAGGTTTGAGAAATATTAAAACCTGCTAGATTTCCCGCTAAAGTCAAATTTCCTGCTAAAAAAACTGCCGGCAGGATTTGAGAAAAAAAGCTAAAAGCAAACTTTGCTAAATTGGCCCCACTGTCTATATCTATTTATACAAGCAAAAATAACTACTGTTTTACTATCTGAAAGTATGCAACGATTTTTTTAAGCCAGCGGCTGCTGAATTGAGATGAAGATTTGAATATTAATACCAATACTTTGAGTACGAATTAAAGTTGAATATTTTTGTTAACTACTACGGAAACACCATCGCCATGTAAACCTTCATTGAAATTGAAATTTATTGTCGTTTCAACAGAGTAATACATAAATAAACATTCAATAATTATTTGCATATTCAAATTTATAGCAAAAACAATTCGCAGACGATTTTGGTTTAAATATTTTTTTGTTTGAATAACCTAAAATACAGTAAATAAAACGGCTTAAATACTTATTGCTATTAGCTTTTTCTCTAATTTGGTAGAGTCAGATATTATAATAAATAGATATTGGACATTAATTTTATGATTTGTTCATTTAAATTTTGGATAAATTGCACGAGTACGGTATAACATTACTTTAACAATTCTGTATTTTTTTTATTAAAAACAACTGAACAAAAATATGTTCAAATATAAAATAAATTCAAATATGTTCATTGGCATTGCTATGAAGTAAACAAATAAAACAACCAATAATGGTTTCAATGAGCTAAACATTGGCTCACTAGCACTTTTTTGTCAACACATTTTGCCAGAACTCTTTCCAACTGCCACAATATTATTATTATTATTATGATAAGGTTTTGGAGGAGAGTAGTGATGTGTCAAATATTTTATAAACCGAGTTAAGCACAAAACGATAACCGAGTTGAACATCTTAATTTTTTTGTTAAAGCGAGTTGGCTTTTTCTTGAACCAAAAGAAGGCTTGGTTTTATTAAAGGAGCAAAGCAAGAAAATTTTTGGTTTGATATTGACTCGGGCTGAACAGTCGAACCGAAAAGGATGAACGAATTAAAAAAGCATTCTTCGCGTTAAGAAACGTCACTTGGGTGAATTGACATTTAGCAATTTTAGAAAATATTTATTTTCGCAGAGTAAAATTATTTCTGTGAAAAGAATTAACTTTTAAATTTGATTTTATACAGCTGGCATTATTATATTAACTTCAGATGATGATAAATAGCGTTTATCAAAGTAATTTTGCATGATCGCATCTGGCAACTCAACCAAGTGTTAGTTGTCATTTTTTTAAAGTAAAGTTACACATGGAATAAAAATGTAGACTAAGTTGTAACAATTTTCATGGATAAAAAAACCTTTAAAAAATCTGAAATGTTCATACTTTTTTTTACTCTTCTGGATAAAGGTGATTTTACAGCAAATGGGTGACATATGGAATGATATACACTTCCTCGCTCAAAATATAGTAATTGGCCAACTCGGTTTGCATACATTTTAACTCGGTTTGAAAAATGTTCGGTTTGATATATCTCTAGCAGGGAAGTACATTCTTGTGGAAAGATTAAATCATTAAAGTGAATGCCACGGGAGTACGAATACTCCCTTAAGATTCGGAGATATTTTGTGTAGACAATTATTTGTATGAGTTTAAGACTACCTCCTAAAGCTTAACTAGTTTTCTGATCAGCGAGCAAGCTGTAATGTATAATAATCTCTAAGCTTTGATTTTATATTTTCTATAACGTAATCTAATATGAACTACCAACCACAATGTTAGCTTAGATACACAAATACACACAATTCGGCATGAGGCATTAAAATACTAGTACTTATTTAATAAAATGTTACCTTTGCAAAGCAGGCACTATGATTACATATACCAGATAAGAAATAAGAAATATATACTTACTCGTATTTTTAACATATGGACCAACGTAGCTATTTTAGAAACAAATATAAGAAAGATTTTAATCCGTAATCATTTTATGTAAAAAGTGCTAGATTGCCCCATCTCACCTATTTCGTGTTTAACGCGAAAATGGCCGACTTTAGACTTTGTTATTTGAAGAATCAAAACTTCCTACTAAATTAATAAATGCTTATTTTGATACCTACCTTATAATTAATTTTATTTTATAAAAGTAACCGATAATCGATAGTGATAAACCATTCAAAAATTAATGTATTGACGTACTTACTGACATTTTTTTAGATTACAAATACGAGTATATACGGTTAATTCGTGACAAAAACTGGTTAACAGTTTTTATTTAAATATAGTCAAGTTATCAAACAACAATCTTAGGTTTTATTAATGCGATACGTTTCTTGATACAAAATAATAAAAAACTTAATATTTGTTTAAGCTTCGCCAATACAAATTTTGCCCAGATAGTATTTAAAAATTTACTTCCTTACTTTTAGATTAGTGATACATTATTTTTAGGCAGATAAAATTAAAGTCAATTACATATATTGGCGCACACATTTTGTCGATTTTACTATCTGAGTTTGTAACTAATTGAATGATATTTTTTTATAACTTAAAATTCACATTAAAAAATAAAATTATAGAAACTATAAAGCATAATTGGTGGGTTGCTAAGACTATCTTAAAAGGACAATAATATTTTGTTGCGAAAAAAGATGAACTTTTATTTGTTTCTCATTTCCCTTAGCTATTGCTTAAATGCCAGAATTAAAAAAAAGGGAGGAAATATAAAGAAATTTTCTCGAAAACAACTGGCTATTTTACTTTCAGGGAAATTTTATTTGAAGGTGATATTTATGTCGATGACATTTATATCAAATTAATTATATCCTTTTTAAATCTATTTCTTCCATTCTTCCTGAGATAAATATAAGATCTTGTTCATGTTTGTGTAAATTCAATAAAATATTGCTAGAAACTCATGATATGTTTTGATAGCGTACAATCGATTAGTAATAAATCGATTTTCAATGTCTTAAATGGGTCTGCTGCTACCAAGATTTTTTTGTTGGCAGGAATTATAGCTTGTTTGCGACTTTTCAGGTCGATCAACATATTTCTCTGTTGTCAGAGGTACTTTTTCATTTTAATTGAAAAAAAATCCTTATATTTGTGGAGGCAAAGTACACAAGTATGATATAAAAAACATAGCGAATTTTTACATGCAACAAATAACAACACCATGAGTGGATAACTCCGCACAGAGAAATTGTTGTTACGGACGGTCGATTTCAATATATACAATTCCAAGTAGCTACTCTTATCAGATAACACCCGAAGGAAGGTATGCCGAGCTCTTTGCTGAGGTTAACAATCTGACTCAGCTGGTTTCTGAGCCAACAACTAAACTTGACGTTACAGGTCACTTGTCCAATAATCTAGACTTGTTTTGAAATTTCCTTCTGAATTTGAAGTCCGAATCAAAACTAGGCGCGCAAACACACACACACACTAAACGTCAAATCGAATTAAATGTCGACAACAATGTGATGGAGGAATGAGCGATACTGAAAAACATCGATGTAAAGAGCGAAAAAGACAACATCTGTGACAGAAATTATCGAATGAGAAATATCGATTTTTTAACATCGATACTTCTTAATTTCTTTTTTTTGAAAAATAATAGCACGTTCAAAAATCGATTAAAAATTCAAAATATTACAAATTCAAAATTATTGCATTATAATAAAAATTTTTTTTATCGTAATTTTCTTTTCCTTTTTCGTGTGTATGAGCTATACGCACTAAGCGAGAACTTCATACAATTTTACACAAATAGTTGTGAAGTGTAGTTCCGCTTAAGTGCAGTTCTAATATCGATGTTTTGCCAACATCGCCCATCCCTACATCTTCATCTCATTGTTTTGTTTTTTCCCCGCCTTACTCATACGCTCAAATTTAAATTCAGAATTAAGAATCTAGTGTTAACTGCATCGATTGGAATTCCGGATTGGATAGTTCTTCCGGATTACCAATCGAAAAGAAGATATTAGTGTGATATCGCATACACGCATACTCTGTCGCTGGTTCAGAATTATCTCGCTTGCTGTTCTGAACATGTGTTCTTCAAAGATAGCATAACCACTGCATAATCTTCTCCATCTCTCCATCTCTCCTACTCTACTGGTATCTTCCTTAGTGAATGGAAAACAGCATTTGTACAGCCGTTCCTTAATTAAATGATTATCGTTAAGAACGAATGCTCCTTATTGACCGGCATTACGGTTTTCGTAGTAATATGACTGATGGTAATGGGTTATCCATTTTGCGGTTTCAAAAATAAACGTAAATTAAACACATATAAAATATTTTTTTTA
This sequence comes from Philhelius pedissequus, assembly GCA_910595825.1. NCBI lineage: Eukaryota > Metazoa > Arthropoda > Insecta > Diptera > Syrphidae > Philhelius > Philhelius pedissequus. The sequence continues at coordinate 69,480,517 of OU343160.1, read as the reverse complement.
ATGATATTTCTTTTTTATTATAAAGCTTGAACGTTGACATTATGTGTGAAACACTACATCATTTAAATGACCACCACGCGAATTGTTGCAAGCATCGATTCTTTTGAGGTAATTTTCGACCACTTTTTGACACATATTGGGCGGTATCTCATCCATAACTTGACGAATGTTGGTTTTCAAATGATCAAGAGTTAAAGGTTTATCTGCATAAGCACGGTCTTTCGCGTAGCCCTACAAAAAAAAGTCCAGCGGTGTGAAATCACATGATCTTGGTGGCCAGTTGATATCGCCACGACCAGAAATTACGCGGCCAGGAAATATCTCTTGCAATAAAGCCATATCCGCTCGAGTTGTGTGGCATGTGGCACCGTCTTGTTAAAACCACATATTCTCCAAGTCGTATTCTTCATTAGCAGGCACAAAAAAGTCGGTTATCGTATGACCATAACGCTCCGAATTGACGGTGACAGTCGTTCCATCGTCGTTTTCGAAGAACTTTCCGGACCAAAGAGCGCCCCAAACAGTGACTTTTTGTGGATGTAATGGCCTCTCTTCAATTACTTGATGATTCTCAGAACCCCAAATACGACAATTTTGCTTATTAACATACCCACCGAGTGAGAAATGTGCTTCGTCGGTGAAGAAAATTTTGTTCGAAAAATCGACGTCCACCGCCTGTTGTTCAAGCACCCATCCGACGTATCTACGACGCTGTGAATGGTCAGCTGGCTTCAGTTGTTGTGTGAGCTGGACCTTATGTGGATGTAGGTCCAAATGCAAAATACGCCATAATCTGCCGTAAGACAGTCCTAATTCCTAAGAACGACGAGAAATCGACACATTCGGGTCTTCCCGGCAACACTTTCACTTACAGCAGCGATATTTTCAGCGGTACGAGGGAAACGTTGATACACATGCCTTACAATATCTGGAACCAATCCAGTCTCTTTAAATTCCTTCACAGTTTTGCCAATTGCTTGGGTAGTTGAACGATTATGTATACTAAAATCTCCTTTTAAAGCACGATATGTGGCTGTGGCAGAATCACCATTTTTATAGTAGGTTTTAACAATTCTTATGCGTTGTACGATAGTTAAGCGATCCATTTTCGTAAATTTCAGACTTTCAACTAAAAAACAAAAAATTGGTTTAACAACTTAGTTTGACAGATGTCAAATTCCAGCCCTATACTTTTCAAACCGCAAAATGGATAACCCTTTATATGTCACCGAACAGTGGCTCCAATCTTTAAGCCGTTTTGCAGAAAGTAAAATTATTGCGCTTGATATTTCTTAGGAGTTTTATGGAAAGCATCAATCTGTTTTATCGAAAATGCGTGCATTAGAAATTACAATGCAATTAAATTGCACGACTGGATCGCACGCACTTGCTCCTATGTTCGATCACATTATATGTAAAAGATTCTTAATAGAAACGGATAAATGTATTTTTAAAGTCGTTTTCACTTAATTTTGTATATGTAAAAATTCTAAGATTATTTCTAGAAAAAATTGGTATGAACATTTTAATAATATAAATTTAAAAACAAAATCTCAGAAAAAATCGTCCACCCATTTTCGAAATATTGAATTTTCAAAAAAAAATATTTTTTTTTTTCAAAAATCCAAAAAAAAACTAGTTTTCGAACATTTTGAAATGCAGTATTATTAAGAATTCGATAGACATCCTGCATAAAAATTTTAATCGAAATCCGTTGAGCCGTTTCTGAGAAAGTCGAAAATCAATAAAATAGTTGTATGGCAGGTACTGTTAATAACAAAAATATTATTATCAAAATCGTTAGAGCCCTTTTCGAGATAATTAAAATGGTAAAAAAAATTGTATGACAAGCACCTTTTTGGGGCTAAAAGAACGATTCAAAAATCTATTTTGGACAATCACCTAAAACACTTAAATACTAAATTTGAAAAAAATCGCTTCAGCCGTTTAGGCTGTAGAGAGTTGTACAGACAGACAGACAGACGGAATTGCGGGACCCACTTTTTTGGTGCTCTCTATCATCGTAATGTCAACTTTGATTATAACCTCGAGTTCGATTTTTTTCCAAATGCACAACTTGCCCTATAGTGCCGCAAGTAAAAATAAGAATTTAAGTCAGCAATCGGAGTGAACTTAAAAGTGAATAAGAATTGTTGATGCTTAAATGGCGTTTTGAGTGCGACAAAATGTTTGTTTCAGTAAAGTTGGATAGGATGTGTTCTGGAATGCATTCTGGTTTAAAAGAAATCAGAAATCTTTGTAATTGTTTATTAGATAGTGACGCAAAATTATAGTCACATAAAGTACACTTTAAGATTATTTGGGTAGACTTTAGACGAAATAAGTTGTTTGGCAATTATAGACCAAATAGCGGTTCGTGATAAATTTAATTCCGATCAAAGTAACTTTTATCCTCTTAATATGGGCTTCAAATAACTTTTTTTCAAGATTTTTATATACATATTTGATGATTATGAGCTTTTTCGAAAACCCAAAATATACTAAAACCGGGCGAATCCCTTTGAAGAACTGTTTGAAAACGAATTTTAGTCCCAATTTAATACCATCACTGCCCAGTTTCCAATCGAAATGTTACTGTACCAATTGTCTGAGTATTCCTCGCTCATCCTCACTACAATTTGGTTTCAAATTTGGACAAAAATTGCAGATATAAATTAATTAATTTATGTTTTTTTTTAATATATCTTTCCGGTCATTTTATAATAAATACAAGTTTTTTTTTTAAGTTTTCTTGTATTTATTTATTTAGCTTAGTACAATCACACTTACATTCTAACTTAACACTAACATTTATTCTAACTTAACTAACTTAAGATTAAAATTTATTAAGACTAGGAAGGGTATGAGGCACGGTAGAGGGAGGTTTTAAGGTTATCTTTTCTTAAATAAGTCGAATAGGTTGTGCACGCTATTAGAGGTATGTAGCATACGGTTGTATTTTGTTGTTTACTTCTGTTTGCTTACTTCGTCTACTGGCAAATTTTCTTCGTTTATTTTGAAAAAGTATACTCCTCAAACTGTACTTGATTTCCCAAACTGCTTAGTTTTGGGTTTGTTCGAAGAAAATTATTTGTGGACAGGACCTAACGGTAATACTAGTTATAAGCGGGTTACAAAATGTTTATAGTTGATGTAAAACTAGTAGCTGCTTTTAAACTTAAAAAGGCTTTTAGTTAGTACCTACGTACTAAATGGAGCTGACTATAATTTAGCGGCAATGAATGTACAATAAAAGTGATTATCATTTTTTTTTCCGTTTTATTTGCTGAACTGCTTATAATCTTCACGAAAACACAGCTAATACAAATATACAAAGTGCTTAAAAAAACAAGTATGGGCTCATACAAACATTTGAATAAATGTTCAGAAAAATATCGAACGCATGGTTGAAAAGGAATTTTGCATTAGTTGAAGACACCCACCAACCCTTGAGGTGATTTTTTCCTTATTGTTGATATATGAAAGTTGCAAGCTTTGCTATTTGGTATGGAGAATGCGAGATGTGAACATGATTCAAATGAAGAAGTTTGACGTCTTCAGATATGGCGATCTCTGATACTGGTTGAAATCTTCAAATTTGAAAATTACATGAAACAACAGTGAATATTTTAAAATATGTTTTTCATGGTCTGAGTTGTCTCAGTGCTATTTTCGGCCTGCTGGAACCAATATTTCTCGAGACCGAATTCTACTATTTTCGGTTAAAAAAAAATTCTTTAAACATACAAATGTATACCTAAAGTTAAACCGTTGACTCGTAGATGTCTATGATATCGGTTTTAACGATATCGCCTATAACAAATTATCGCTTATAGCGAACAGTTTCAAATGAAAAATAAATTTTTAAAATCTATCGCATTTAAAAGGATAAATTATGGGGATTTCCCTCTTTCTGTTTTTTTTATACGTGAATTTCAGTTTCTGAGAGGAACTGGAATATTTTAAAGGGTTGGTGACATTTTCCCCCAAGACAAAATCCCCAAAGTGAAATCCCCAAATTAAAATCACCATCATCAAAATCCCCAAAGGGCAAAATTCCCCATGCCAATATCCCCAAAACAAATACATATGTTCAAGTAGTGAATCATGCGATGAAATTGTGCGCGCGACTTCATCGCATGATACACTACTTGAACATATTTGTTTTGGGGATATTTGGTTTAATTTATATTTTTTTTTATCTTAAGAAAACAAAAACATAGTCATGTAATTAATTAATATGTTAAAATAATGCAAACAAAATAAGTTTCTCTTAAAGTCTTAAATAAAACGGAAAGCAAAAATTCACAAAAAAGTTTTACTACGCACCATGTAAGCGAAAGTCAGATTGAAAAGTGCATGCATTAATAGTAATTGATTGTTTAGAAACTGTTAATCGTTATCACTTATTAGTATCACAATAAGGGAATTTCATTAGATTTTTTTTGAAAACTAAGTGCATATAATGAAGATGTGCAAGGACGGGACACTGGGGATTTGGGGATTTTGCCATAAAAGATTGTCTCGTTGGGGATTTTGTCATTGTGTATTATGTCTGTGGGGATATTGGCTAGTTGGATTTTATTTTTTGGGGATTTTGTCCATGGTTTTTTTTTTGTCTGGAGTTCGTACAACACCCTATTTTAAATAAAGAAATGTTAAATGTATTAGTTCAAAACGTAGAGTTTTTACGTTTGAAAAACTCTGCAATAATCTTATGACTCGAAGCTGGTGATTCCAATTTCCAATACAAATTTGGCAGCAGAGTTTTCTCTTTCGACAGCGATTGAGATAAAATTAAGAAGAATTTAAAAAAATCCAACTTAAAAACAAAAAACGTTAGATATAGTCAATATCCCGACGTAGATGATGGTTTGCCCAAAGAAGCTTTAATACTCCACTAAGCGGACCAATTCTAAAAACTAAAGCAGAAGACTTTGCAAAACATTTTATAACATTCTTACTTACAGAAACTAAAATACAAATTCAAGAGAAAATTGAAGATGTAATACAAGCTGCTGAGATCGTTTGATTTGTTGCCAGATACTTTTGACCAAGGATATGAAGAATTTTGTACCAAAATGAAGATGAAAATTGAGAAAGAGTTCATAAATAAAATGTCGATACGAACAAATCACACATTAACTTGAAAACAAATACAAATTTTGCTAAAATAAAAAAGTTAGTCCACTTTTTAATAAAAAGCAAAGAAATAGAAAATCAGTTTTAATGAAACAGCGGATATAACGAACTTGACATTAAATGAAAAAAATATTTGGGGAAAAAATTCTACTTCAACTACTTAACTATATTCAGATGTTTGGTAACGTTAAAAATTTCTTGCGAGTAAGCACTAATTTTCATACTTTGATGCCAAAACTCATAGAAAAGAGTTTCGAAAATGGGTGAAAAAATTTCAAGTTACCAAACAGGCATCATGTATACGGTTTTTGTATAGCTTCTTGATATTTTTGAATTTTTTTCTGTAATGTGATCATTTTTTACAAGTTGGTGATCAAAGTTGGAAAGCCTTAATATACGTACAGCGCTACTTAAGCAACTAAGTAAGATTACGTATAAGTTAAGCATATAAAACTGTTTTTTAAAAATAAAATTTTATGTTTACGGCTGTACATAAAAGTACTTTATTTTTGTTAAATAATATGATTGCTTTATTTATTCATATGTTAAGGAAAGTTGAATAGTTGTTTTTAATTACCATAATTTGTTATTTTTATTCTATAGCTGTTTCGACACAAACAGTAACTTCATTACATGTTTTTATAAATTTTCCTTATCTTTGAAATGAAATACCTCTAAGGAATATTGACTTAAGCAGTCTTAAGACATTTTTTGTCAAGAAAAGTACTTATTTTTCAAGTGAAATATAAAATCCAATGGATAATTGACATTGAATTCAATTGAGAAATTACACCGGTAGCTCAAAATGGGCTTTAAATGAAACGAACAAATCCTTAATAATTTTCAATTCAATTCAATTCTTTCTTTATTTTTCAAATCATAAAATACAATTTTAGATAGAAGTAATTATTACAAAGCATGGCAAATATGCCGTCTGAAGTAAAAAAAAATTACTTATACATTAAAAAAATTTAAAATATAGTAAGGGAGTTTGATTTAACAAAGTTGTGCTCATTTAAAGTCAATTATAAGTTATTTTTATACACATATATTTAATTTGGGATTAATAAATAAATAAACTGTGACTTTTAGTTTAGTTAAAACAAAGATAAATTAATTTTGGTTAAATATTTTAGATATATTTAAAGCTTAGAACCGTTTTGTATATAAAAAGTTAGAAAGAAAGAAAAAATAATTAATCTGGACTTTTATTTTAGTCAAAACAAAAACATATAAAGAAGTGAAAAAAGTTTTTTAGTTTAGCTAAAACGAAAATAATCTGCGACATGCGCTTTTTAAAATACCTATTCAAATAGTAGTGGTGACTTTATTCTTCAAAACATGTTCAAATACTCATCTCGATATTTTTTTGCGTGCGAAACATATCCTACAAGAGACTTCCAACCACGGCCACCATTCAAAATATTTATACATTCTTCTAAAGAAAGGAAACTTGCGGAAAAGTGAAGTCTACGGATGTCTTGTAAAATTGGACAAAACGCTATAAAATGTAAGATATTTTCATTCGTACCAAGGTTGCAAAGAGAACAGATAGGATTTAAGTCAGATCTATATGGTCTACAATTCAGATCCAGCATTTCAGTTCTGGCTTTGAAAATTAAGCTCATTTCTGAAACTGAAAACTCGTTTCTAAAATAGTTATCCTCGCCTAGAGTAAAACTTAATTGTCTATAAACACTCCTTGAAGCTGAATGAGAACCACGTTCTATACATTTCTGGAAAAGTGTCTCATCTATACAAGCTATGCAGTCGTATAAAGACAATTTTAATTCTTCATTATTATCAGTTCGTAATGAGATCGGAAAGTCGTGTGTAACAGCTAGATCGTACCAGTTTTTTACTGGACTGTAAAATTTATTAAAACAAATATTAAGGATCCGTTTTTGGAGGTTTTGGTCTGATCTATTCATAACCTTTACAATGTAATCCGCATTTGAACAAAAGCATTAGAGTTCTCTAGCATCTTCTCATAGAATTTTATGAACTTTGTTGATAAACCTATTAATGAAAGCTTGTAGATCAATGACTTTCTATTGACTGTGTCGAATGCAGCCTTTAAATCGACAAAAAAAGCATACAAACGTTTCTTTTTATCAATAAATCGCCTAGCCACTGTGTTTAACACAAAAATTTGATCTATAGTCGAAAGATTTACGCGAAAGCCAGCTTCGCAGCAACTGATTATATTGTTTTGCTCAACCCAATTTGTAAGCCTTAAGTAAAGTAATTATGAGAATAATTTTCTCAATGAGTTTAACACAGCAATACCCCTATAGTTTTCCGGCTGATCCCGATCGCCTTTCTTAAAGATAGCTGATATTTTGGAACACCTAAAGTTTTCAGGAACTATCTCCTCAATGTATAACCTATTGAAGAAACTTAAGATGTATTCCAAAAAATCCTTAATAAATATTGTAAAATTTTGGAATTGAAGTTTTTTAATATTTTGTTCTGGAGGCGGAAATCAAACTATAACTTCTTGATTTTTAATGTATTTTCTTTTTAGTTCTTGTTCTTCGTATGATAACAGTGGGGTGGTGAGGATAAATTGGCATTAGGCCATGTTACATCTTATTACATTACAATACTTGATATTTTCTGTTTATTTTATTTTGTACTATTATTTCTCTTACAGATCTCACTAACCAGAATGAAAATGAAAGGAATTTCAAACGAAGGATACGATGATGAATCCGTAAGTTAGATTCTTCAGCATGTAATATGTGTTTCTTTTTTCATTTGTCAATTTAATGTTCTCTCATTCAAAATCCTAAGACTATTGGGATCAGGATATCCTCATTAAATAATGACAACCATCAAATCACAGAACCAATTAATGTAAGAAGTTTTAAGTTATTTATTTTGTTAAAACTAAAAATTAATTAACTATAACAAATATTCGTTCATGTTCAGCTTCATGCAGAATCTCGAATCGAAAATGGATACATGGATCCAACGTTACTATCAAAGAATACTTTCAAGTATAAGAAGGAGCTTAAAATATGCCTTCAATCCCTGATTCACATAGCAGTTGGTTGTTACTTTGGATATGCAACGTATTACTATGCAGTTATAGTTCAGAGCAGGAGTTACAATGACGTTTCGATGTATCCTAATGACACAAGGTGTTATGTCCGGTGTGATATGCAATATTGTTCTGGTTACGGGCTTTTGGTTTTATTGACCGGATTTGTCTACGCTGGATTATTTTATTACTATGTATTGAAGCCAAGGATTGGTCAAAAAATACACTTGTCAGCTTTGGGGCCTCTTGAAAAATGGTGGCTTCAATTCAGTCGAACAACGTATGTTCCTTTCCTACCTATTTATTTTTGTGAGACAATTGGATTAATAATTAATACTTACTTCTTCATAGATTTGTTTCAGCAGTAATGATAGCAATGGTGTTTTTAGCACTTGCAGTATACCTTTACTTTGAGACAAGAAACAGTCCCCACAAGTTGATTGGGCTAGTTGCGCCAGTATTTTTTATCCTAACCGGGTATGTATTTTCGACATCTCGCAAGGACATTCCGTGGCGAACGGTAATCACGGGAATTTTTTGTCAATTTATTTTGGGCTTGATTTGCATCCGGTGGGATGTTGGGAGGAAAGTCTTTGAATGTTTAGGGAATAAAGTTGCCACGTTCTTGAAGTATTCCGAAGAAGGAAGTCGGTTTGTTTACGGCGACAGAATCATCAATGAAAGTGTGTTCGCTTTTGCCACTCTTCCAGTCATCTTCTTCTTCAGTTTCTTCATTTCAATCTTATACTATTTGGGAACTATGCAATGGATTGTGCTCAAACTGGGCTGGATACTTCAAGAAATTCTTGGAACGACAGTTTGTGAAAGTGTTACTTCTGCTGCCAATATATTCTTAGGCATGTCTGAGAGTCCTCTATTGATTCGACCTTATATCAAACTCTTGACGGCTTCTGAAATGCACTCGATTATGGTTTCTGGATTTGCCACTGTTTCGGGAACGGTATTGGCCGCATACATGTCATTTGGAGCTTCGCCAGCTCATTTAATTACGTCCAGTGTAATGGCTGCACCGGCAACTTTGGCCCTTTCGAAGCTATATATGCCGGAGACGGAGGAGAGTAAGACTACATCAAATAATATGCAGTTGCAGAAATCGTAAGAAGTCCCAAACGATTTTGAAGGAATTTTTCAATAACATGAACTTTTTTTTCGTTTTAAATTTTCCAGAGAAGATTCATCTTTACTGGATGCTGCTTCTAATGGTGCTGGCCAAGCTATTCCTATAATTATGGGAATCATAGCTAATATTGTTGCATTTGTTGCGTTCGTTGCATTTCTCAATGGTGTCTTCAATTGGTTGGGCTATCTTGTAGGATTGGATGATATTGATTTCGAATGGATCTTTTCGAAGATATTCATTCCACTGGCATGGTCAATGGGAGTCCCATGGAAAGATTGTGATATTATCGCCAAAGTCATTGCATCGAAGACCATCATCAATGAGTTTGTAGCTTATGAACGTTTGGGAGTGTACATTGGTGATGAGAAGATAGAGGTTAGTTTAAGTTATAGTTGAAATGTTTGAAAAAGTGTTGATTTTATTAAGTGTTAGCCCCGCAGTGCAGGTATAGCTACATTCGCTATTTGCGGATTTGCTAATCCCAGTTCATTGGGTATTTTGATTGGATCATTAGGAGTTATGGCGCCTACAAGGCGGCCCTTAATTACTTCAGTTGCGCTACGAGCATTTACCGTCGGAAGTATTGTGTGCTTCATTTCAGCTAGTTTTGCAGGTAAGAATTCAAATTCTAGTTATTAAAACTAAGAGATTCTAAACTTATGCATTTCCGGTATTTTTTTGTATGTTGCAGGGATTCTTATACCAGAAGAAGAAACGGCACGAGATTATCAGAGATTCTTTGAAGCTAAGACTCTTGCTAAGAATCATACGATGATTGCTGGAATTCTGCCGTTCTAGTTGTTGCTTAATGAAGCGGTAGCATTAATTTTGTATAGTTATTTATTTATTTTTACGAAAACTAGTCATAAGAACAATAAAATGGCATATAATAATATTTTTTAAAATATTCTCTGTTTTTTTTAACCATCAGTTCATAACATGAATAATATTAACTATAAAATATAAGTACATATAAACCATAATATAATCTATATACATATATAATAATATTCGTATGTATTTAGCAGACTCGATAATTATTTGACCGATTTTAATGAAATTGTGTATGTGTGTTCTTTATTTAGAGTGTAGAAGGCCAATGACATAGTTTCAACCACCGCCAATAGGTGACTCTGTTAAAATATTGAAAATATATTCACCTTTATTCCGATAGGCGCTTTTCTAAAACGCCAATTGTCGTTTTTTGAGTCTTGTCGTTAAAACTAAAACGCCAACGTTTTTCTCGCTCTTATGGCCTTTCCGATTGGTCGTCGGGAAGGCTTCCGAAGTCTTCCAAATGCTTCTGAAACTATTCATTTGGTATCAAATGACAGTTCTTCTCCTGGATAGAAGAGAAATTTTCTTATGGATTTGAAGTCAGAATCAAAACTAGAGGCACGCACACACTCACACCCACTAAATGTCAAATTCAAATTAATTTATTCACGTCATTGTTTTGTTTTGGTTTGTCTGATATTTTGTAGTTTCAATTTCAATCTTTAGATAATTGAAATTATGGATAACTGTTCCGAAGACAAATTTTCCCTTCAATAACTTTAGTTTCGTATTTTCAACAGGAATAACTGCGAAATCTTCTACATTTTTGCCAGCCATGTTTACAAAATAAAATAATCACAAATGTGCGTTTGACATTCCCCGTCTTACACATACACTCAAATAAATTTCCAGAATCTAAAATATAGTGTTTACTTGTTCGATTGGAATCCCGGATCTGAGAGTTCCTCCGGATTACCAAACGAAAAGGACATTACATTACACAATGCGATCCACCAAATCAGCTGACATTTGACATGTCAAATTGTTTACAAATTGAATTATTTAGTTTTTAAAAATTATATTTCTGTAAATTTGTTTTAAACATAAAAAAAAACAGAAAAATATGTAGTTTATTAAGTTTTTTTTTCTTGGAGCAGCAATGACGACACGAAGAAGAAAATAGAAAAAAAGAAAGATTTGATACTGCAGAGGAGGTGCATTCGACCTAAAGCAAATTCTTTTGATTTGCCTGACAAAGTATGTAATTATTGATCTTTTGTCTGGACAAAGAAGCTTTTAAGTATGTTTAAACTTTGATAAAAAACATTTTCCTCAGCAACTTTCCTTGGCAATTGCAATGGTTTTAGCTGCTACCCTTAGATTTTTTGCTAAAGGGAGCTACATGTACCAAAAAATCGTTGGGTACGACTTCAATTTGGGATTATCCCAGTCTACTCGACGACAGATTTCGGCGTTATTACAGGCGTTTTTTCTATGGAAACGACTACTAACGGAATACGAAAAAAATATATATAAATTACACTTACGTAATACAAAATTCACGCTGACTTTTTTTTTGGAGTTCTACGCCTAAAACATATGTATAGTCGAGGACAAAAAAATGACAATGCGGATATGGGAATAATCAACTTAAGATCGTAATCGAGCTGTTTAAAATCGATCAGCTGAAAATTATTCTCAGTCAAGCATATGTTCCAGGAAATCTACATAATATCGATTTAAAAAGAAACCAGTGGAATGTATTTTTTAGATGGACCAGCGACCTATGTATAATACAAGGCGACAAGTAAAATACGACAAGTCTTAAAAAAATTAGAACACAAAACGACAAGTCTACAAGCTCTGTGACAATTGTCATTTTAAAATGTGACAAGTGGGAAATTGTTGGATTTCCCTCATTTTGTAACATAAAGTGTCAAGTGTCACATAAGATTTCCTCAAGTATTGCTAGTGTGTGACAGGTAATTTAAAAGTTGTCATTAGTTTACAAGTTCGTATTTGTATTGTATTAGCTTACAGTTTTTGAAAATAAGGAATTTAAATTATGGAAGAATATACATACTTAAATAATTTATAAATTTGTTTTCAACACATTTTAAATTTTAAATGTAGGTATTTTTTTAATTGAGAATGAGAATGAAAACAATGAACCTTTGTACAGATACAAAGTGCTTAAACTAAAAATTATTTTTGAAGTTGACGAAAAAAAGCCGAATGTCAAAATTAACGGCATAAAACGTATCTTGCCGAAAAATTATTCGTCTTTGCTTTGTTGAATAATATTCAGGCTTTTTGCCATACTCTCTTTTAAAACAGCCATTTTTTCCTTCCGGTATTTTCAATATGTTTAATTTTTGGCAACTTGTCACACAAAGTGGACAAGTCAAGGGGCATTTCTTATTTTTACATGTGCAACAGTTTTGCGCTGTGTTACAGAATACACTTGTCCTTGTCGTACAAGTACAGTTGGAAAGGTGAATTTAGACTTGTCGACTTGTCGCTTAGTGTTATAGATCCCAGGAGGTACCTGCAAAATCACATAGTCTGGACCAATTTATTATAAAGTGATCAGCACTATAAGCGTTGAATATGCTATGTATCGAAACTCCAACTGTCTGTAGGTCGATCCTTAAGCGTCTTAGGTTGACTCGATTTTTTTAAAAATCCTCTGCTAAAAAAACGGCACTTACCGTACAATTTCTAGTTTCAAAAATGTTAAATCTTAATATTATCAATCCACTATTATGTGTGTCTACATTTTGGGCTAACATTGGTTTTTTTTTACAATACATGACAAAGAACATTTTTTTTGAAACGGAAACGGGTGGACGATTTATTATAATTCTAGAAAATCGCACTAAGCATTTAATGACTCATTGCTTTTTGAAATATCTTTATAGAAAATTCTTTTACCAGATTTTATATATTTTTATAATTATATTGGGATGAAAAAAAAGAAAAAAATTAAAAATGGATTCTAATGTTTAGGAAACTTCTCCAATAATATTTTCATTTTCTATCAGATGTTACACATCTATGCCACTCTCGATTTTTTTGAACAGGTTAATACTTTTTGCAGAGTTGTTGATTAAAACAAAAAAAATACCCGTGTTTTATTTTGAAATCTATTCATAGTAGCATTTTACATACAACACCACTAGTAGCGCTACGGTCGATGAAAAGACAAATAAGAGTCTTATACTATAGGGGTATTCACGATCTGGTGTACCAAGTCTTGTAAAATTTTATTTTTTTACAACAGACTGTGAACACACCTTTACTAATCTGTAGCAACACTGAAGCAAATGTCAAAATCTGTTTCACATTTGTTCTGAAGAAGGCTTAGTTTGTGTTAAAAAAATCTTACACTCTTGTATTTTTCTCTTACAATACGGTTCGGGTATTATAAAAGTGTAAAAGTGTAGACTTTGACATTCAGTATATTTTGTTGTTGTAGTGCAAAAAATTCTACACTTTTACACTTTTACAATGATACAAGACCAGATACATCGGATCGTGAATACCCCTTATGTTTCCACCGAACTTTAATCTTTTGTAGATTTACTAATCTCAAAAAGTGTTTCCACCACTCCAAAAGTAGATTAATTTTGACAGCACTATTCAAAATGCATATATCGTCTCGTTTTCTCTTATGATGTAGGTAGAAGTGAGACAGGCAGCTTCATCTGTGTCAACCGAAGAGAAAAATTCACTTTCCTGATGAATGTGTTCATTTCGATATGGAAATAGGGTAGTTCGATTGAAGATTTAAATGAGATTTATTTTAAAACTTCATCTGAGAAGATTAAAATTTGTATGGTAAATCTTCAAGATTTTTAGGAGATTTAGCAAAATCTTCTTAAGTCTCGGTTCAGTGGTCGGTGGAAACGTAGAATTAATGGTTGACGTTTTTCTGAGTCTCGAAATTTATCATGTCAGTTTTGTTGGTACAATTGATAGTTGGATTGGATCTCGATGTATGTTTTCATTGAGTAGTATATAATTATTGATTTCCATTCGTCAGACAAATCGATCTTTTTGGTTTTTTTAATGTTTGCCAGTTTATATTTCTAAAATATTTTATAATTCCATTATTTAGTAAATATAAAGCTGTTCCTTTGAAATGCTTCTCACTCTTACTATTCAAAAAATGTCCACTTGCATTTTGAAAAAAAAAATCAATCTCTAATAAACGAATTCAGTTTTCCTTTTTTTTTGAGATGTCAATTTGTAATGGTTTCTGATTTGCTTAATTTATTTGTGTTGAAGAGTTTTTTTGATATCGTACCTTTCTTTCATTCGTATTCATGTTTGAAAAAAATCCACCACTCAAACGTTTAATAGCTATGATTTTTGTTCACTATTTCAGATAAAAATAAGTAAAAGCATGAAATATAAGGGGGAAATGTAAGGAAAATGAACAATTTATACAACGTGGAGTGTGAAGGAAACAAACAAATTGTCAGCATATTTGTTTCCTTGTGTGAAAGTTACAGAAGATTTATAAGGCCATTAAAAAATTACTCTGTGTAAAAGAGGATTTTTACTATAGTCTACGAACAAACCCATCCACATTTCCTGTATATTGCTGCAAAATGACTGTTCAAATTTGAATTTAAAAATGAAGAAAATAGGCAAACAAGAAATTGTTTTCAAATATAAATTAATTTTAGTAGGTACGTTTTTCTACTTTCTATTTTATATGAATAAAAGCTTATAGCTTATAGCTAGTTTTACTGTGTACAAAACTCTTTCGTTGCTCGTAACAGCTATGCAGGGGTAGCATTTAAAAAAAATAAAACTCAGGCTACAACGGATGCGTTTCTTTTTAGGAGTTACTTACTGAACTATGAATAGATTCCGAATAAAACACGGCTTATATAAAATTGATTTCTTTTTGTGTAACAAACTGTAATGTGACAGTAACACTTGAAATTAAGGTTTCAGCAATTAAACTCTCTTTCTTTAAATGAAATAAAAATCATTAAAATATTTGTTTTTAATTTGATTTATTGTTTGCGTATATGTATTTTGTTTATATAAATATTAGTAAAAATAAACTTTAACCAACTTTAAAATCTAACTTAAATTTAAAAAAAAAAAATTATAAAAAATAGTATTTACATGCACAATTTAATACAGACTGTATTTAAATTAACCTTAAAAACTATAAAGCATGAAAGGTCAGATTAGAACAAGAAAGATAATTCCACTAGACTGTAAATAGTTGATTTTTTTTCTAAACTTATAATTGCGAAAAGCTTAAAAAAAATCAATCTTATTTATTTTAGAATTTTCGACTTGCCTCTGTATGACCTTGCACATCAAACATGTTTTTCAGGTTAAATTCAAAACACCCTATCATTTATATAACAATTTATTTTCCATTTTTTCTCAAAACTAATCATACATAATACATATATTAAAAATAAATTTGCTGCATTTATGTTATAATAACAATTTATAACTTAACTTAAAATTAATTCAAATGCCACTCTTAAGTAGTAAAAATAAAAAAATAACTTATTTTTAATTAATAATTTTTTATGCTTTTATAGATGTTCACTAACTTCCATCTATGTACGTACATACATATGTATAAATATGCATCCATAGTTTTGAGCATATAAATTATATTGCCACACACATTTATTTTTTTTACACAAATAGAACTTTTTTTCAACCACATACAATCACAGTCTCCTTAAAATAATTTATAAAAAAAAATTGGTAGAAATAATTATCTAGCTTGAATAATTATTTAAGAAATATTGAAGTTTTGACATTGTTGAAGGGCTTAATTAAACATTTGACGTACAACACAGATAAAGATTTCAGCAATTCCAGATATATGTAGTAACATTTCTCAGTTTTTATGGATCCACTTTTTTACTTTTAAAGGGAAAAAGTTAGTGCGATCTGATTTGTTTGCACTGCCAGTTGTATGAATCTAATATTAGCCTGTTTATCTCTGTGAGTCAAATTTGAAAGGTTATTTTTTAAATTAATTTAAAAAAAAATAAATACAAATTTAAAAATTAAGTTATTAGATTTAACAAAAAAAAAATAGATTTCGTATTTATATTTTGTCATTTTTCAGAGGTAGAATTAAATTGTTTACTTGGTAAATATTATACCAAATTTTTTAAGAAAACTCACGTTTAACTAAATGCGAGGTAAAAGCGCACTAAGGCCATACACAAAAAAAATATTTAACAAACATAAAAATACTATTTACAAATGGGAAATGCGACAAAAGTTAGTTGTTTTTTTTGCGCACTCTAATTTCTCAACTTATTGTTATTATTTCCCAATTTTAAACTTATTTTCGCTACAACCATTTATTTATAGATGAAAAAAAAAAATTAAGTAATTGGCTCATCTCAACAACAAAATTAAATATATAAAAAAAAAGTTAACCAACCAGGATCACCACCATGATATGTAAAAAATTTAAATTAAAACAAAAATCTTATTGATTTTTCGATTTTTTTTTTTTTTTTTTGACTAACAATCTGACGTATGGCTGCCAATCTCTTCACTTGACATATCTGACCGTGTACTTCCTGTGGCAGCAGTTGCACCACCACCGGCAACACTTCCCTCATCCAGGGGAGCTGAATTATGTGAATGGTGATGATGGTGTCTGGCATGTCGTTGTCGGTGTCGGTGAACATCTGTTGAATCTGATGGAACTAAGAGATTGTCTGTGGGCGTTAGAGATGTGGTCGATTCCTCTGAATTGTGATTTGAAATGCGATATAGTTCACGATTGAGATTAGTATTTGGACGAGCTTCGGGGTTATGCGGAAGTAAAGTAGCATCAGCGCTTATTAATTTGATGTCTATTCTTGGGTATCTACAAAGAAAAAAAAATATAAAAAATTATAATTAAGAATTTTGTTCATTAGATGAATGTAATAGAACATAGAAGTAGGTGTGCCTTAATTTTGAGAACTTCTTTAATATGATTGTTAATTCGATATTTAACAACCCAGTTGATTGAGAAAAGTTTTCAATTTAAAATCGACAATTTGAAAAAAATAAGAAAAGAAAATTCTTAATGCTATTACATATTACTAGTAAGCGTTAAATAGGGTTACCTATTTCAATTTATAAAATTTTAATGGGAAGAATATTTCTTTAGCCTATCCGAGTCCTGCTTTTAAAAATCCCATTTTCTAAAATCCCGAAAAAAAGTTTAAAACCCCATTTTTAAATTATCGTTGTTTTGAAATCCCGCTTTTAATAATACCGCTTAAATAAAATCCCGTGTCTCAAAGGCCGTTTTTCAAAACCCTGTTTAATTCCGCTTAGTAGATTTCGTATTTTGATAAATGTTACAAACAAAAATTTACATACACCCGAAAGTGACAATAACCTAAAAGAGGTTATAAAACCATGAATTTAATAAACGGCGTGGTAAAAACGGGATTTTGTTAAAGCGAGATTTTTAAAAACAGTATTTAAAAAAAACGCGATTTTAAAAGCGGGATTTAAAAAAAAACCAAGATTCCGAAAAACGCATTATCGAACCCAACCCGAACATTTAAAAAAAATTAAATCGGCCGAATTTTACGTTATGTCTGGGACACCCGTTTAAAAAAGGGTGTTCGCTAAAAAACATATAATTTCGTGAAGTCGGACCTCTGATACTGAGACTGGAGTTTGCAAAAACAATACGTTTATAAACAAAACTGTTATAAATTGGCATACATGCAGTCATTTTCATAAAAAAAGAAAAAAAAAATTAATATTCATATTCTAATATGTAAGTCAGAGTGTGTTGTTGGTGGCACTATCGTCGGTTAGGTAAAAAAAAACGAAAATTTTGAGTTAAAAAACTTTGGTTACGGTTTAAAAATTTGAAAGAACCGATTTTTACTATTTGATTTTCATTGGCAGATAGCTGTTTTACTATTTTAATTACCCTCAAGATGGTGCTGCCATTGGTTTTTTTCTTCAAAAATTCGTATTTATGAACCGATTGGGATCTTATAATATTTAAATAAAAAAAATCTTTTGGACCCGATAGGTGGCGCTGGGGTAGATACATTTAGCAGAACGACGTTTGCGGGTATGTTAGTTGCAAATGAATGAAGTAGAAATAATCGTAGGCGAATTGATCTTTAGCGAAACAATTTAATTGTAAATAAAAGTGTAGGGATAAACCTAGCATATTTTTTTTTAAATTTTCAATCACTCAGATATCTAGGGTTTTAAATGTTTGCTTATGAGTTTAATTTCGAATTTTATAAATTAAAGTATGTATCAATTCGTAGATAATAAATGAAATGAAACAATTTAAATAAAAAAAAATGCTTACGTGGGCACTTTGTCCGTAAAAGGTGTAGGCAGAGTTGAGTAAGATCTGTAAAAATTCCAGGGGATTGCATAATCTGAAATAAATATTACAAAAAAAAAAAAATAATTATACCACATGTTCAATTCAGGTAATTTTTCATTTATAAAAAAAATAAAAAAAAAGTTCGATTTGATCTGTGTTTATTCTTTATTTTTAATTTTTGTTTTAAGATTTTTACTAATCAATTAACTAAAATCGAACTCTTTAACAAAAAAAAAATAACACACTCAAACATCAATAAACAATAACACGCAAGCGTATTTAATGCAAGACTAAGCGAAAAATAAATTATTTAATTGCGTCTGACATTTTTAGTAGGAATGGGCAATTTTTCTTGTCTATGGCTTAATTATTATATTTTTGCATCAAAACATAATTACACACATTTAAAGCAAAAAACACGAATACACATGCAAAGCACGCGGGCATGTCTGTAAGCAGTACCTTCATACAAAATTATTATATTTTGTTTTTCGTTCTTGTTTAATTGCAAACACATGGGGTCGTATTTCTTACCGTATTTGTACTTGATTGCAAATATGAAAAACAATCTGTGTATATTAGTTTTTTTTACTATTTGTGACATTTTTTGCATTCCCAAGTTTTTTACGCATTTCTTGATCATTTTTTTAAGGTACGTAATGAGATACAAAAATAACAAACGTCTTTTTGTAAAAAAAAAAAAATGTAACGATTTGTTTGATCCACTAGCTTCAATATACAGTCAAATTCCTCTAATGAATAAGTCATCTTACGAGTATATAAACTGTGAATTGATAATCTATTGTTTTTTTTTTTAATGCAAGTTGAAACAATAATAATGTTGGTCTTTCGATTAAATTAATTTTAATTGAATTTATCGCGTTGAAAATACAGGTTTGGGAATATGTTACTAAACATTGCTAAATTTTGTCAACTTTTTGTAATAAAAAAATACGTATACGCCCTAGTATATCATTGAAACAATAAATAAAATAAAATAAAATAAAATAAAATAAAATAAAATAAAACAAAATTATATAAAAAAAAATTACATTAAATCAAATTATATAAAATTAAAGTAAAATAAATTAAAATAAAATATATTAATATAAAATAAATAAATGAATTATTATGAAGAATGATTTAATTTTTATCTGCGATAGAAAATTGTTTTTTTGATCAAACCTTACAATATTGTTTGATTGGCTATATCTTTATCGCTTTTACCGATTGCCTTTATTCATTTGATTGTTAAGGAACGTTAAATTTGTTTACTATTGTTTATTTTGGAAGGAACTTAAAAAAACCTAAAGGTTATTTCATACAACCAATTTTTAAATTTTTCTTCACGCGAACGTTAAGCGAATTAGATTAAATAATGTTTGCAGAAGCGCAGAGTAAATTAAAAAAAAATATATTTAATTAATGATGACTATCAAATCAACAAATCCAATTCAATAGTCCCAAGTTTTTTTTAACTCTAATTTATAGATTTCTTAAAACCAAAAATAATGGTACCTATCGAAAAAATGTTAAAACTTTATTTATTTTTCTAAAAAATTGTACATATAAAAAATAACTTTTAGTACAAACTTTCTAATTGCGTTCTAGCTATATTTTCGACTTTTGTAATTGGTTAGAGGGAATTGACTGTAATAATAACATAAAATAAAAAAAACTACTATATATTCTTCGACGCCAGGAAGAATCTGCTGAGTTTGTTTGTTAAATGTTTTTGTCTGTTGATCAGTAAAACGATACATTATATAGACATTTTGGCGGTTTACCGTAGGTCTGTCGACCAATGATTACAATTCGAATCGACGTAATTTAACGATTCCATAACATAAACTACGTATGCAAAATGTTACATCAGCCAAATGAATTTGAATAATTGTGAATACAGAAAACAACACAAAATGCATAAAACTTGTATAATACACTTTAAAAGAGAAAGAGGAAGCCAGTCCTCGAATTGCTTGTAAATAGAAGTAGCCATTCTATATTTTGTTTGTTAAAATATATAGGTTTGTATGATATCTGATTATTCGGAAGACTGTTTGACCTCTTTAATAAATATTATTGATGATAGTTGTAGAACTCAAGGTCAGTATCGAATTGGAATCTATTCAAATTGAATATTATTATATACCTATCAATGGAACCTATTGAGTTTTTTTTCGTGTCATTTAATTTGGGGTTGGTCATTAGCTTGTTAGTCGGGCTAGCTCACAAAACAACACACATACCTGCCTGATCGCATTTTGGTGGTCTGAAATAAAGTCCAGCGTTCCGGGGACGATCTTCTTCGTCATGTACTTCAATTAATAACCAGCCAACAAGCACAGAACTTGCACGGTGACGTTCTACAGTTTCCCAAATATGAATGGCTCGCTTGATGTCAATTTCAACCCAGCCAGTTTGTGAGACATTCATCATTAAAGTGTTACAGATGCGCTTCTTTTTCTCTGTGGAAATGCGTACAGTAAAAAAATCATCAACATTTATAATATTAAGTGTATGGTTTAATTTTATGAATTACCTCGGCGATTTTTACGCAAAACGATTGACACAGTGACACGAATTTGAGAATCGATATTGGGCTCGGCACATCCCTTAGTAGGGACAGTTGGCTCGGCTGTGTTGTTTGGATTTAGTTTGTAAAGCCTGAAATAGATTTTAGAAATTAGATTAATTTTGAATAAAAATTAACTTTGAATTTAATGAAATAATTGTTAATAATAGAAAAGCAATAGCACACAATTTTAAACACTACTCGTTTAAGGAAAAACACGACTCTAGTTTAAGAAGTCAAAGTTGATGATTTGCGAACCCTTATTTAAGTTTTTAGTAATTTTAATCCCTTTAAACAAGTCTTCTAACTAATGTAGGTTCTTAACGGGAGCTTAAAAAATTTCAGTTGAACGCGCTTATTTTTGAAAGAAAAATCGGTATCTGGAACGGATTTGATCGAAATTTATAATAGGTTTAAAATCTTTAAAAATATTAAAATCTTCTTCAAAAAATATTTTTCTTTAATTTTTGTTAAGAAATGTCATATTTAAAATATACTTTAAAAAATATAAAGAGACGTTTTGCTGTTTTTAAAGTTGGACTAGCTCCTTAACGTTAAAGTGTATACTTTTTATAATTTAAAATTATCAAATGTCATTTTAAAACTTTCTAGAGCTGACTTCCATTTTAAAATTTGTGCCAATGATTTTAACAATTTGTTGTTTCAAAATGTTTATAAACACAAAATCCTCTAAATTATAAAATGAAAATGGTTTTTATAAATAAAAGGACACTAGGTTTTTGTTTTTTAACATTTTCCGATACCAGAACAGTTGTGTTTGGCCTAAAATTTCTAAATTTCTTACAAATTTACTTTGATAGTTGAGGTGTAAGTAAGTTTGTTTTTTTGAACATCAATTTTCGAAATATTCGTGCAAAAAGTGTCAAGTTGAATTCAAAAAGTATATTTGATCGTTTCCCTTTGGTCTGTTGAGCAGAATAAGATCTTATTAATTTTACTCCATCGGAAAGTGAGAAGGCTTATTCAAATTTTTTTTTTCAGAATTTGACAAAAATTTGGCTCAGGAATCATGTTGATTTCAGATTGCTGAGTCTCATTTTTCTGAAAAAAAACAAAAAATGAACAAGTCTAATTTTAAACAACAAATACCCAGGGTGGCAATGGCGCAGTGGATTTGTTAACCCAGGCGTGTGAGTTCGTATCCCACAGTGTTGTAGGCAGCAGTTTTTTTCTATAAATCAGTCTAGTTTTAACCGGATGATTCCGGCAGGGCATAATGAGCTAGCAAATACCTAATTCTCAATTAAACAACTTATTCCATACAATTCAAGTTGCATTCAAACCCCCATTGGCCTTACAGATATTTAGTAAATTGTTTTAAAAAGTTTTTACCAGGTCTCATTTGTCAAGTTGTTTCTTCATTTGCCACTATAGCCGTATTCTCGTGACCATCAAGTACAGCAAAGTAAAAATTTTACAAGGAAAACAACAATAAGATCATACTGGGGATTACTTTTCCTTTTCATACGAAGTATAATTGAGTTCCGATAATTAGTACATCTATTCAATCATAGAGGACATTGAAGTAATTTTTTTTAGTGATGTATGTTTGTATTTCTTTTTCTCCTTGTTTTTTGTATGCTTTTTGACAGAAAAAAACACAGATGCGAAAATCCCTCCATAATAAAATAAATAAAATCAAGTTGGAGTGGTAATGTCGTTTTCGTGAAAATGTTTCACTTTGCTGTACTAGCTAGTCACGAGAACACGGCTTATGTATCTGATTTTTTTCAAAATATGTACGATCGCTTAGTAATATAAAAATTTGTTAAATTTTTCACAAACCGTTATAAATCATTGTTTGTTAACCCCAAAAATTTACAAGAAGATATTTGCTCTTTATTGCTCAACAATTTTCGCAACATATAAAAGACAGTATGGATCAGTAAGCATATGAACTGTCGAAATATCCAACTATCACTTTATTTATCTTTGCGATTTTTTTAAATTTAAAAAGATTTCCCTGAGAAATCCTGCATACAAATTAAAAATTTTTTATTTTTTTTTTAATTGGGCTTGAAAACCCTGCATTTCAATTAACCCTACTATAGAGCTCTAGTGAAATAAGTTCCCAGGACGTAAGTCACACTATTTTCTCTCGATTAGTAGGGACATAATCAAGCTATCTACATAATAGTTGACTTGCTTTGGCATGCAAGGTCCGAATGAAATACAATTTTTTGCAAACTAAAACTGCATAATATTGATACGAAATCATTGATGACAACAGAAAAAGCTGATTAACGAGACGTACTTGAACTATTGCATCTATAGTAAACATTATTTTTCCTTTTCATTTTTTTTGTTTATTATATATTATAAAGCTTTATGCTATTGTTTTTCTTTCTGAAGCCTCACTTCTTAGTATAACTATTTTTCTTATCTATTAACTATTATTTCTTTCTTAAATATTTTTTTTTCTTTCTTCTCTTTTATATATTATTTTAAGCTATATTTTTGAAAACAATGAATTTCAGTATTGTTAAATATAAATTTATCATCACCATCTTCATCTTTCCGTTTCTGAAGTTTGTTCTTGATCTCTTCATGCAGCTTAGGGTTTTTCCCTTGTACTGGACTACATTGGGTCCTTGTCATTTAAGTTTTTTTAATAATGATTAATCCTAATCCTTACAATGGTAATAGGGAGTTTGTTTTCGATAGTTGTTATGATTCTACACGATCAATGATTCGCGTTTTGGACCGACAACTAACTGGGTTGAAGGTCTGCCATATTAACGCTCAGAGCTTGAGTCCAAAGCTGGACGAATTTCGATATTTGTTTGTAAATTCTAAAATTGACGTTATTTGTGTTTGTGATTTAGCACCATTTTTGTTAGTCATTGATGAGTTATCTTTTGTATCACCTTTCGTCATTGTTGCTGGAGATTTTAATAATAACTTCCTCAAAAGCTCTGAGATAGCATGAAATCTATTTCCTGTAAATACAGTAAGACCAACCCACTTTACAAAAAACAATAGTACCTTGCTGGATATGTTTTTTGTGAGTCATTTATATAAAGTTCTCTATGACCAACTGTCTGCTGCTTGTTTCTCTTACCACGATCTAATTTATCTTACGTTTGAATGTTGGCAACTGCAATCATCATCTACCTATAGCTATAGAGATTTCAAAAATGTTGACAGACTAGAGTTAGAATCAGATTTGAATTCCATTGAGTGGTTTCAAATCTATAGTATGCTATCTGTTGATGACCAAGTACAAATTTTTCAAAATAATGTAAACTATCTCTTCAATTCACATGTCCCTCTAATTACAAAAGAATCTCGAAGTCAAAATCAGACTTGGTCTGATTACAATATTAGTAAGAAATACAGACGCTGGAAGACTTTTAGTGTTGATGAACTGTTTGATATATATAAAGTTTTGAGGAATAAGGTAGTTTGTAAAATACGTGAATCCAAAAAACGTTTTTATGCTCCTAAATTAGATCCTTATATTGCCAAAGAGAAGCTATGGAAGAATCTCAAGGAAATTGGTGTTGGCAAGCAAATTAACTGCTCCACTACATCTATTGATTGTAATGAACTTAACAAGTTTCACGTCATTAAATTCCTCTATTCCTGAGAATCAAATAGCCGAAATTGCAGATCCATTAAATGAATTAACTTGGACTGGTTTTGGTTTCTCCTATTTTGATGAGACTGACGTTTTAGAAAACCTTTTAGCGATAAAGTCTAACTCTGTTGGTGTTGATGACTTGTATCCAATTTTTCTCAAAGCCATACTGCCTTATGTACTGAAATTTATTACTCACATATTTAACGCCATTCTTATGACCAGTAAATTTCCTGTGGCTTGGAAACAAGCCAAGATTATACCTGCCCCTAAGAATCGCAAATGTGATGATTTCCGACCAATATCTATATTACCATTTCTTTCCAAAGCTCTGGAAAGACTAATGAATAATCAAATAAGGGTTTTTCTTAATGCCAATGGAGTGATATGTAATATTCAATCAGGTTTTAGACCTAAGCATAGCTGTACGACTGCTCTAATTGAGGTTGTGGAAAATATTAGAGTGGCTGTCGGCGATAATAGGATTACTATTCTTACTCTCTTAGATTTCTCTAAGGCTTTTGACCGGTCAATCATATCACACTTTCATATTACATTCGTGGTCAAAACCACGAAGTTTGAAGCTTCTTCGAAACGTCGGGAAAAAGAAATTGAAAATACTTCTAACATTTAACGCCGTAAGTTCCGAAAAATTTAAACTGGATGTAATATGAATATCATCCGCGAAAATAATAACCTTAAATCTCACATATCACACTTTGTCAAAAGCTTAAGAATCAGTTTTGTTTCAGATCACAATCTGCAAAACTTTTGCTTTCTTATTTAACAAATAGGTCGCAGGCAGTTTATGCTAACGACTCAATGTCTTCCTTTCTTCCTTTATATAGAGGTGTTCCTCAGTGGTCTATTTTGGGCCGTTTGTTGTTTTCTATGTATAATAATGATCTACCTTCTTGTTCGCTGAATTCTTCCGTACGCGGATGATGTGCAATTATATAATAGTTTTCCAATTGGCATGCTTGAGAATGCCGCGCATGAAGTCAATGAGGATTTGAATAAAATAGTAGTCTGATCCCGTAAAAATAATCTTTGTTTGAATCCAAATAAATCGAAGTGCCTAGTCATTTACAGGACCAATGTTGCCACCTCATACTTCCCTGAAATTTATAAGAATAATACAGCAATCAGTTTTGTTGATTCTGCGAAAAATCTAAGAGTAACGTTTAATAAAACTTTAACTTGGAATGACCATATTAGACTAACGTTAGGTAAGGTCTATGGTGGTATTCGTATGCTATGGACTTCTTATCATTTAATACCCTTGAAAACCCGATCTTTCTTGGTTAAAACCCTAATCGTTCCAATTATGCTTTTTTGTTGTGAAGTTTTTAGTAACTGTGATTATGAGCATAAGCGCAAACTTAATGTTGCGTTCAATAGCATAGCACGTTATGTTTATGGGCATCACTCTGGAAAATTTATTTAAGCGTCAACCTGAATACCTTTTTCATAAAATTAGTTTCCCACAATCTAGTAATCTTGTAACATTATCCCAATACGCTGCTCTCATTTAATATTTGAACGACAGTTTTATGTGTAAATAAATCTAAAGTCTAAAATCTAAAGGAAGAACACACGACAGAAGAAACATACACATTTCAACAACACGTGGTTGGCTTCGGACGGTCCCCCATCGAAGTACGCGCAACTATGCTTGATTTCACTGATCAATGGGAAGCTATGCTTTCATCAGATCCAATGCCGAAATATAACAATACAAAATTATCTTACCTCAAAATTGCACTTTCCAGATACAACGCATTCGACTTAGCTTCGAATAAACTATCCGAAAACCGAATTGTCACATTAAGATCATCCTGCCATGATGATTCATTAGAATTACATATTGGATAAGCAGCCATTTCATGTTGGATATTATCAGAATTTTCACTCGACATCGTTCCATGACCATTAACAGCCATTTGAATCCTGTTCCGTATATCCTCAAATCTAAAAAAAAAAACAAATTCCAAAATCAGAATAAAATTTATTTCGGGGCATTAAAAATCAAATCAACTTAAATAAATTATGTTAATTGCTAGAAATCAAGATCCTTCCAAATGGAAAAACTGCATTCTAAAAACATTAAAAGGAACGTCGGTAGGTACATACTTATGTATGTATATAATTCAAAAGTAAAACAAAAAAGAAGAAAAACTGCAACCAGACACAAATTAAATATCTTCGCACATAAAAACCAAAGATGCACAACGAGACATAACCGACATATATTTTATCTAACATGCATAAAAAAAGCACAACACCAAAAGATACAGACCGGGAGTTTGTGTCATACAATCAAATACAAAAAATCCAGACAGTCATATGAACAAACATATGTACATTCAGCAAGAGAGAGGCAAATTTAACACAAACATATTGCATCATTAGCATCACAGCGATAGCAGAGCCTACTGCATAACTTGTCAGATGAGGATGACTAAAGTGCATCCATTGAGTGCATCATTTTTATAAGGGCCACGAATGCGACTGTGAATTCGAATACAAGATTCCAGACACAGCGAAGTCAGACGGCAGACAGGAACCCCGGAGATGAAACATTGAAACGCAATATTTGCTCTTTTTTGGAGGTACACGATTTTTTTTTTCTTCCAACAGCAGACAAGACGTCTGCTCGATTTTTTTCTACACCATTTGAGATGTGTGCTCTGCGTGCTGACCTTCAAAAAGGTCCTTATAGTATTATTTCGCAGTGGCGTGGGCTTAAAAAAATGCATACATTTACAATTAAAAAAAAAAACGATATCCGTCGAGATTGGATATTACGATCAAAGAAAAATTGACAAATAATCAAAAATAAATTGTCTGATGTCTCAAATAAATGTAAGAAAAGGGGACTTTAAAGGAAATGTTGTTTTAATTACATACCAGTTCTTGCAACTTTCGATACGAGCACAGAACCTATTAAACTTGAGATCCTAATCAATGACGAGAATATAATTTGATTTGCATGCAATACTTCATGCTTAAGAGTCTATGGATTTTTTTTTCAAAACGATTTTTTATTATTGATACCATATCCTTTCAAAGTTTTCGAAAAAAAAAACTTTTTTAATAAACTTGTTTGTTTTTCGGAAATTCAATATTTTTAAAACGGAATTGACGCTTTGTTTAAAATTAAGGCTGGGAAAATACATGAGGTTTTCAGACGCTACTTATAGATATTTAAAATTATACATGTGCGGTTTTGAGCCGCTAGATTATTTAGTCGCAAGAACTAAAGTTTAAATTTAAGCAAACACCCATCTGATGGATACATGACAACGATTAAGAAAACAAAACAAAAAAAAGAAAAGAACTTGTTGCATTTTTCTGCATTTTAAAATCGCTTAGCGTGTGTATTCGTATGTATAAAATCGTTCGTTATTACTATACATACTTTCATTTGGAAAAAAAATTAACCAAACTTGACATTACGATGATAGAGAACACGAAAAAAGTGGGTCCCGGCTGGATCGATTTTATTCAAATTTGGTATTTAAGCTTCTTAGGTGATTGGCTCGATTCATTTTTCAAATCTTCTTTAGCTCGAAGATTAACGGTAACTGCCTTACAACTTTTTAGAGCAAAAAGGACAAATCTAAAAACTGGTTCTGATGATTTGGATATATTTCAGTGTAATATTAAGGATACATTCTACATTTGTGCCGATCCATTTTTTAATTTAAATGTTATTAACGGTACCTATCGCATATAACCGTTTTTCGATTTTTGACTATCTAATTAACGGCACAACGGATTTCGATCAAAATTTTATTCAGTAGATCCTTCAAGTTCTAAATAGTAATACTGCTAAAAATATATTTTGAAAAGAATATATTTTTTTGAAAATTCAATATTTGGAAAACGGATTTAAGATTTTGTTTAAATTTTGTTTTTTAAGTTCATATTATTACGAATAGATGAATACATAAAATTGCCGTATCATATTCTTTTTATTCTTTTTTAGCGAAATTTTGTTTAATAAAAAACGACTTTAAGAATATATTTAGAGAATCTTGAATCCTGACTCTCAACAGAGAGCCAAGTCTTAAGTATCTTAGTAACATATAAGAGGTTCAAAATAATTTGAAAATAGATCCTAAATTCTTTTAAAATTTCATTAATAGTAAACGAAAATTTAGCCCATGTCCGCCCGTCCTTAAAGATAGCAATGTCTGAAACCATGATCCACTTATCACAACGCAACTATTTTCTGACTTTTTTGAAAGTACCTACGTCTGTGATTCTTCCGCCTGTGTGATAATAATTCGAACTGTGATAATCTTGACGAAAATTATTAATTATTTGGTCATTTGAAATTTTATTCTTACTTGACTGAAATAAATTTTGAAATAACAGTATCGATATTACAAAATTAATATCTAATTAAGAAGATAATGGCATATCTGGCACTGATGGAGTGCAAACTTCAGTTCTGAAAAAATATGTGAGTCATTAGTCGATTCCAATTGCTGTTGTTTTAAAAATTTTAATGTCTACGTGGAAGCTTCCTCATGTCTGGAAATAATCTTTCTTTATTCCTCTGCATAAAAGCGAAAAAAGGACACAAACTGAGAAACTATTACTATTAAAGCAATGATGTGTTAAATAGTAAGTTATTATACAAAATCGATTAATGTTCCTAACCAACATGGCTTCTCGAAGAGCCGGTCGTTACTTTTCTTATGGAGTTAGCGGGATTCTGTATTGATTCTTTCGAATACAAAAAGCAATCGGATTGTGTTCTTACAGATTTCAGCAAGGCTTTCACATACAGTTTTGCTTCAGAAAATGATCAAGGTGGGGTTTAGCGTGAACTTCATTGCCTGGCTCAAATCTTACTTACTTTACAGATCCTATTCTGGAAATTTTAATGGCTACCATTCAAAAAGTTTTGTTGTTAATTTTGGAGTTCCCCAGGGCAGCCATTTAGGTCCAGTTCTTTTTATATTAGTTATAAATTATCTTTCATAAATTTTAAAGTACTCAAACTGACTTATCTATGCTGACGATGTTAATATTTTTACAACAAATTCTAAAAATTTAGACTGTGAAAAGCTTCCAAATGATCTGAATGCCTTCTTCAATTGGTGTGTTATAAAATATCGACAAGTCTAAGATTATAAATTTTACAAGAAAGTTAGCTTTGGGAAAAGGCTTGGGAAATGTTTTGGCTCCAGCTTTTTCATGTTGTTGTCGAAATTTTGAACCAGATACAAAAGGTAAAGAAACAAATTTTGGTTGTTTCTGGGTACTTGCTACATTTAAGAACAGAAGTTAGATGTAGTAGACTCAACATGTATGAAAATGTTTTTCCTGAAATATAGTTTAATTTGCATGTTCTTATCATTTTCATCTCTATCAAAACAACCAGGATATAATATTTAATTATATAATTTACAAAATCAAATTCAAATTATTCGATCAGTTGATTTCTTGAAAGTGCAGAAGCTAAAATTTTCGGGTAGATTCTTGCTGGAGGGGAAATGAACAAAAATGAAGAAAAGTCAAAATCTCTGGCATTTTCGTGCCAAAAAAAAGTGAAGAAACGCGTTTGGAGTAAATTTGGGATCTCGTCGGAACCCCGAAGGTGAATAAAGAAACAGACATAATGTGACTTGCAAAATGGACATGGCTGCAATTAAATATGAGGTTGGATTAAAATTAAATCACGTCAGTTTTCTGACCCTAATGTTATGAAAAAATGATATTTCATTTGTCAGATCTATTATAGAGTATATGCTGGGGCTTGTCAGGTATGGACCCCATCTTACAGTTCCACAATGCGATGGAACATATGCGCAAGTACGTACGATTCAGTCGTGCATTTTATTTTTTAATGAAAATTGATTGTTTCAAAGTCCCAAGTGTGCGCGAGTGCATGCTCTCGCGATTTGCCACTACAATTCTCATCATCACATTATCAAGAGCAAACAGCACACTGGCGGGCGCTGGCCAGCAAACATTTTCCAAATAACATTACCACCATCAACACCGTCCGTTGTTTTTCTAACTGCTTGACATTTTGTACCAACACAAACATAGCTACACCTTCCATCTACACATGAATCAAAGAAAACAAGATTACGACACTTCTTTTTTCTTATTTTATTAACGTCATATGTGAAACAAAATCTGCAAATTCTTGTTGTTTGTTGTTTGTTGATTAATGTATTTTTGTTTCACATATGACGTCAATAACAAAAACAAAACACAGAAGTGTCGTACTCTTTTCTTTTTTGATTCATGCCATCTATATGTGTTTTTTTTTGATTAATTCCATCATGTTTTTTTTTACAATATGGTCTTACTTAATATTGTAGTAGAACAGTTGTCAGTAATGCCCCAGTGACCGTAGTTTTAGGACTTTGGCCTAACTACGCTGTTGAAGTTGCTGGCGGTGGTCTAGAGTGTGCTAAAAAATTGAAATTGATTTAAAATAAATGCCGCCACTGTTACTGGTTTAATCTGGCGAGCATTGTGACGGCTCCATTATGTAATGGCCAATTTTTTGTGTGGTCTCAATATAATACGAATATTATCGTTATTTTCCATACAGATGAGACCTGACTTCGTAAAATTTTTCATTGTGGGGTTTTGACTTATGAAGTCAATGGTCTCTATGACAATAAGTCAAACATAGTTCAAACTCTGTTTGATTTCTATAATTGTATAAGTGCTATCTGAGTACATAATCGAAAATTAGACATTTTTGCACTTGAAATAGTATGCTATTAAATGCCCAAGTAGAAATTTTATAGCATTCTATTTTGCTTTCTTTCTATCGAAATTACAGATAGTAGGTATACTATAAAATATAGAACGTAACACGGTGTCTCCAACATAGGGTATCCACGATCTAGATTTTCTAGTAAGCTAGGTCGCATTCTATGAAAATTGCTCGTGCAGACCACAAATAGCATTCTATAAAAAATGTCATACCAGACATTGCACAGCTCATAGTATTCTATCGATAGTATACTAATTGGTTGCCATTTTCACTGTGGCTGGTCAACGATTGTGGTGTGTGTTTTGTTATAGTTCCTAATTTTTTTTCGTTTAATTCATTTAGTTGCAGGTTTTTTAAGTCTTGTAATGCTACTAGAGCAAGAACACAGCGATAGATATTTTTTTGCGACATTTGTGCAATTGAAATAGTATGCTATGAAATGCCCAATGACAGCATTCTATTTTTCTTTCTTTCTATAAAAATGACAGATAGTATATTATAAAATATAGAAGGTGGAGACACCGTTTAATGCTACAGTAGATTGAGCCAGTCAAACGAAAAAATCATTTCCCACACTTTGTTGATATGATCCTTGTGCGCAGAAATGTAACGCAGTACGCAACTTAAGTAGGTATATTGGTAATCGATGATTTTCTTATTCCCGGCTTTTTTTCCAACGATTTCGAAAAGTAAATCTGTAAAGGCTGGCTTGGATAATCGAAAATATTTAACAAAGCCTCAAAAGACAAATAAATGAAAAAAACGACAAAATTAAGTAAATCCATACGAACTAACTAATCTTCTGAATCTGTGGCACTTAACCATTTCCATTTCATTTTGTATTTTGCTATATTTTAATAAGAAATAAACAATTTTATTGTAAACTTCACGAAATGAAATAAATAAATAATCAATCCAGTCTTAAAATAATCAATCTGTCAAACGTCAAAGTATGAACAATTCACAATTTATACTTTTTCATTCACAATAACTCATATAATAATAATAATATAATAACTACTAGTCGATCAAGTTAGGCAATACCGATTGAGAAATTGGTCGATGGTGATGATCGTTTAAAATGCGATCGCTAACCGACAACCGCAATAGGACCCATTCTTTTTTGAAGTAAAACCTCTTGCGGAGTTGGTATTAAGAAAATGTCTATGGAGCTGTCAAACCGAATGACATCTGACGTGACTCGACATATAATATGTTTTTTCGTTTCGTGGATTTTCATAATTGAGTGCAGATATGTATATGTATCTGCATTGTGGGTATTCGCTTAGGTTTTTTTTTTGTTGGTACGTGTTGGTATTGTGCATTCTCATTCTGTAGGTACCTACAACAATTGTGTGTATTCAAGAAGGAATTCTTTTTTTTTGTTGCTTTATTTTTTTTTTTGATTCAATTTTTTGTGTGGGTTCGTTGTGAATTCGCATAGATTAATGTAGAAAATGCAGTGTGTGGATTCAACGATGGATTTTTTGTTGGTTCGTTTTGTTGATAAGATTAGTTTAGTGCGTATTTTGTTTGTTTGTTGATGCTCATACATTAGGGTACCTATGTATATTGTGTTGTATTATTGTGAGTAATGTTTAAGTCGATGGGTCTCGTTGCCAGTGCTTCAGTAGATTTATGTATTCGGAATGGAGTAGTAGGTATAATGTATGTAATGTATGTAAAACTGATGCACCATGAATCAAAAATCGAACAACGCAACGGCGACGTTTTTACAATTGGAAGTGGGTTCGTTATGGGCGTCGTATTTATGCCAGTA
Organism: Philhelius pedissequus; assembly: GCA_910595825.1. Lineage (NCBI taxonomy): Eukaryota > Metazoa > Arthropoda > Insecta > Diptera > Syrphidae > Philhelius > Philhelius pedissequus. The sequence goes on along the minus strand of OU343160.1, from coordinate 69,447,333 downwards.
TGGGATCAGTATCAAAAAATGTCAACTTCGTTGTTCTTTGACCGGTTTCCATAAAATTGAAATAAATATATGATGCTGCTGACTTAGAGTTAGGTACGAAAGAAAAAAATTGTTTCAAATTAGGGAAGTTTTACTTCTGGAGCGTGTACACAAGTAAACACTACACACACTCTTTTTTTCTATTTTACACAACAATCAATCAATTTTAATTAAGATAGACATTTTGCATTCTTCAATTTACAATGAACATCAGCCAGCTATATCTAGTTACAAATAAGCGCCAAATTATTCTATCAATTTATGTAAGACGTGGCGTTAGATCATAACCTGACAGGATACATGCTCATGTTTCTAACTTCTAGTCGTCCTCTCGAGCGCGTTATGAAAAATAAAATTAAAAAAAACTTCGCATGCCAAAGAGCATCTACATTATTAATAATAGCAAGCCACAAATTAAGTATGGTTTGGTTTATTATAGAATAGAGTTGCCATTATTGTTTTTTACTTGCGATATTCATAGGTACTATAGGGCAAGTTTTGCATTTGAAAAACTATCGAATTCGAGATTTGGATCAAGCTAGACTTTATGAATCGCTCAAGCGATTTTGTTAGATAAATACTTTGGCGGATTGGATTAATTCCTTTTATTTTAATTTTGTGTACCCCAAAAATTATGGTACCTTTCAAGTAATGTAAATCTTAATTATCTTGACAACGGATTTTGATAAGAAAATGTCATTAAAACACGGGCAAAGTCTGTATTTTATTCCAATATATATATAAAATGTTATTTATTTACATTTGCTGATTTTCGGAATTTTGAGGAGATGCTCCATGATTTAAGAATATATTGTTAACCAATTGCCTTAATATTATTTAAAACATATTGTTTTTACTTTATAAAAGCAAAATTGAACTCCATAAAGAAATAATGGTAACTCTCTTAAAGAAAAAGATCGTATCTATAATATATCAGTTTTCAAGACAAGAAAGTCTAGTCTAGCCTTTTTAGAAACAACAAGCTGGAACGATGTAGGTACACGCTAAATAAATACAGAACAATTAAAATCTGTTCGTTTTTTTTATTTTGCTTGTGTCCGCTCCAGACTGTGACTAGACAGATATTGCGGACATGACAAGCATACAAACCAAGGCAATTAATTTGTCTGGTTCATCAAAGATTTCAACACCTCCGTGGACCATTGAGGAGTGTTCATTAGAAGCCACATAATATAGACGCGATGTTGAATAGACCAAATGCTCAAATACCAGACAGAAAGATGAGTTCAGGAAGGAATAGCGTGTGCCTATTAAGGCATTCAAACTGGAATTTGAATTTTTTTAAATTTGTTTTTGACGAGCTTAAACGAGATGGCAGACTTATGACGATGATATATAGTGTCATTATTGTCGCGCCAACCACTGAGCTTCTATGGTTAAATAACCGTACAACGTTTTCTATGGCGGGTAGGTTAGTTACATATACCTATACCTACATGGTTGATGGGTAGGAATGTATGCAGAACTTCGTCTAGCTTTGTGGCCAGACTTGTTTACAAAATCTATTAATAAAATGTCGCCTGACAGAGACTTAAGTAATATACGTATTGAAATTGAGACAGGCACACTTTCTTTCAAACTAAGATAAGAACATTGTGATCGTCATCGGCATCACTAGATGCAGTGATATCATCGCATATTTTGTTATTTGCCTGGGTGTAGTAGGTATATACATTTGTAGTAATATACCTATGCGCACGAGTATCATAACTGTGGCGCCGCTAAATAATAATAAATTCTCGGAGAAGGACAAATTTACAAGCATGTGGAATCTTTGATGGTGTTGAAACTGGTATTTTGGAAACCATTATTCCGCCTTATCCTGTTTAGTCTGGATGAAAACATAACAAAACAAATACAACGGAGGGTAACACTTATTTATACAATATACATTACATACATTAAAGGTATACATACCTACCTATCCAATTTTTGTATTTTAAAATCAAGCTATTTCTATAAATATACCTTTAAGTTTTTTTTTAATCATTCCAAAAATTCAATTTCAATTCAATTCAATTCAATTTTTATTCAAGCAAACTTAAAGCTATAAATATAATATAAATGTTTTAAGATTGCAAGAGATGAGTGAACATTCGTGTTTATTTCGTGAATGGTAACACTTAGCTCATGTCTGATTTGACAGATAATTAGTTTTATCCTTCCGCTGAACGAATATGGTTGTGTATACGCTTGAACAACGCCGGGAAATATTCCGACATTACTTTGAAAATCATGGTAATGTTGCAGAATGTGTACGAAAATTGCGTACGGATTTTGGAAGAAGAGAAACACCGTCAGCTCCGTATGTTCGTTATCTTGTGAAAAAAGTGAAAGAAACTGGCATCCTTATCGATAAACCAAAGCGTGAAAAGCCAAAAACAGTTCGTTCACCCGAGAATATTGCTGCTGTTGCAGAAAGTGTGCGTGAAGCGTTCTCAACAATTGAACATTTCGGAGACATCATTGAGACGAATTTTGCATAAAGACCTTGGTATGACGCCATACAAAGTCCAATTGGTTCAGAAGTTGAAGCCAACTGACCATCCAATGCGTTTTCGCTTCGCTAAGTGGGCCTGCGATCGACTTAGAAAAGATGCCGATTTTGCCAAAAAAATCATCTTTTCCGATGAATCTTGGCGGGTATATAAACAAGCAAAATTGTCGCATTTGGGGCACAGAAAACCCGCACGCACACATTGAAAAGTCGATACACCCAAAACGAGTCACGGTTTGGTGCGGATTTTGGTCCAGAGGCATAATTGGGCCATTTTTCTTCGAAAATGAGCAAGGAGTGGCCGTTAAAGTCAATGGCGATCGTTATCGGGCCATGTTGAACGAAGTTTTGTTCACAAAAATTGAAGAGGAGGATATTGGCAATATTTGGTTTCAACAGGACGGCGCTACATGCCACACAGCCGAAGATACACTCGATGTTGTGCGCCCTGTTTTTGAAGATCGCATTATCAGCCGCAGAGCTGATGTCGTTTGGCCACCTCGGAACTGCGATTTGACACCGTTGGACTATTATTTGTGGGGTGCCGTAAAAGATAAGTGTTACGCCGACAAGCCAGAGACAATTGACGCTTTAAAGGACAATATTCGTGAAGCCATTGGTGAAATACAGCTGCACACAATCGATAATGTGCTTAAAAATTGGACCGATCGTGTAGGCTACTGCATGGCCAGCCGAGGCAGCCATTTGAATGAAATTATTTTCCATTATTAACCGGAAGGATTGTACTTTCAAATAAAAAAAGAAATTTGAGAAAATATTCAGTAGTTTTTTTTATAGCATTTTCAGAAAAAAAAGTTATTTGGCGGACCCTTTATCAAAGTTAGTGTGGAATGACAGACCAAAACAAAATTAATTTAAGTAATATATGATGTGGGGTGACAATCAGAATTAATTTAATTCAAAAAAAAAGTTTTAATTGATACTAAAAGTAAACTTGAGCAAGAAACAAAATATATGAATACAAGCCAAGCTCAACAATTCAAAAATAATATACTGTAAAAAACAACAACAAGGAGATATTTTTACCATGCATGTTAGTGCTGCTTAAAAGAATAAGGTTCTTAAAAAGGATTCAATGCTTTCATAGTCATGTGTGAATAGCCAGTCTTTAACTTTTTTCAAAAATGAACTAAGAGAAGTAGTTACCCTTATAAATAGCGATAATTTATTGAAAAATGTTGGAGCTGTAATTGTGAAAAAAAGGGAGAAATGTGTTCTACGTGCGAGTGGTACAGTAACAAGATGTGAGTTATGTATTCGTAGACTGTAAAGCTGTGAGTTTCTAGTTGGAAAATTGCCACTTTGTTTGAAGAATTTTTTTAAAACTTAGAGATGACATTGGTGAAATTTGCAATTCTTTGTATAAAGGCCAACTTTCAGCAAAACGATTTTTATTAAAAATTATTCGTATTATATATTGTTGAGCTAACATAAGTGGTCTAAAAGTATTTGCATATGATCCACCCCAGCTGGCAATTCCGTATTGAAGCTTTGAATGGGCAAGACCGTTGTAAATTATTTTTAAAACTTTTTTCGAGCAAAATGATTTAATTAGGTACATTTTACGAGTAACCAACATCATGTGTACTTTCAGGGAGCGAGCATGTTCTTTCCAATTGAAGTTGAAATCAATTAAAACACCCAGGTATATAAATTTCATCACTGACTCAATTTTAAAGCAATTTTCTGAACATAAACTATGAGAAAATAAATTACATTCACCACATTTATGAATAGGTAAACAAAATTGTTTACAATTATGGGCATGAAACCAAAGTTTATAATCAAAAAGGCTATTGCCTGAAAGATTAAAAGTTACTAACATAGTTTTCTCACTAATAATTAGCTTATGAGCAGCAAACCATGTCCTAAGGATTTCTAAATCTTCTTCAATTTTGGCAACACAATCAAAAGTAATATTAAATTGATAGATGTATGCTATATCATCTGCAAAGGCAGTAGGGGAACCATTTAATTTAAGATTGAAAAGAGAATTTACATATATTAAGAAAAACAATGGGCCGAGAACGGATCCTTGTGGAACTCCATTTTTTAAAGAAAGTGAATTGTTGAAAGTTCCGTTCACAATAACTTTTTGTTCTCTTTCGTTTAACTATGATTGAAGCCATTTAAATATTACACCTCGAAAACCAGCATTATACAGTTTGTCTAACAGAGCGTCGTGGTCAACTATATCAAAAGCCTTAGTCATATCAACAAAAAGAGCGATGGTAGTTTTATTGCAATTTAAACTGCTATATAATTGAGTACACAGCCTTAAAATAGCATCCTCAGTAGACATTCCACTGAGGACGTTATTTTAAACGTAGTGTTTTCGTAAAATTATTTTCATTTTAATTTGACAATTTGATGTCAACTTGTTGTCGAAATCAAATCCACCCATATGTATGTTCCGCCGGTAAATGTGCACCATTAGGTAAATTAACCGAGAAAACTGTATGGTAGCTACCGATTATCACCCTAGAGCCATCTGCCATATCCTCTCCTCCACTGTTGAGAAAGGAGATCAATCCTTTGATCTCAGTACATCTATATATATCAGTAAATGGATAGAATTCTGAAAATATGTTGTTTCACAATAACAAACGTATACGCAACTGCCACCGAAAATTAAATTTTTCAAAGCATCTCTGCAATATAACCAGGGGCGGACTGGCGATAAAATTACAATTATTTTATAAGATGTATTAGGGCACCACAGACTAGAGATTTGCTTAGAACACCAAGAGCTTATTATTTCATGTGTGGCCCCATTAAGGTACACTTAGGGCCAGTTTCTCACCTTATACCTCAGTGCTAACTGCCCACTTAATTTCACTCAGGGTAATATTACAATTTCACACAACCCAAGTTGAAGTGGGCCTTAAGTGGCCATTGTTGGGCACTTAAGAGCTACTTTGATATTTGAAATCTCTGTCACAAAAAAAAAAATAATGAAGAAAAGCAGATAGTTCTTACGAATTTAAAAAAGCCTCATTGTCACAGACACTTTCCATACAATGAATTTGCTTTTCATGAAACATGTTTTCTAAAATTCCATCAATGCTTTTGGTCTAAATTTTTTGCCGAAGGTTCTCTACCTGTTCCATAAATTGATCTTTTATTGTCAACCGACCGGTTTTTAAGGTCCCTTTTGATGTTTTCAAATTTTTTCCGAAGGCTTTTCATTCCGGTGGCTAAGGAAATCACTACGGGTATTGAATTCAGCCTCTATCTTCATATCAGTTGTTCCGGTCTCTTAGAACCACACTTTCAGCTCAAATAGCTCTGTATTTGCTACGAGGCTCCCCTTAATATTCAATAGACATTGGTATCTTTCTGGGGAGTCCACTTTTATGATAAAGTTGTCCTTATTGAGACTAAAAAAAATATTACCACTAAGAACCAAATTTCCTGGCGCGCGGGGCCCACCTAGGGCTGGCAACGAGACGAGACCAGGCGAGACTTTTGCTAGTCTCGTCCCGGTCTCGTAAAAATCGAAAAATTTCAGTCTCGCCTCGATTTCGATCTCAGTCTCACCTAACCAAGTTTCGCCTCGGTCTAGGTCTCGCCTTTTTTCCCAGAAAATTTTAATGTGCAGTCTCGTCTCGGCTTCGGTCTTGGTCTCATAATTAGTCCAGATTTCTTTCGTGTTGTTTGGTAGTAAACGGATGTAAGATAAGACGCGTGTTCAGAGAACTGTATCCGAGCAGTTTGGTGGTAAGAAAAATGGGGGTTGTGGAGTCTTGTGTGAAGCACGAACAAAATTTATAAAACAGACTCGAGAGTCTGTTTTGTCTTTTATTGTTTTTTCAAATAAGGAAATTGTAAAATTGTCGTTTTTTCTTTCAATGTATTCTGAGGCGAATCAAAGTTTTTTTTAATGTAAACCAGATACAATTTTCCAGTGAGTACTCATGCTTCCCATTATCTAATCCATCCTTCAACGGATTTTGACAGTTCATGGCTTGACAGGTAGGCAACAAACTACGTTTCGGCGCTTAGATTATATTTTTTTCAAAATGTCACCTAAAAGACTTAAAATCAACTTATTCCGGTACAAAAAATAAAATCGGAAAAATTTGAATTTTCTGAGGTAAGTACAATTTCAATTTTGTAGTACTTCTTTAATCCATATCGGAGCCCTCCCTCAATCGATATTGACAGTTCATGGCTCAACAAACTATATTTTGAAGTTTCGATACTATTTTTTCCCAAGTGACCCTTAAGAGTCTAAAAGTCACCTTCTTCAGAATGGCGAAACAAAATGTGAAAAATGAGCGATTTCTATTTCAATCAAATGCATACATAAGTCCTTCTCTGGATTTTCGCAGTGCGCCTTTCTGAGAATAACTATATAACGTATGTGGTTTGATACTTTAACGCGCATAGAATAAAAAAACTTGTGAATATTATAAAAATTGAACATGAGTACTAAAAAATAGTTAACTAAAAAAATATTTCTTCCTGCGAAAATTGAAACCAAACCACCGAGACCGACGATACCACCGAGACTCTCGTCGAATGTCGGTACCAAAAATACGGTCTCGCCTCGGGTGCTTTTAAAGGAGCCTTGTCGCGTCGGCGAAACCGAGACGAGACAGAGACTAGTCTCGGTCTCGTTGCCAGCTCTAGGCCCACCGGGAAACTGCCGGTTGCTCGTTGTGTCAGTCCGCCCCTGTATTTACCTAATATATTTATCTCTAGAAACCCTAAAAACCTAATTAAAACGGTCCGATAAGTAAAATAGGTCAGAGAAAATGTTATCTCAAAACTCAAACTGTTTATCTCGGCCAAAAATCCTTATCTCGAACTATTTAACTTCAGTATAAACCTGTTCATCTGAATAACTTTATAAGTGTAGCCATTTTTCTATTACTTCAAGTAAAATGCATTCAACATTACCGACTTCTACTTTTTGTTAATTTTTTAAATCAACCCTGGCAGCAAACGCCGATAAGAGAGTCATTTGAATAGACCGTGTGAAAATAGCCCGAGTGAAATAAAACCCAACCCTACCAACAACCTAACACCAGAGTGGCGCATAATATTCATCATAAAAAGCTCCACAAAGTGCCAGTATTTCACACTCAATTCAACAGACATTATCGCCCACACGTCTTTCTGCACTGTTCCACCTCTACCAGTACTTTGTGCTTCTAGCTATGTAAGTACATACATATTTTTAGCTAAAGGGTGATTTTTTTGCTACTTGGTTTTTGACGTTTATATATTTGACAGATCACACATGACAAATTCCACCAACATTTGACATTTCGATTCAGTATTGTTTGCCATTTCATCATGAATAGACTTACGCCTGAACAACGTTTGCAAATTATTGAAATTTATTATCAAAATTCGTGCTCTGTGAAAAATGTGTTTCGCAAGCTACGTCCGTTTAATCGACCCACCGAGCAGGCTATTCAGCTCATTGTGACCAAATTTCGCACCAGCTTCACTTTATCCACCAAGATCATGTGATTTGACCCCGTTAGACTATTTTTTGTGGGGCTATGTTAATTCTATTGTCTATGGGGACAAGCCAAACACGATAGCTGCCTTGGAAGCCAACATTGAACGCGTCATTGGTGAGATTCCGGCCGAAATGTGTGAAAAAGTTTGCCAAAATTGGACCTTCAGAATGGACCACCTGAAGCGTAGCCGCGGGCAACATTTAAGTGAAATTATTTTTAAAAAGTAAATGGCAGAAATTGATTTATCGATCCAAATAAAAATTTCATTCACTTTTTACAAGTTTCTGTGTTTTTTTGAATTTTCAAAAACCAAGCTCTTAAAAAATCACCGTTTAGAATCAAAGCAATTTTCCCCTTTGTCAACAAATGTGGGAATAATTCGTTAGACTGAGTGTGCCGCCAACTCCTCGCTGGCACACCACTGATGATAAATTTAATATGACAACCTCTTCTCGTCACCATAGAGAGATAGAGAATTATAAATCTCATCTCATCACTGTGCATCGCATCGTCTTCGTTGTCGTCAGATCCAAATGACAGCTTATAATACCAACTAAACGACTGCGACTGCTGCCGGTGGAGCCCGGGCTGCAGCTGTAGATGGCTTGGCTTTGTGATGCTAACTGGTGCAAGTTTGTTGATACTATACTCGTATGCATGCTTACATCTGGTCGATGTCATTTTTCAGCGATTGTCTGGCCTACGAGAGGGAATTCGATTGCTATCCGGCTAGACGCCGCTGGCTCCCGCCGCGCCTGCCGCCACCGTCGTAGTAGTAGCTACCCCTTGATGAAAAATCAAACCAAATGGATCCGCAATTGTATCTGGTAGTCTGGTCTGGTCTTCGTTTTCGTTGTAAGGTATGCGGTCAGCAGCACTGTTTCTGTAGCAGTTAGCAGCAGAAACAGTCTGGATGTATAAAGTCTGCTGCGAGTTGGATGGTGCATAATATGTTTTTTTGCTGCCGCTGCTTTTGTTGGCGTCTTTAGTTTGCTCCTTTTTTTCGTTGCCATTATGTACATAAATGTAGTGTTTGCATTTTGCCTCCTCAAGTAGCAAGTTCGGCTAGACACTGTCGTAGACGGTGTCGTAGGTACCTATGTGTCTTAACACAAATGTGTAGGTAGGTATAAGCCCCCCCCCCGTCCCTTCCACTACGTTGTACTGAAAATCTATGAATGAAGAGAAAAAGTTTGCGGTTGCCGGAGGAAAAGTTAAGGATAGGAAGGATGCAAGGGGATCCATGCACACGATTCGCTTTGGTCGTTGAGGTCTGGGGCTGAGGCGGGGTTAGGCATTTGAGTTGTTATTTGCTCTCGCGTTTTATTCGCTTATTCCTATAGGTAGGTACACATTTTTACTCTCACACATTGCGACCTACAAAAAGTTCATTAACGGAGCCGCTAGACATGGCCCAGACAGTTCGGCCGCCGCGCCGCCCGCCGCCGCTATGCCGTACCACATATCACATGGTTGAATTCGTATTTTATGTAGGTATCTTTTGGATTTTTAAATACTTCATCTTTTTTTTTTTTGGATTATCTATCATGTTGATATGACGGTTGGTTGGATGCAAGTAGCTTTGTTCTCTTAACTTTGTCGCTTCGGCAATGTCTTGTCTCGGCTATCGTCAGACAGACTGTTGCATTGATGGTTTATATATTTTTTTCTTCATTGGCGATGACGATAGCAGCAAAGAAAGGGGCACGACTCTTCGTCGTCTTCCGTTTGCGTATTAATAGCTGCCACCCAGGTAGATATGTTAGGTGGCTGAAAGCAAACACAAAGCCAACACTGATACGCCTTCGGGCCCGTTTGACTTTTATTATCTATTATTATTATTTTTTTCTTTGAATTAAGGTCCCCAAGTCTAGACAATTTTTAATGCAGAGTGACTGTTTAGATGGAAACAAATATGAGATGTTTGTTTTAAGATTGGTCTTATGCGATAATGTTAGATGGTATAGAATATCTTTTATCTAACAACCTTATAACTAAATCGTTTTTCAATTGAGATTGGACATTATTTCAACGTCTTATTTATCTCTTTGCCTCTAGCATGTTTTTGGGGTTGAATGTGCTATAGTCAAACTGATTCTACTATAAAACAACACCATTTCCTGCGGTATAATTAAACCATGCTATCAAATTCAATTTTAAATAAATGAATTCTTAACAAAAGGCCAAGAAAAACTTTATTAATAAAAGTCGTAATTTTTAAGTAAATAGGTACATTAGATCAAAGGGCACGGTCGTGCCCGCCAAGTTCTGGCACTACACCCTTTTTACAGGAACAAACTCAAGCAAATTTTTCATTCAGGGTGCGTGGAACTCGCTCATTTTCATGGAATCGATATAAATTATTTGGAGCACTTCTGACCGGCCGGCGTGGAACGATGAAATTTGATACAGCAGCAGGGTTTTAAGTGCAAGCAAATGCAAAATTTTAAAATTTGAGATTTTACATTCAGGAGCGTGGCACCTGCTCATTTGCATAGAATTGATATCAACTATGTAGAGAACTACTGATTGTCGTACAATCATAAAATTTGGTAGAGCGATAGGATAGCGATAAACACCAATTTTCACAGAATTAACATTAAATATATTGAGAACCCTTCCGATTGGTGCAGAATTATGTTTGTTAGAGCAGTCAGCTTTCAGGTTGAAGTTATGAAATTTTTCATGCGTTTCATCCACCCACTTCGTATCAATTATTACCGTTTCAATAGACCACTTCTAACTAATGAAAATTGGTAGAGGGGTAGGAATTGTAGTACATTCAAAAGTCTTAAATTAAAAACTTACGTTACCTTATGACGCATTCATTGGGCGTTTATTCCAACCACACTTTCATGGTAAAAAGAATCTTTGCAAAAAGTAGTGAAATCACACCAAAAACATAAATGTTAAAAAAGTAGCCAAGTTGTTCTATATACAGATACTTTTGCGTAACAAGTCAGCCGTGAAAATTACTGTGATCTTAAAGTACACCAAGATCTAAGTTTCTTAATGTTAAATATCAAATATTTTAAGTAGAGTAATTCGGAAAAACCTCAAAATTATCAGAGAACTCTTTTATATAATGATTACTGACTTAAATTGTGTTGGTTTACTTGGCAAATTTTCATTTCAAAATTGAGTAATTTGCTATAATAAAAGAAAATTTGCCAAGTAAACCAACGCAATTTAAGTCAATAAGCATTAAATAACAGATTTCTCTGATAATTTTGAGGTTTTCCATATTACTCTACTGAAAATATTTGATATTTAGCATTAATAAACTTAGAACTTGGCGTACTTTTGGATCTCAGTACTTTTCACGGCTGACTTGTTACGCAAAGGTTTTTGTATATAGAAGAACTTGGCTACTTTGTTAACATTTGATGTTTTTGGTGTGATATATCTATCAATAAATGTTGTAAAGGATGAAATAGGCAGTAATCTAAAAAAAAAATTAATTTGACATCATAAACTTAAACGTCAAACTCTACAGTTGCCATTTTTTGTCACCTAATTGTCCAAAAAAAATTAGTATTGATTCGAAACCAAACTTTTCAGAATTGTCAGACATAAAAGTTAAGTTGGAAGATGGAATGAGATTCCGGATTGCCAAGTAAAATAATTTTACTTTTGAATGCCAAAAAACTATTGAAATCGATGTGCGGCACTATGGAAATTTCACTTTCATTATCGAAATGGAGGTGGCGACACTATCGAAATTGCACTTTCCATAGTCTGGAACATTGATTTCAATAGTTTTTTTTTTCGACGAGTATCTTTCAAAAATATCTAGTCAGTTAATTCGGAGTTATCTTTAAGTATTTGTATGGCTATATCGGAATGTAAACTGATTGAAAACATACATTTTTAAGAAGTTAACCCCGAGACTAGGATGAGAAGTTCTAAACTATAAATGTTAAACATTACGTAAGAAAAATACACAGGAAAATTTTAAATAGTACTACTTAAACATTTTGTTTAACAGTTTTTCACTTGCATTATACCAAACCCATTTTTTTGGACAAACACCAGCTGAACACGCCTAAAACAGTGCAAGAACATAACATGCTGGTATTTGTAAATGTCAAAGTGTCATATGGATTTAGTATGATGCTAAAAATATAAAATAACCTTCAGTTTTTTTTAATTTTATAAATAAAATGTTAATAAAATAGTTTGATAAATGTTTAAAATTAACAAAAACCTCTTTTTACCTTAATATATCTGGGATTACCACATGAAACATGGTTCTTAACATATGTAAGCTCGTTCAGTGTAAAATAATTATAAATAAGAACAATTGCTGTTGTCTGGTATTTCTTTACGTTCTTATTTATGTTTCGACCATTTTTTTTAAACATCACTGCTCTCTCAGTTATACGCATATCTATACATTAATTTAGCCTAAAACTTCTAAGCTTTATCAAGTTGATGGCCCCAGATGGTTGTTATTGAGCTTTATTCATACTTGTATCATCTTCTGAATCTGCACCGCAATAAGTAAATTTTTTGTAGTTCATCTAACATTGTACCTATATGTAATTCTAGATCACATCTAAATCTAGGATTATGATCCGGCTCGAAGCACCAATATTGTGTGTGTAGTGTAGGTGGACAAACTATAAGCTGTTAGTAAGCGACGTCGATAAATTCAGATTTGGTTGAATGCACGCGCTCTTCTTTTATGACGCACTGGGTGCCAGTGCATGGGCACAAAAAAAACTGCGAAAACGATCCACAATACGGCCTACTATAGGGTCCGCCAAATAACTTTTTTCTTTTGAAAATGGACGCAAAACATCGAGTGTAGCTTCGGCTGTGTGTCACGTAGCGCCGTCCTGTTGAAACCAGATATTGCCTCTTCAATTTTTGTGAACAAAAATTCGTTCAACATGGCCCGATAACTATCGCCATTGACTGTAACGGCCACTCCTTGTTCATTTTCGAATTATGCCTCTGGACCAAAATCCGCACCAAACAGTGACTCGTTTTGGGTGTATCGGCTTTTCAATGTATGCGTGCGGGTGCCCCAAATGCGACAATTTTGCTTGTTACATACCCGCCAAGATCAAAATGAGCTTCATCTGAAAAGATGATTTTTTTGGCAAAATCGGCATCTTCTCTAAGTCGATCGCAGGCCCACTTAGCGAGCGTTGTTCAAGCGTATACACAACCATATTCGTTCAGCGGAAGGATAAAACTAATTATCTGTCAAATCAGACATGAGCTAAGTGTTACCATTCACGCAATAAGCACTAGTTGAAGAAAAAACGTTAGATGGCGGAAGAAATAGGTACAGCCTTTTGCGGAAACATTTTTTATCATTTTGAAACAAAATTTCTAAGAGTAGGTAGGAGGTAACAGTGGGCTGATTAGGGAATACGAAGCGAATCGCTTTTAATTCGATATCTCATTTTCGACTCTCTCCGTTTTGATCAATTAACGAATTCGAAGCGAATCGTAATTGCTACTTCCAAGATTTCCAGATGATTGACAGCTGATTGCCAGTGAATATTTATTATTTCAATCAAAATCATTTGTGTTTTGTCCGAGGTGCATTAACTTTGTAATAGAATATTTATTTAAATATAAAATAGACTTAAATGTTATTTAAATAAATGCTTAACGTGAGGAAGAAAAAGAATCTTTAAATTCAAACTTGAGAAGAAAATTATTAAGAAGTGCTTCTTCACCTTTTGATCTTCCTGGCTTCGAGTCAGTGTTTTTGCTCAACGTGTTTATTATTTGTTAAATTAGCTTTATTTTATAAAAACTTGGTTCGATAAATTGTTTCGCCTTTCAAAAGAAACATTTAAAATTGTCTTGGACGAAATAAAAGACAAATATAGACCACAGAACAACACAACCAATTATAAAATTAGTTGCAACATTGAGATTCCTTGCAGACGGATCATACCAGAAAGTGGTTGGGCAAGATACAAATATTGGAATAGCGCAACCCACAGTATGCAATTCAATGTCCGAAGCGCTAGACATATTGCAGAGAACGTTGTATGTTGTGTCCTTTGGCTATCCCTTCGTTTTCCCTCATAAATTCGATGAGCGGAGAAAATTGTTGCTGGTTGGTGTCTTGCAGTCTTGGGCGCCTACACGTTTATTACAAAAAAAAAAAATATTTTTTATTTCTTTATTTTGTTTTTATACAAAAAAAAAATAGTTAAACTTACATTTTTATTTATTTGAATGAAAAAAATCCATCGAAATATCACTCTCGACCGTGTCGAAAACCAATCCGCCAAAGAAACCCTATCGGAAATACACGCGCTAAAAATTGAAATGTCAAATCAAATTCGCTTCCGATTTCGAAAATAGGGCGAATGTAAAACGAAAGAGACGAAAGCGAAAACAGTAATATCAAATCTCATTTTCGCCACCTAAAACGATTCGCTTCGTATTCCCTAATCAGGCCACAGGGTAATAAAAAAATAGAATTTTTGTGAGTTTGTTTCTTGTTGATTTTCATATGTACTCGTATAATTTAAAACTTTATGAATGAGTATTATTAACTACAGTTGCCATTTGGCAAGGTTCGTATTCAAAATTTGAGGAACAATTTAAATAATTACTTGAATTGATGAAAATTCTAGCCTATAATCCTATTTATTCGACCGAACCTTTTGTCCCACCTTGTATTTTTCTTTTTTGAACATTTTGTGGAAAATAAATTATGATGTAGGTATTAATAAATATTGTTTAGAGCACTTAATGAAGCAAGCGAAACTAACATTTTGTCCTCAGGTTTTGACAGCCCTTAGTTATTATAAACTGACCATATTAACGATCAAACAATGGCTGATGGTGTTTCACCTAATTTTTCCTAACAACGCCTATTCATTTCTTATTTATTCTTTTTGGTTTGTATGTTGCTTATTTTTAATATTACCATAGATTACAAACAACACGACAAACTTACAATACTATGGCTGATTTATTTAAATAAATAAAATTCGCATTGAATTTTTGACGTAAGGCATCACATTGACACACCTCTAAAATAGTAGGTGTGTGAAAGTGAAATTCTCGCTCATAACTCATTACAAAATTTAAACAAAAATTCCATTTTATTTAATAAATAAAATTCTAGAGGGACACACATAAAATCAAAAATTAACACCCACCATCTGTATCCTAGTTTATCATCTAGATAATAAAATTCTATAAATAATTAACAACAAAGATTTTACATTGAAATTGTCCAAACACAAATTTTCAAAAATATCAAATTTATAAAAGTTGCAGTCTTTCCTAGTGTTGTATAGGTTTGCTTCATTAACAAAATTTGTATATTCTTCATTTTTTTTTAAACAAAACCACAGCACGCGAATATATAATTTTATATTGTTTAATTTATTTTTGCTGCAAATATAATTTTAACTGATTTGATTTAGATGTTCAACAATGTATTTATCTTATTCATTTTGTCCATATAATTACTACAAAGTCTCACTTTCAGTTCTTAAATTTATAATATATAAGGTTTTGAAATAAATTAGACATAAAAAAAATCAAAAATATACTGATGAAATAAACACATCTTGTAAAATTTAAACATTGTATTTTGTTTATTACAAATTGAAAAGCTATGAGATAAGCGCTGAGAATTGGGAAAAAAAACTAAGCTTTCAATTCGTTGTTCATTAACTTTTAGTCTAAGTAGAAAATATAAGTATAGTTAAACTGATTTTACTTTAGAAATTATCAGTGCAGTAGTAAATATGCAAGTACATAATTTATTTTGCTCATCACGTAAACTATATGAGAGTCGGCCATAATCTCATCGTGAAGTCCAAAATCTAGAAAACTTAAAAATTCCTCAGGTTTAAAGAGAAATTTGGAAATAAACGGATGACTTACGCAGCCATCAGGCGACTTTACATGTCATAAATGTAATACGGTACGGGGAAGGGGACCCAAAAAAGGAACCTCCCTCTCTAGGCAAGGTACGATTAACATGCAGTTAAGCTCACAGCAAATTGTCTTACTCGGAAACAAAATTCCGGTATTTTGGGTTTTTTTGACCCCAAAACGAATAATGGACTTTTCTTTTCGCTAGTTCCACTTTGTTTGTTGGCTTTGAATCTTGAAAATGTATACCATTTCGTAGAGGGCTCAAGGAAATTACGCCAGAATTTATTTTTTTGGAAAAAACGTCAGAAAATTGTTCATACAAAATTCTTTACTTTTTTCCTAAAGGAAAAAAAAAACAAAGTTTTCTGATATTTTTCTCTAAATTTCTGGCCTTTTTTTTCCAACAAAAATTCTGGCGTTAGAAAAAGAAACCAGAAAAAAAAAGTTTGGGTATATGCAAATTTTTTTTGGGACTTTTTAAAAAGAAATCTTCAAATCCAAACAAAAATTTTCATATACCTAAACTTGTACCCAAGCCAAATCCTATATTGGGCCAAGTAGGGAGCAGCATGTCTCCTATTTCGCGCCTAGCTTTTTGTACGCCGTGAATCTACTTGCAAAAAACACTTAACACAAGCCCGATTTTTACTTGCGATTATAGGTACTATACGGCAAGTTTCCATTCGTCAAAAAGTCTGTCAGTCAGTCTGTATGTATGTAAAGGCACCTACAGCCCGAACGGATGGGCCGAATTGCTTCAAACCTGGTATATAGAGTTTTTTTTAGCTATTCTACAGAGGGGAAATTGAAATTTTTTTTTAGCTAAAAAAATAACGGTAGCTGCCAGATAACCGTTACGCTAAAGCCTATTTTTCTCGGAAACGGGTCTAACGATTTTGATTTTAAAAAATCAGTGCAGCTTTTTTGGTGCGACTGATAATATCGTTTGAAAAAAAATTAAAAAAATGTCTAAAAACGGTACTTTCAATAAGACCGTTTTTTTGCTTTCGACTATCTCATAAATGGCTTAACCGATTCTATTGAAATTTCATACATATGTAGGTTAAGGCCGCCCAATTTATACTGCATACCAATTTTTATTTTATTTTGAAAACTGCGTATTAATTTTTTTAAAAATTGTATTTGTATTGTATTTGCTAAATACTTATGAATTGGCGATTTTGAATTTTTTTTGAAAAATGTTGTCAAGAAGTTTAAAACAAAACTTTTTTTCTCGAAAACCGCTCCACAGATTTAAAATTTTTTTTCCTCATAAATTTTAATTTATCCAGGAAATAAAATGTCGTACTTTTTTTTGAGCTCAAATTAGTTTAAGTTTTTATTTCAGAATTTTGAATTATTTTTTCTTCGATTAAGCCGATTTATATTCAACTTACAAACCTTATGGGATACTTTTTCCTCTGCGTAAACTGTCACATACGTTCTTAAGTAGAACTTAAATGGTCAAGTCGTGTAATCATTTGTTTTTAAGTTTATATTATTAAATATAGTGGACGTCCAGTATAACGAATAATATAATGTTCGAGGTCATTCTCTATATCGAGCGAATTCGTTATATCGAGCGACCATTTAAGGAGAAAGAGAAACAAAGCTTGATACAGTTGCCGTTAGCCCTTTGGATCGCACACATATGAGAAAACTTTCGTTTTGACATAAGAACACATACAAAAAAAAAAACAATGTCAACACAGTCATTTTGTGTTAAATTATTAATCCATTCGTAATATCGGATAGCAAATTGTGACAATCGTTCGCTATTTAGAAATGTTAATGTAGAAATCTAAAAAGTTTTCTTTATAACGCAAATTCGCTATATCGGGTATTCATTATACTGGACGTACACTGTATTTAAGATTCTCATACCAATTTTTTAGAAAAAATATTAATGAAATTTTGTATATATAAAAAATTAATTAAAAAACGACTTTAAAAATATATTTAAGTTTTTAATAGAAATCTTTTGCATACAATGTGATCGACCATAAGAGCAAGTTCGTGCCATCCAGTCGTGCATTTTATTTTTTGTAGCTTTTTATAATTCATTGTTTATATTTGAAATCTATTTTAGGTTTTAAATAAAGATTTCACAGTATGTCATGTGACCCCGCTCCGACCGGACGCGCAACCTATCCCCTTCGTCATGTTTGAAAATACCTTTAAGCATTTTATGGCCTTTTTTCCAGAATATACACATTTTCTGGCTTAATTTCCATTTCTGGCATATTTTCCAATATTTCTGGCTTTTTTTTCAATAAGCCAAACAAAAATTCTGGCATTTTTTCCAAGAAAAAATTCTGACGCAATTTCCTCTGGCGTAATTTCCTGAGCCTCATAGAAGCGTAGTAGAAATCCTTGGGGTAAAGGCTGTGTTAAACATGTCACTCCCGGGAATTCGAGGTAAATCTAGTTTAAGGAATCTTGATCACCAAAATAATCTCTTTTTTTACAATGGGTAATGATTGAATACAGAACGTAAATTCACATATTTGGTAATTGTAAGTAAGACTCTCTCCGCCGGATTCGACGATCGAGGGATTGATTTATCCTGTTTTGTTTAACCAAAATAAGTTATTAACAACAATCTAAACGCATTTAGCCCTGTTTGCTGATACACAACTTAAGCATATAAGCACTTATGTGACAGTTTACTCAGACGAAGAAGTAGCCCATACGCGTTTTAAGTTAAATATATACATTTATGATTCGTATCAGCAAACGGGCCTAAGACGTTGATATTTTAGTATCGAAATGCCATTTTGCCATTTAGTACTTTTTTGATAGAAGGTCTATATAACTAAAATTGATCGAAAATTGTTTTATAAATGTGAATTTACGCCAATAAAATAGCGCCATTGAGAGGTGTTTTAGTGAATTTTATTTAATACGTAAATGCTGAGGATAGTGACCAACAAATACAAACAAAATTCATACTATCGATAATTTCCCTTGAATTGCCTTTGTGCTTTCCTATTTTGTCGGCTTTATGTTTGCTGCCTTACTGAGTTGAAATCAAGATATTTCTCACAATCACAAGGTGTGTTTGATAACGTGAAAATTCGTACGAATTTGTACAAGTTTTAACATCATTCTGCTGTCATAGGAAAAAAACAACACAAGCTTGGGAAACTAGGTGAACATTTTTAGTTACCAATTCTAGTGTTAAATTATCTTTTAACAAAAGTTTAGTTACGTGTGTAACTAAGATCTTAAGTATGCGAAAACTGGTGCCAAGAAAAATGCATCGCATATACTATAATTTTTACTCATTTTGGGGGAATTTTGTGTTAAGATTCAAACTCTTAAAATAATTTAAAAAAAAAAAGGAATTATTTTCGAAATATGACCAAGAAACACGTTTAGTAAATAACGGAAGAGTTTCTTATTACCAATTTTGGTGTTACTACAATATATATTAAATTTAAACCATAAAACTAAAACTTTTTATTTTACCTGCTAGATGACAAAATTTAAGTGAATCAGGTATTAAGTACAAAAATCAATATTCAGCATTATTAAATCCCTGAAGCGATTATTATTTTTAAAATTGGTACTCAATATTCTTTTAGAAAGAAAATCTAAAATGTATATTGTTTTTTTTTTTTTAATTTATTGTTTCAAAAGCAGCGTAACCTAATAATTTAGTTGTCCTTTTTTTAAATTTTTCTAAATGAATTTCTCGGTAACAACTGACTTGAATTTGATGAAATATACAAATATGAAATGCATTAAATGCGTTATTGTTTGTTATCAATGAGATATAGTGTATTATTAATTACTTTTTAATTATTGTTAGTCTCGCAAAGTAAAATATAGTAGGTAGTTACCCAGACCAACAAATTGTAAGAGAGAACATGTATCAAAAAATATTTAAAGAAACCGTTTATCGACATTAAATGATTCAATTGGATTCGGTACAATAAGTATCGACTTAGGCCTAATTCTCGGAATAAATCTCATATTGTAATCGAATTGTTTATACCGAATTACTTTATTTTTCTGACAAATGAATGTTTAATTGGAAAATCGGAAAAAATAAATACGACGTCTATCTTGAATATATCGATATATATATACAAAATTTGTCAGCTTTGCTGTGAAATATTGAGGAAATAAAATATTTAATTCGCCTCCAGAATTTCTGCAGATCTCTAGTTTTCTGAACTGGTTGGTGTTAGACTACTGACAATTAATAAATTTAACTCTTTTTTCTCTGAAGACCCTTGAAGACTGAACTAGAATTTATTTAAAATTAAAAATGTCGTCTTTTTTTAGAGACATTTTTTATCGAGTTTCTCATTAAGTTGTTAAAATAAAATCTTTAATCAAACTCAGTCAAATCTCTGCGATGTCAGAAACGTGAACGTGGTTATTATAGTTAAGCTAAGTGTACACGATTGCCAGATCCTCCAATATTGGCAGATTTTTCGCAAAATCTATCAACCGTGTAAACATCCAATTTTATCTGTAAAAATTGACATAAAAAAAATTGGCAGGCTTCTTCCAATCTTTTAATCACGTCTACAAACCCGATTGGTGCGTTCCCGTACTCCCTAAAACTGCGAAAATCTACAAATTTCTACGAAAAACAGTCAAATCCTGTTCCCGTACTCAAAATTTTCGTAGTTTTTTACCGAAGATAGCGCTTATGAGAGAGTAAAATATTTCCCATGTTGCTGCGAATTTTAGTCCAAGAAATTTCTTTGGACAAAATTATAAAGATGTTAAATGAAGGAAAAAAGAAAAAAAAAACAATACACAAGCTGTCAGTTGCCATTAAAATAATTGGAATTTATAGTCTGATCTGGCTTATTCGAGCAATAAATTAATATTTGTGGTATCAAATTGGTTATTTTAAGAAATTATTTCACGTAAATCTTTAATAAATATTTTAAGAAATTACTTTTATTTTGACGTTTAAAAAATGGCTAAAATTGTTTTTCAAAGCGGTCCCGTACTTTTGTAAAACTTTGTTGCTCTCCGAGCGATTTTTACCCCCACTCTTGGAAAAATGAAAGTCTTCACATTTTTGTGCAGAAAGTACGGGAACACACTTAATGTTTTTTTTTAAAAGAACGAAAATGGATGCGGAAATAAATAAGAGGCTACTAGTCACCGTCGCGGCGGTCAATATATCGAAGAAAAGTTTTATAAAAAGAATGTCAAAAATGATTGGATAGTCGCTCTTCACATTTTTGTCACTTTTTTATACTTTATAATATTTTATAAATACGTCACTCTAAAATAAGGTTTAATATTCTCTCTCATCTGTCAAACAAATTGTCTTTCAATGAGTCTACCAATTTTTTGGTTTTCTAAAGATCCAACCATGTAAACTGGACAATTTTTAATTGGAAGACAAAAAAATTGTCGGCAATTGGCAACCAATTTTCTACCAATAAATTTTCTATTTATGGGATAAGATCAAGCAACCGTATAAACGGACAATTTTCACTTGATAGAAAATTGGCAATTGGAAGACTTTTGACAGTTCGGTCAATATTGGAAGATCGTCCAATCGTATAGAATAAAACTAGCTTTATTTACAAATACAAATATCGGGAATTTCAAATTAGTAAATTGCCTTTAAAGTCAAATTTTGAGGAATAAACCATTTTGATTATTTTTTTTATATTTACCGTTAACTTGAACTAAATATTTGTATGTTCTTAATTATATAAATGTACATAATAAACATATATTATTTTGTTTACAAACTTAACTTATTGAACAAAAATCTCGATAAGATATTTTTTTACTTTAAACAAATTTGCACAAATATGGATGGAAATTAATCTTCTTGATTATAAAATAAATATAGGCTTAATTTTAAAGTTATAATTATATAACACAAAATATTAATAGAAAATCAAAACAATAAAAAAATAGGTCTTGTAATTTGAGAAAAAAAAATTAAAGAAAAATGTTAACTCACCTATAACCCTTGATATTGACAAAACGTTGATTATCTTTGGGAGCAATTGTCGAACCAGCTTTGGTCGCTGCTAAGCTTTCAGTTCTTTTCTTTAATTCGTCGGCGGTTAAATTAAACAATCTCAGGACTCGTTCATCTTTCATATCGACACGAACTGATTCGACAGTTTGATCTTCGATAGAGGTTCTCCTCGATCGTATACCACTTACACTATTTAAACATCCCGCGCTGATAAAACACAATGCGGTGATTAATTTCAAACACCGGCACATTTTTATATCAAAAACAAGATGACAATTAATAAATCTTAAATAAATCTTAAATAACACGCAATTAAAATGTAATGTTTCAAGGCCCGATTTTATTGTTAGTTAGCCAAATTATTTTTTGATCAAAATTGTTAATATATTTTTTTTCCACTTAATACAAAATTCAAAATAAAAAATAATGTACATTTATAACAAATAAAGTTTAAAAAAAAAACTCTATCACAAGGTTTTAAAAAATCTCTCAAGGATTAGAAATATTATAATTTTAATTTATAAGTATTTTGATTTGGTAGGTAGATGATGGGTCTTTACTCTAAGAACACCAAGTATAAAATGATTTGCGCGGAGCACTTTTTAAGACTTAAATAACATTTCACTTCTGATATTGCTGGTACTATATCGAACTGATGTAGGTACTGTAGATAGAGAGATACTCGGATACATGCTAATATCTTCGTTCTTGTCCAACCGCGCACCTCGCTTACTATACAACACATACAGTAGTTACCTATACTCATGCAATGAATTCGGTTTGTTGTTGGTTTGAAAAAAAAGGAACAACAACAAACTAAATCTCACGGAAACAAAAAAAAAAATACAGAAATTAAATGAAATGAAACAAATCATAATAAAAATGTATCTAGATACATGAATTGTATCGGACTGAGCTTGTCTTCCGCCCGCCACCCGCCCGCGAACTGAGTACACCATTCGTTGTGCCGGCCGGCGCGGCGACCGGCCGCCCGCCACAACCAATCCATTCGAATACGACGAACTTGTTCTTCTTCTAATGAGGAAAATTCTAATAGGCAGTTTTTATTTTGTTGCTTTTACTGTTTCATTGGAAAATTTGTGTTCTTGTGGTTTTATTCGATTTGCACCGCTAGACATAGACAATTAAATGGTTATTGTGGACGGTTGGATCTGAAAGGGATTGGTGTTTGGGTTGGGAATCGAAGATCCACTAAAATATATACCTACTTTTGTGCATTTTGTTTTATTTTTATGGCCTATAGGGAGAAGAAAAGGGTTGCTGTTGAATTTACTTCGTAGTTCTTGGGTTGCAATCGAGTTGAAGGCCATGGGAAATTTGGAAAATGTTTTTATTTTTTTTTGACATTCTAAGAAGTATTTTAAGTATATAACAAGCCAGAATGTTAAATACTTAAAATACTTCTTAGAATGTTGTCAAATAAAAATGCAATCAGTTTGTGGGTGTGCGTGTGTGTATTCATTTATGTTTTAATGTGAAGAAAGCCGGCTTCTGAATGCAACATAGATTTGAACTTCATACATAATTATTAGAGATGGCGGGAAATAACAGTCTATTCTTGATGAGTTGGACGATTCATGCCACTTTAATTGGTAGGTACACATTGCATACAAAAGAGCGGTTATTCATGGTATATGTATAGGTAGGTATCTGCTTCTTGGAAAAGTGGGTGGTTTAGGCAACTTCTTTGGTGGGGCAAGGCAAAGTGAAATCAAAGATACGTTGTCAGAAAATCTTGATGCGTGTCTTGAATACCATAACATTTATGATAGGTAGGTATATATGTATATATGATTGACGTGTGATTAAAAAATAGGCGGTAGGTACGGGATTGTGCAGCTTGATTTAGTTGATAGGTATGTATGTAGGAACCTACTAAATTAAAGTAAAGTCTTTACTTACTTACAAGGAAAAGGAAGTTGTGGATGTAGGTTACTATATTGTAGTTAGGTAGGTATGATTAAAATGATAGTGTAGGAAATTTTATAAGTGTTGAGGGTATTTTTAGAAAGTTGAGCTTATCAAATTTTAGGTATTTCAACATTTTAACAAAAAACGCAAATTAAACAATTAAATCGATTATTTAAGTATTTTTTTTTTAGAAATGAGATGTTGTTTCTATTTTGACGAAGTTTTGTTGAAAAATAAGGAGGGAATTTAAAAAAAACATAACGGTTTTAAAATAATCGAAAAGCTGGGTGTAGATCATTACTCATTCGTGTTGTGCGGCTGAAAAAAGAATCTCTGTACTTTACAGTTCGTCCAAAGTTGTATTCGATACTTATCTACTAGATAATCATTCCCTAAAGTACGAATTTATTCAGTACAAATTTATTTATAAAATAGCGTTAAGCTAGGCCGGCGGCGTCCGAGAGAGTTACATAATTTCGGTTATAACGTGCGTTTTTTTTAGGTGCTATAGAAGTTTCGATGGTTGTTGTCTATAAGTTGACAGTTGAGAATGTCAAACTTTGTTGAATTTTTTGTCCAGTAAGGTTTGGCAAATCATTAAACGCCGGGATAAGAGTTCCAAATTGTGGAAATTTACTCCGAAAATTATAAATCTGCTCGCGAAGTTCATAGAGCATTTTTACCGAATAATTATATTTTGTGTGAAGCTTCATTTCTGGGTAAATGGCTCCGTCAATAAGAAAAATTGCCGTATATGGTGCGAAGACCGAAGATAATCCTCAAGCCCTTAATAAATAACCATTACATCCATTAAAATTAACTGTTTGGTTGTTTGGTATGGTTTACACGCTGCCGGCATCATCGGTCCTTATTTCCCTTCGAAGTGAGAAAGCAGCAACGTTTAAGGTGAATGTCAATCGCTTACGGCTATGCTGACTGATTTGCTGTGTTTCCAAAAATTAATCAGCTAAACATCCACGAAATTTGGTTCTAACAAAACGGAGAAATTTGCCCCTTGTTCGTGCGACTTAACACCTCTCGACTACTTTTTATGGGGTTATGTTAAGTCATTAGTTTATGCCGACAAACCAGCAACCCTTGAATCATTGGAAGTCAATATTAAAGCCACCATTGACGGTGTGATGCTTTTTTCTCTAAGGCTGATATAAGCTCGTCGCTTCGGTGTCCAGGGTATCCCGAAGAAAACAAACAAAACTCAGGTTTGAGAAGGCTAGAACTCGGTTCAACTATCTTTTTATTGCTCACGATATTTTCTTTTACAAAATTCTTTAACTTAAGATAAATAACATGGTATTTCATATTAGTGAATGGCCAACATACCTGTTTAGAAGGAACAGACGTGCAATAGCGACTATATCGGCCACAGCTTGCCAGAAGGAGCATGAGCGGAAATCGGTTAGGAATCTAGTACCTGCCCAATGCTAATCCAAGGGAAAGTCGGGTAGTACGCTACTTACTCAGGTTCAGTAAGAGAGGAAAGTCGGTTAGGAATCTAATTCTTGTCCAAAGCGAATGAAAGGGTAAGTTCGGTAGCCCGCAACTTACTCAAGATTAGAAGGTGGGGAGGGGGGGGGGGGGGGTTGTCGTGTAATAATCTAATTCCTGCCAAAGGCTAGTCCGCGCATAAATCTAAAGTCCACTTTAATCGACACACCAGTGCACCAATTCAAGTTAACGGAATTGATCAAAAGCTGGCTGCCATCCGGGCCGTGATCAACAGGAATCTTATTTAAGTTTCCTAATTTCCTAATTTCATCGTCATTCCTTACCTCTATTTGTTATATTTCTTGTTCTAAGGTAGTGTGAATTGAAAGGATGACCAACTCAAATGTTTGGGTGGTGTTCAGATCGTATGTTGTTGCTCGAGTATGTTGCTGGTAATTGCCGGTAGTTAGGGTTATGTCGTCGTGCATATTTGCTGGATTTGGTGACCAGTACTAACTTCACTGTAGCCGGCGGTCGTTTAGGAATATGTATATTGTAACGCTTCGTTACAACGCAAGGTTTGGATTTATTTAAAATTTAAAATTCGAATTTCATAAAGATAAAATGGACCATTAGGATTAATCTTGTTAGTGAACGTTAAATAGATAAGATCTTACTACAAAGGCAACATTTTTTTGACGAAATAAAATCGATTTTGTCTAGAAAAATTGATGATTAATCGGGAATTCCACAAAAAAACTGACACTTTTTAATAACCATTGCTAATACGGGGTTTATTTTAATCGTATTTCATTTGCACGGAATTTGGTTTTTTGCATTAAGAGCGTTTGCAAAAAAATTTAAACTTAATTCATTAAAGATGAGCCCTTGAATTAAAGTTTAAATTGTTGGATAAAATAATTTTTTTCAAAGATTTTGCACAAATATATAAGATGGATTTTATCATTGAATTGCTAAACATATTCGATATGTAGGTATTTTAGTTTAAAAAAACATTGATTTAAGTTATTATATACTGTTACTTATTTAATTTAGGTATCTATAATTCAATTCTAAATAGAAATGATATATACATTTAAGGTGAGGTTATCGCAAAAAAATTACACTTTCATAGTTTTTGAACATACCCACCGATTTCAACATAATAGGATGGATAAGAAAACTGGCTGGCGGATGGATGATTCTATAAGAAAAATGGCCATCGGATGGATGACATTCTATGTGTGCGATCTATAGTGATAGTTGTGTGCGTTTTCAGATTGTAGGCCTGCTATTTCACGTTGAAACCACAAATAAGCCATAATAAGATTGGAAACGTTTCACCCCCAAGAACCCATTTGTTTACATTGTTGTATTTGTACCTTTGAAACTCTATCCATGAATAGATGGGAAATCGAAAAGCAAAACAAAAACAAATTACTAGGGCTGTGCTATCTATGGGTCTATAGGAAGAGGAACAGAAAACATTCTTGTGTGTATTTTTATCAATGGGTTTATTGGAAGAGGAACGGAAAAGTTACTTGGGCGCGTGTTTCAGCTTGCAGGCAAATTTCAAATGAAATCAGAGGTTTCGGGTCTTTAACTTAGTCTGGTATTAAACGTTAAAACTAGATGCATGCGACTTTTCGAACAACGTAAGTGTAAGAGAGAAAAAAAATCGAAGGTACGAGTAAGTTTCCATTTTTTTTACTTTCTGCTCCATAGTGTTTCGTCCTCCGAGAAGTAAACTGGCATGCAAAGCACCATATTTCTACGTATTGTTCTTTATTGAAAGACACAATGTATATTTAATTATTAATTATCGAAAATAGAGGAATCCAACCAAAAAACAAACAGAAATACTTTTTTTGTTGCTTCTTTATTTTAAATAGCGCAGTCACAGACAAGCAGCGAAAGAAAAAATAAAAATAAATGAAATTGTATTTATGTATTGGTTTTTTTCGTCTCATATTTTCGAATTTGTTTTCTCGTCGCGTGCATCTGGCTTCAACGTGTAATAGCACACTAGGCAGATCCATTTGACAGCCGATGATTACAAGATTACGACACTTCCTTGTTTTTCTTATTTTATTGACATCACCAGAGATCTGAATCCATTAATTCACACACAACAAACAACAACAATTTGCAGATTTTTGATCTCTGGTGCCGTCAAGAAAATAAGAAAAAATAAGAAGTGTCGTAATCTTGTTTTAATTAATTCATGCTTCCCATCCGTGTTTCCGACTTTTGTAATGACAAAACCGAGAGTTCACAGCTTTTGTGTGTTTTTTTTTCAATAATTTAACAGTCTTCTTTTTTTTTTTTTCTACAGCATTGGAAAATATTTTACTCCCTGGTGAACCCTCTCTTTGACAGTCTTTCGTAAGAAGTGGTAGATTTTCATGTTGAGTACACAAAAACATACATACATAGTATGAATCTCAAAACAAGATAAATCTGGTTTGTTTTCTTATTAAAAAATTCCTAGACGCAATTGGATGTTTAAAATTTTAAATTCATTTAGGTATGTATTTATGTATGTGCATAATGTAGGTACATACATAAATTGTCTGTGAAATCAATTTAAATCAAATTTGAATCAACTCATCTATGAAACATTAGAGTCATACATTTTTAGTTAACTAACAAGCACAACAAAAATACACAATTATGCACAATTATAATATTTTGACAATAGATTGTTTGTTCTTTTTTTCTTAAAAAAAAAAACATCCCCCAACCCCTCTTATCATCTAAAAAAAAACCTCAAGGCATTCTTCAATCAATTATGTGTGTCTCGATCTTGATATTTGCGTAACGTACCCATATGAATATAAGGTTAAAGAAAGTGCGTAGACTAATGACCTCAATAAGTGGTTTGTTTACGTGCAGGAATAGAAGAATTATTTAATAAAAATTTCGGCGAACGCATAATATACTATACATATATACAGTCGATTCCGTTTATTTAAACACCATTTTTCAAAAAATATCGGTTAACTTATTGAAATATAATATTTTCCACGCAGGATTAGTCAACAATTATTGGAGGCTGTTCGGAACAGATTAGAACACTTTAGAACAAGATTTTCTGCACTTGCTTTTTAGGTAGAACAGGTTAGAACAGATTTGTGAGAACTGTCAGAACCAATTGTTGTTGCTTAACAAAAAAAAAACATTTCGGTTTTAGAATTAGTTGATAAATCATTTTCCGTGTCGGAATCATCTCAATTTCATGAAAAATATTTTTTTAAATAAATTCAATTCCATTCAGATTATTTTTAAGAACGTTTCTGCAAAAATAAACGAATTTGAATTGTAGGTAAACAACAATAATTTTGTTTTGTCAGATGACTGACTATTCTAAGTTGTTCTATCTTGTTTTGAAGTTTCTCACGAATCTGTCCTGTTCTGTCCTGTTCTGTTCTATTCTGTTCTAACCTTTTCGTCACTGAACAATCTTTTGTACAAATTAGTTCGGGTTGACTAAAGCGGCCCATACACATAACACTAAATTATGACACTTGTGTCAGTGTTATTGAATGTGGAGCGTCAG
The DNA here is from genome assembly GCA_910595825.1 of Philhelius pedissequus. NCBI lineage: Eukaryota > Metazoa > Arthropoda > Insecta > Diptera > Syrphidae > Philhelius > Philhelius pedissequus. Next base: position 69,418,495 of record OU343160.1, on the reverse strand, counting down.
TGGGCTTGTGTATACATTTTGATTTTTCGTGTCTGTGCTTCTGGCTGTGTTATATTGGTGGGAATGTGTATAACACATTCGAGGAATATTTCAGTTGCATTCTGATAGTGTTCGTGTATAGACGTTAATATGGCTATACGTAGCTGTGAGTTTTGAATATCATTTATTGAGCTCTATAGAGATTTGCCTCAGTTTATCTCGTTGATCGTAAATAAACAACTAATGTGTGCGGATTGGTGTTAGGCGTGTGTCTGAATGGATATATTGTGTCATGGCATCGATGTCGACACGGCTGCCATGTGAATGGGCCGCTTAAGACCAGCTTATTTGACAACACTTCTTAGCTGAAAAAAAAACGATTACTATTATAATAACTCTGCATTCCGAGTGAAAATGAATTCAAAATGAATTTCAATTTCACTAAAAATGAAATAACGTCTTCTTCATTTCGAGTGGTTTGAACTCTTTCCAATTCACTTCGAATTCATTTTCGAATTGTCAAAATCACCTGTTACAGACAATTTGTATAAAAACGGTTCATATTCGGAATGCAAAACATGAATTTTCATATTCAGAACCCTAAAATTCGACATATGTAATGAGCTATTTACCAACTTTATTTTATGTGAAATACAGAACATTTTTATGTGGAATACAGAACATTTAAATTCACTTCCGCTCCTCAAATTCACAAAAAGTGAAATACAGAACATGTGCAACTTAATAAAAACTAACTATAAGGTAGCGAATTCGATCATCACTAAAATATATTTTTTCTTTTAACGGTCAGTTGTACAAAAGTGGTTTAAATATTAGATCCATGGTTCAAACATTTTTACTCCCGATTTCCGCGGGTTAACTAGGGTACAAAGACGGCTCAAGGTAAAAGTAAATAAATGTAATAGAAGCCAATCGTAGTATTATGTATCAAATATTTCTACAACTGGAGTACAATTAAACTCGTCGACTTGAATTGACATTTCACTTTGAATGATTTGTGAATTTTGACAGCGTTGTTACTTAGGAGAATTATTACCGTTTGGGTAAGTGAAAAAATATTGAATATAGTGGAAAATTACCGTTTCAGTTAAGCGGATTCGACTATATATTATTCATATACATATTCTATTTGAGGCCTATGTTTTGTTCAAATAGGCCTAGGGGACTTTAGTAAATCTATGACAATCTTAGGTAATAAAAATATAGACTTGGAAGGATATCACTCATTATTTTCAATTGGAATCTTAAATTGCTATAAATGAGAATTTTTTGTTGGTTATTTGCATTTGAAATTCTTGTGACTTATAAAGATTTCGAGCGGATATGACATGTCCAGAATTGCCAAATATTTTTAAGAAGGAAAGACGTGACGTTTTATTAAACGCGTTTTTTGAAAAATGAATAGACTTAGATAGTTCATACTGGTGGCTCAATAATAAGTCCCTGAAAATTAAGACAAATTGTCATTTATTTTTTTTAAGAATCATCTTTAAAACTTGCAGACAGATCTGTCAAATAGTTATGTTGTGGCAGCCATTTTATATAGACGTCTACGCGCATTTTCTTTAAAATGGAAAAGTGTGAATTTCGAGTACTCATTAAACACTATGTAGATAATGCTTGCAAGAAACCAAAAAAAGGCTGATAAATATTTATTATGGGGTCTCCTTACCACCCTGGTTGGTTTATTCAATTTGAGTCGGTCGTTCTAGCACAAGTGACGCCGAACATTCTAGTCGCCAAATTGAGGTCATCAGGCTTATCACATGGCTCAGTCATTTCGATTTTACATAAATATTAGGTAATGAAATGCTCACAATCGACAACAAACGCAGTCATTTGATAACTTCAAAGGTGTTTGCCATGTTTCAGAAAAAAGCGACTATTGTCAGCGATTGAAATTTTCAGTAAACAAGGTCAGTTTTTTTGGGATGCGAGCAGAGATATTTACATCAATTACATTGAAAAGATTCACCATCTGCCGGATCGATTCAACTATTTGGAGAAAAGTTGGATGTCGTGTATTTAGCTGAGAGGAGACTATATTGACAAATTAAATGCTTTTATGCCGAAAAGAGCATCCATTATTTTCTTTTTCAGTGAATTATTGATCCATCCTTAAAGAAACGATTACTTGGCTAAGCTGTGCTTTCAGCCATATGCGTGCGTTCATTATGGTTTCATTAAATGCAAATAAACTCCTCATCAAGGGTCAATTTTACTCCACACATACACTACCATTTCTATAAATATAACATCTTTTGGTATAGTTTCAAAAATATATTAGCAAAAAGTTGGAGTTTAACCATTAAGAAAAGCACATCAAAAACAATATATGACATTATACATTTCAACTTTAATTATTTAAATATGTATTTATTTTTTCATGTTTACAAAAATTGTATTCAAATTATTAAATATTAGTCCATGGTAGGTATTCCCTTTTCTAATTTCATTTTCGATTGAACTTTCGGAGCGTTCTATTTTTATTTGATTCCACTTAAACGTCTGTCATTTAAAAAATGGCTTCTTCAATCAATTATTAGTTTTGACACATAGTCGAAGTGTATTCTATTTTGACTGCCTAATTAAATCGATAATAGAAAAATATTCCGAAAAACTTACTCGGAACTGCCAATCGAACTATTTTTAAGTAATAGGAGTGGTAAGAAGACTATATCCGTACAGACAATTGACAACGACAAACAAAAAAATAAACGCAAATAATGAAAGGACATATTTACGTCAGCCATGACAGCTGTCAATCGCCATCAAAACAAAGCCGATAGTCAGAATCTCTAATTGTAATTAAAGGGTGAATGGTGCAAACTTGCTCCGTAAGTGATAATAATTGAGCTAATACATAATTTTATATTATGATATGTGCAATAAACATAATATTCGTGTGATGAGAGACTACAGGTATTCAGTGTTCATGGCAAAAATGTAAGTGTATAATTTAGTTACGGCAAAAATGTATAAAAATGGAATATTATCATGTAGACGTAAATAGATGATACATAATAAAATCTTTTAAGTTTGCTTAGTTATTCTAGTTGGAGGAAAAAAGATGCAATTTGAATTGTTGGACAAATCAGAATATATCAAACAAAAAATTTAAAAAATCGGTGGAGCGGTGTTTTAAAAAAAATTATTTTGAATGTAGGTATAATATTTTAAAGTAATTATTAACATAATATATAATTCAAATTAAAAAAAATCAGCTTTTTTTTTGAAAATTTGAGTATGCTGTCACTTTTAGGGAGTACTTGCATTCAAAATTAATTTCAATCGGTTCATCCAATAGTGAGAAAGTTGAATTACATATATGAAAAGTGGTTCTATGGGAAGTACAGTTAATCTAACCTATCGAGGTAACCGCCGCCCGGAGCGCTATTCTCTCTTATTTACTAGGAATCGGTTACATTTTAATACGAGGAAGTTCTGCGATCGGCTGTATGCGGTGAAGTACTTTTAATGGTTTCATTTATGACAGATACTCGTACAAACAAAAATTTTTTCGAAGTCCTCCGGCAAGTTCTCGTTGGGGGAAGTGTTTTCTTTTTAAAGAAAATGTTAATCAAAATTTAAATGTAAGTAATAAAGAAACAAACCTTATTTAAGTTAACTTGTCGACTTTTTGTTTTTTATGCAGAACGAAAAAATAAGTAATATGAGCGGACGATGAATCTGCTCAGCGAATACCCCGATATTGCATAAAATTACACAAGAAGGACACCAGAAGTTGTGGCTTTGTTTCAGTTTTTCATACATCATATATTTCTTAAAGGTTTGGAGTGACACCATCGGACCGAAAATTTGTTGTGTATTTGTGTTGAATCTGCTACAGAACAAAAGAAAACGCATTTTTATTAAGGCGAACGTTTTGGTTGAATCTTGAAGAGAATTATAGAATTAGAAGATAAGAATTAGAATAGAAGATACTTTTACTTAAGTTGCGTGTTTTCGTTTCGCATTGTTCTTTTATTTTCTTAATTATTTAAAAAAATATTCTTTTGTTGACAGTCTAAACGGAAACAAAACACATATATGTTTGGAAATAGAGAGTGGACTTTATTCGATAGTTTTGATTTTAAAATCGGTGCATCTAATTACATTTCTTAAAAACCTTAGCGCATTATAGGTAATCAAAAAAAAATACTTTTTTATAAAAAGTAAATTTCACTTTCTCGAGAATTTTTCATGGTTTAAAACGCTTATGGTGTTTATTTAATAAAAAAACTATCGAAAACATATCGCATTTTCGATACATCAGTTAAGTTGCACATCTCTGTCTGAAATTTCTATCCATCGCAATGCGTCGTCGTATTTCTTTAAAATTTCTTCCGATGAAAGTTACTTCGAACTGAAATTAAATTTCCGCCCAAGATGCGTTGTGGAGAAAATTCCGCTCCGACGACGACGGTTACCTAGAGAGGGCAGATTAAGTACACAAAATAAAACATTTGTATACTTAAAAGTGGACTGTACTAATTTAAGAACACACACATTTTTTATAAAGATTCTTGGAGCCGATTTCGAGGAATACATTTTTTTCTTAACGGGTTTTTAACATTTGTATGGGAGGTACCGTTGCTTTTTGTTTTAGAAAAAATTTTGTATGTGTTCAAGGTAATCTCAGAGTCGTTTTCCAAATCTCGAGGTTTCAACTAAAAAAAAATTATAAAAAAAAATGTTGTATACAAAAATTCCACGAAATCGAGTGAATCGTTTTCCAGAACCCACTTTCTTTCGTCTTCGTTTGATCAAAATCTTTAGTACGATTTTTTTCACGAATCCATAACTTGCATTATATAGTACCTAAATATGGCAAGTAAAAATGTATTTCTTAAAAATCGAAAAAAATATTGTTTTTGCAGTTTGAATTATGCAAAATTATTTATAGTTTTAGGGAGCAATTGCATAAAAGACATAATAGTTTTGATCTAGACTTTTTTTTGGGCGGCAGTTGTTAGCTTATAAATTTTTGAAGAGTTGGGATGAAATTCTCTCATTAAGAAATAAGTCCCGCAAAAGTCGGGAACAGCTTGGGTATAATTTTCTGCCAATCCTTAAACGCCAACACAACATTTTATCGATCTTTATTGTAGTCGAATTTATATAATTTTTTCCATAAAACTACATTGCACAATTTACAGATAAATGGTATATTCTACCTTACTAACTACTGAAAATCTTATAACATTTATGCAATGATACTATAATATAGATTATTTTTTTTTGTGGAAGGAAAAGCTAAATGAAAAAAACTTCATTTAAAAAAGTAATAGTTATTATTTTGAGGAGAGAGAAGTGGGGTTGGTGTTGTTCACAAATTATGGTGTTGTTAACATTAACATATTAATGCATAAAAGAAATACTTGTAATAATAGATAATAATACATATGAGCTTTTTTTTTTAATTTTTATCACAGTCTTATTAATTAAATAACCAAATAAAGAAATAATTATTCTAAGAAATAAATAAATAAAAAGATAAAAATATACCTGTATATAAAATTTATCACAGTGATGTATATAGATAAATAGGTATATAAATAACTAAATAAATAAATAAATACAAAATAAATAAATAATTGAATAATTAATTAATAAATAAATTATCTATATAAATTTTTAGCACATCTTTGCAAAATATAAATAAATAGAAAAATAAATAAACAAATAAATAAAGAACAAGAAATAAAGAAATAAAAAAATAAACTAATAAATAGGTGCTTAAAAATAATAATAATACATAGAAATAGATAAATAAAAATAAAGAAAGCTTACAACACCTTAAGTTGTCAAATTCGATATCAAGTTATTGTCAGAGCAACTGCACGATAGTAAATGTATAACGTTCACATAATTTAGAAATTCTAATTTCAACTTTTTCAATCTTGGTCTCTTCGTGGAGATCCTGCGTAGAATGGTGCCAGGGAAGACTGAGCATCATTTTTAATATTTTTTTTGCACTATTTGTAATCTGCGAATATGACTTTTTGCACATGTTCCCCACACATGAGCTTTGAAACATTCCCTTAAATATTATAAATTTTTTATCAATACTCAATGTAGACTTACGATTTATAAAATGTATGTCCTTTTTTATAGTCATATTGAGTTTATTTATTGTTTCCTGGATATGTAAGCTAAAAGTTACAGTTTTGTCTAGGTGTATTCAGTTTAAACCCCGTCCATTTGAAGACTATTGCTAGGCAAAAAAATAGACTTTCCTTTTCTAGTGAGAAAGAGAGCCTGTGTCTTGGCAGCATTCAATTTAATTTTCCAGTTGTTGCAATAAGATTGAACTAAATCCAATTCAGATTGCAAACTGGTTTCAATTACGGAGTCAACACAAAATTTGTTTTTTTTTTTTTATATTTTTGTTTGTTTAAAATTTACATTTTTTTAAAAATGTAAATTTATATTTTTAATGACAATCGTCAATCTGACAATTGTAAATTTTCTACCAAGAAAATTGCTGCCGACAATAATTTATTGGGCAGAAATTGTGCGAGAAATTGTCAAGAAGAGTAAATATATTACTCTCTCAAGAGCGCTCTCTTCTGCCCAAAACTACTAAATTTGTAAGTCTGAACAGGAACAGGCAGAAATTGGTGTCATTTGACAGAGTGTGAAAACCTAATATTAATTGATTTAAAGTTAAACAATAGTGAGAAAGACGAAAATATAAAAAAATAAAATGAAATATTTTTTTTTACTTAAAAGTGGACTATGAATACTAACATTTGTTTATCAAAATTCGTTAAGCCAGTTTTGAAATAAAAAAATTGACTTCAAGGTTTATTTAGAATTTGCTTGATAGGTACTGTTGATTTTTGTTTTAGGAAAATATTTGTTTCAAGTATTTAAGACAATGTCAAACAAGAACTAAATACAAAGTTTCGAAGAGATAGTTTGCGTCGTTCTCGAAATATTGAGTTTTCTAAAAAAATTGTTTTTCCATTTCCAAAAAAAAAACATTGACAAAATTATGGCTCACAATACTGTTTAAGCTTCTATGGAGCATCTTTATATGAACATTTCAAAAAAATGAATGGACAAGATCAGAATGTAATGACCTTAACATACGGTGATATTGTAGTTCCACAATATGAAACGCTGAAGGTGCTGACGTCAGCAAAACAATATATTGGATTAGAAGTTTCAGACAAAAGATCATTGATGAATATGAGAAAGAAAGTCGAACACAGAACGTATCCCTGGGCCACACAAGCAATTATTTTATGAATATCGGACTCGAAAGCGTCAATCACGACTTGTATGTGCGGTTCGGAAAGTGATTTCTAATCAAATGAAGAAGAGATTCATTCATTTTAGATAAAATATTTTTATCCTCTCTATCAAAAGCTATAGCACAAAAGTTGTACTTTCTCCAAAATGATGTAAAGATAGCTGTTACTATTCAGTGAGATATACCATCGGATTATCAATGAATCAATTGCTATGAAATCTATCAATTTAGAAAGAAGAGACTTGTAATGGCGATAGTTAGAAGAGGAAGAATATTCGCCCTTTGTAAGGACGTTTGTTTCTATTCACTGGGGAATAGACCAGTGGAGTAGGGCAGATGGAAAGCTTACGCAGTGGTCTTCAGACAAATAGGGAATATACCAAAATTACCAAACATTATTTCTACATTCGGAACATTGCAGTATATTTTGCCTAAACCTATATAATAAAATTTCCAAATTTGGGATGATCCCAAAATACACCCAGGAGTGTCTTGCATCACGAAAAAGTCACTGTTTGGTGCGAATTTTGAGCTGGTGACGTGATCGGTTAATATTTCTTTGAGAACGATATTGGCAGGCCACCACCGTCAGCGGCGAGCGCTATATGTCGAAGATTATCAAATTCTTTTTCCCTAAATTGGATGATTTGGACACCAACGTTTTATTTGATTCGAGGGTCTGGTTATAGGAGGCTTTATATACATCTTCATGTTTCATCTGCATCGACATCTGCCAAAAAAGAGGACACAAAATAAAATAAAATGCACGACTGAATCGAACGTACATGCTCCTATGTTCCATCACATTATATGCAAGAGATTCTTAATGGAAAGTGCTAAAAGTATAGGGTTATCCATTTTGCGGTCTCAAAAGTATAGGGCTGGAATTCTTGGCCGCGTAATTTCTCGACGTGGCGATATCAACTGGCCACCAAGATCATGCGATTTGACACCCCTGGACTATTTTTTGTGGGGCTACGCGAAAGACCGTGTTTATGCAGATAAAGCTTTACTCTTGAGCACTTGAAAACCAATATTCGTCAAGTTATGGCTGAGATACTGCCCAATATGTGTCAAAAGTGGTCGAAAATTACCTTAAAAGAATCGATGTTTGCAACAATTCGTGTGGTGGTCATTTAAATGATGTAGTGTTTCACACATAATGTCAACGTTCAAGCTTTATAATAAAAAAGAAATATCATTAAAAAAAATATTTTATATGCGTTTAATTTACGTTTATTTTTGAAACCGCAAAATGAATAACCCATTATTTTTATAAATTCGTTTTTCACTTAATTTTTATACTTAAAAATGCTTAATTTTTTTTTCTAAAAAAAAAATTGGTATTTTAAATATTTAATTATATAAATTTAGAAACAAAATTTAAGAAACAATCGAAATATTGAATTCCAAAAAAAAAAATATATATTTTTTTCAAAAATCCAAAAAAAAAACTATTTTTCGAAAATTATGAAATGGAGTATTATTGAGAATTCGATCGAGATATTGTATAAAAATTTTGATCGCAATCCTTTGAGCTGTTTATGAGAAAGTCGAATATCAATAAAACGGCTGTTTGGCAGGTACCGTTAATAACAAAATATTTAAAAAAAATTTTTTTGGCGAAAATGCAGACCATACTCAAAGTAGTACACACACAATTTTTTATCAAAATCGTTACAGCCCTTTTCGAGATAATTAAAATGGTAGAAAAATTTTTGTGGTAAGTACCGTCATTTTTGGGGCTAAAACAACGATTCAAAAATCTATTTTGGACAATCACCTGAAAGTACCAAGTTTGAAAAAAATCAGTTCAGCGGTTTAGGCTGTACCTATACAACGTTCTACAGACAGACAGACGGAATTGCGGGACCGATATGTTTGGTGTTCTCTATCATCGTATTGTCAGCTTTGATATAAATCTCGAGTTCGATTTTTTCCAAATGCAAAACTTGCCCTATAGTACCTATATCGCAAGTAAAAATTATATTTGTGCGATAGAGAGGGGAGACCAAAATGCAGGTGCTTGTACTAACTTGAGTATGGTCTACATTTTGGCCAAATAAAATTTAAAAATATTTTGTTATTGACGGTACCTGCCATACAACCATTTTGTTGATTTTCATTCAGGATCTACTTGAAATTCTAAATAATACTGTAATTCAAAATTTTCGAAAAATACTTTTTTTTGATTTTTGAATACAAAATATTTTTTTTTTGAAAATTCAATATTCCGAAAACGTGTGTACGATTTTTTCTGAAATTTTGTTTTTAAATTTCTATTATGAAATATTTAAAACGTTCATACCAATTTTGTTTTAGAAAAAAATTAAAAATTTTTATATGTAAAAAAATTAAGTGAAAAACGACTTTAAAAATACTTTTAGCCCTTTCGATTAAGAATCTTTTGCCGAAATTTTCTTCACAAAACTACATACCTGAACGCTAAGAACATGTGATTGTGAGATGTGTCAAGAAAGTTATAGCAGAGTTAGAGGAAGTTATATAAGTAAGTTCCCTGTATTGCTTTTATGTTTGTTTTATATTATGGCCGCGCTCTACTTTTCTTTAAATCTGCAGATGTAGATCGATTTATGCCTCCTTATCTCAAATGGAGGTAATATAAACTAACCACAGAAGATATTTTTACTATTTGAATACGAATATATTCATTACCTTTAAACCAAACTTCCGAATGAAGTAAATTTAATCTTTCAAGCTACTATGAGTAACGTCAAAAAATTCCGTCAATATGATTTGATTTGTCATTCATTATTAAATTATAAGCATTTTTTTCTTTCCAGAAGGCCACATGATGTCAAACAACGGAATCACTGGTGACGATGTCAAGTCGCTCCTTGTTGCCTTCGCGCGCCAAATGCCAATAGCTGTGATTACTCACTGTCTAGAGTGTCTGGTCTACCACTGGCTTATTATGGCGAAGTTTTAATGAAAGGCAGGCTGACTGCTGACTCTGATCTCTCGTCTGTCTACCAACCAACCAACACAACCCAGCCATAACACTTTAGCTATGAGATGAACGAAAAATCACAAAATCTGGAAAATATAAAAAAAAAAAATAAAAAAAAATAATGAAAAACACACTTGGGCTTGGGCATATAAACTATCGTTCTCCCATGTGAGAATTATTGCCACTAAACAAGGAGAGCTAGTTAAAGACACAGCGGGGCTGAGACAGCAAGGTTCCAAGTGCAACGAAAAGGTAGACGGCGGCGAGGAGGAGTTAAGTAAAGCAATCGTCTGGCCTGCTGTCTGGTGCGAAATGCGAGTGCAATTCATGATATGCACGGGTGCTGTGTATATAAATTTAGCGAATGCAACTTTCTGTCGTAGCACACATTCTGGCACACATCACAACGTCATCGTCGTCATCATGATTATGATAATTATCGTCTTCGTTATTATTATCTCAACTATCACTTGCTGACTGACTACTGGGTTTGTTGGGATTGCGATTTGCGAATCAGAATCAGTGTGACCAAGGTTGTAGAAGAAAATAATAATAAAAAAATATATTTTTTAATTAATTATGCTTGGAAATTTTTTGTGTTACAAATAAAATAAACGACCGTTTGATTTTAAGTCTCGAGAAAAGAGAAGAATAGAAGATTGTCAAATAAATCACATAAAATCATCACAATATGTATGATTGGTTTTTCGTCGGAAACGGCTTTAACGAATTGGATGAAATTTGACAAAAAAAAAAAAATTAAATGCACGACTGGATCGTAGGAACTTGTTCTTGTGGCTAATAACTTTAATGTAGCTAAACGCTGACGCTGTTTAGTAGTTATCCTATGCAGGTTTAAAGCCTATGTACATAAGTAAGATTTCCTTGATTCTTAGTATACTGAATTGTCGAATGGATAATTCAAGGAATAGTTACTTTGTGGCAAATGTCATTTGTTTTAGATACGATAGATAGACTATTCATTCTAATAATTTTCATTTTTAATATTATTCAAATATAAACATAATTCAAATCCAACAGTCGAGTAAATACAAACTGGTATAGCAACATCCGGTGCGCTGTTAGATTTCCATCTTTTTTTTATTTGTTGCTTACTTTCGGGAGGTTGCTCCTTTTTTTGAAATTTTTCAGATTTAAAGGTAACGTAAGTTCGAACTAAATCTCGGTCAACGGTGGATGTGGCGAGTATAGGTTGTAATAATCATGGTGGTGTCTGGTTGATACGTGGGAAAGGTCAAATCCTCCTGAGGGACATCTTGAACTAGATCCCTCCGCACTTGAAGATTTCTGAATATGTGATAGGACGACTACGAGTTCCATAGTTCAATAGAACCAAATTTTCTTTACTAATCTTGACATGTAAAATACGTAACAAAGTTTCAAGGTTCCGACAGCAAGAATCCACCCCATCCGACCAGCTAGGTTGTGCCATGTGCAAGCATGCCGTCTGTAGGAGCTTGAGGAACCTTTTCCTTAGGCCGTCCGGATAAGCTCAACGACCCTGTAATGAGAGCATCACAAAAAACTGAAACGTAGAAAAAGTCAAACTGTCTCACTGTTTGCGAGCAGTGCGATCAATGAGACAGTGTAAGGCGGATAGTGAGATGAACGAAAAAAAGCAAACAAAAATATAAAATGTTAAATAAATAGATAATCAATATTTTGTTAAATTCATTAGGTAACGTAAATATATTTCTTGAAAGAAAAGTAACAAAAAACAGTGAGACAAAGTCTCACAAAAAACAAAAATGACGAAGAATTCTAAGATTTTGTTGTTCAAACTCACTCCGAAAAATACTTCGAACGAATTTTGTTAATGTTTACTCGGCGGTGGTTTACCGATACTGACATGTCTGTATATGCCTTCACAACAGAGAAAAATGAATTGTCACACTGTTTGCACTGTCCACTGTCAGTACTTTTCTCCTACGTATGATAATAAAAGATGTAGGCTGGTAGGTAGCTATATATGCATATAACTTTATAATTTAGGTGCAATATGCATACATAAGATTAATGTGATTTTTAAAGACACATATGTATATATTGTATACACGTATGAGGGCCTACATTGTATGTAGTAATCAGTGACGTACCTAAAAAATCGTAAATAGGATATACCTATATAATAAGGTAGAAATAATTGGATAATACATAAAATTATATGTTTTTATATTGCTAAGTGGTTATAGTTTGAGGGAAAACAAAGATGTCTTTGTAATTCCAGGATAAATAAGAATACATTAAAAAAAAAATTCAAAATAAAAATAAAAAATAAGACACGGTAATTTTCCCCGCATTAGTTCTGCAAATAATAAAGAAAGCAAAGGTTTGGAAAATGTTAAAAAGAGCGCGCTATTTAACATTTTCCAAACCTTTATTTTCTTTATTATTTGCAGAGTTTTGATAAGCAGAGCATACTCTTACTTTCTTAGGAGTTTAATTAAAAAATATTTTTTTTGTCGGTCAACTTTTTTAGGCAATTATTCAGTTAACCCCAGTTTCACAGTGCGATTTTAAACTTAAGATCAACTAAACCTTAAACTGAGTTTAAATTTTTGGTTTAATTCGTCCGGTTTTACAGTGAAATTTGATCTTGAGATCAGTTGGACTTCGTTTAACTACATTTTATGAAGAATAGTTGTAATAGTTTCTCTTGTCTCGTCCTCCCTTTCTGTCTCTGACTCAAATAAAAACACGCGAAACAACGAGAATAATAAATAAAATAATATTCAAAATCACTATAACCACTCGTTAGCATTTGAATACACAATTTTGTTTTGTTCATAATATTTTCTGAAAACAAAAACAATACAAACTCTGAACTGAAGTTTAAACGGCAGAATAATCTTAGTTAACTTAAACTACAAATTGAACCCAGTTCAAGGTTTAAACGACAGTGTGAAACCGAATAAATTGTTGATTTGAAGTTTAAACCAAAAGTAGAGTTTAAACTCGCCCTGTGATACTGGGGGTTAGTGTCTATTAAAGAAAAAAAGAAAAAGTTTTTCGAAAAACAAACAAATAAAAAGAATTATAAAAAAGAGAACCGATCTAAGTTAAGTTGGCTATCTTAGGTTCTAGGGCGCATTTCAAAAAACATTGTTCTCTTTGGTTTTTGCTTGTTTTTTCATACCTAAATTTACCTAATGGATTGTTTTGTTTTATTTTTGTTTCTCGTTAGCTTTTGTAAATAAAAAAGTATTACAAATTAAAAAAAGCAGAATTTCTTTCTTTTTTCTTGACGGACAGAATTTTGAGAAGCAGAATTTTGAAAACCAAACAAAGCAGAAATTTGAAAAGCAGTATTTTAAAGCCAGAATTTTGACCCGCTCCCGAATATTATACCTCCAGCAATTTTCATATCGACAAAAACACTTGTAAGCATTTTACATGTCTTGATATAAATAAGATATAAAATAAAAAAACAAGAGACTACCACACTAAACAGGACACAGCTAAGGAAATTAATAATCGGATTTTAAGGCGGTAGTAGTTATTCGAGGCGTGTTCGTCTGCAAGTAGTCAATGAACAGACAATGTTACTTGCTTTGGCCGGTACCTACCAGAAGAACAAGACATTCACATGCCACTATATTCTTCTCTCAACCAGGCCAGACCAGACCAGGCCAGATTTGAATTGCTAGTCGATTGCAGAATGAGTGCGAACTGACAGATTGACGTACTCTCAACTGACGCTTGCTGCAGCTGCATTGGTTGCACCAGTGCACTTCATGTCTGGGAGGATTGCATTTCTGTTATCATGTTGTGCATAGTTTTTACGTATATATTCCGTTTTTTTTTGTGTTAAACTGAAACAGTCTGGCAGTGTGCTATGAAAGTACATACATACTCATAGGGACTGGCTCGGTATTTAAAAAGTTTCAATATTTATGCGTCTGAATGTCTGGTCGGGTTTCGAAGAAGACGAACAAGAATGCCCTCAAAGTCAAAGAAATGACTGTATAAAAGCCTCTTCCACATGGCAAACTATAAAAATCTTCATAGGGTGTATCCATCCAGCGAATGTTGGAACTAGTGGTGCAAGGCGCGAGATTGTCTGTGTTGCGGTGTGCTGACAAGTCAGACAAGACACCCATTTGATGGTGGAGCATGGAGGTGAGTGAAGGCACATCATCACCGGCCGAGACGATTAAATAAGCATTTCATACACGTCTGGTGAATCTGAGATTTACTAGACGAATTAATGATGCACGCACGTAACTTGTGTCGTCTGAGTCTGTAAGTATCATTCGCAGTAGTGGCTTGGTTATCTTTGTTGGTTTTTTTTTTTTTGCTTTACCTGAGCCTCTTTGGCAGGCTGCCCTGCAGTGGCGTGCTACGACTTAATGACCAAATAAAACTCAGATAACTGGAGTTCTTGGTATAAATTTATTTCCCTTCCGGGCAGTAGTTTTATTTTTAAATTATTGTGTGGGCTAAACTATTCAAGTTATGATAAACTCATGGAGACTATAAAATGTTCATGTTATTTAATAATATATTTGAATAGGAAAGTTAGGTTGTCATACAAGTATATGCAAAAGAAGGTGCATATATCAAGTAGCAGGCATTATTAAAAATGATTTTTAGTCAGTATTTTCTCGATGCTGAGAATAAGGGCAAATAATTATTAGAAAACTAGATAGTGAAGAACAAGAATTCGTTTTGCTTCCATTCGACATTGACAAAGTGAATATTGCATTTTATAGGTTTAAAGATTACTAACGACAGTCTATCACTGACCATTTGTGCAGTATAACGATGGAGACTATATACAAATTGGACAACGATCGGGTCGATAGCCTTGATGTCTGCAACGGCTTAAACAAAGGAGATACATTTGTCATGCGAATTTATTCATGGTTCTTGAAAGGGTAGTGAAAATAGTGAAAAATTCCCATATTCAAAGAATATGTAGCGCCGTTTTGTCAATAGCACTTGCGTGCGCATTGATTCACCAACGAAAAAAGTGGATTTAAATGTTAATAAGGATAATACCAAAAATATGATGTTGATCAGAAGTGTAACTTATAACAACTTGGACAGAACATCTATATCCATAGTTAATACTATGAAGTAGTCAGAGACTCAAATAATTCTGGCAACGAAAACATTTGAATTCATGTCTCATTATCCTACTAATATTATAAATGTGAAAGTTTGGATGGATGTTTGTTACTCAATCACGCTATAACGGCTGAACGGATCCGGATGGAATTTGGAACGGAGATAGATTATAGTGTGGAATAGCACATAGGCCTCCCAGTAAAATGCATGATTCCCGTGGGATAGATTTGTTTCAATTTTGCATAGAGCACATGCCTATAATATATCTTGTCTATAAAATCCAGTGTTCCAGTAAACCAAAGCAACACGAAATCTCTACACCAAATCAGTAGTTACAGAGTACAGATAAGCAAGCTGTTTTGATTTAGTTCAGGCACGCATATCCAAACAATTAGAGCGGGACGCAGCTTGTTATAAATATTTCTTTGAACTATGAAATTAATTAAGTAGCAATTCTGGCAGAAAAATCTTTATCTCCAATATCGAAAAACGTCCCAACAACATAAAATATCCAAGTCTCGATGTGTAGAAGACACCCTGTCAATATACTAAGCAAATTAGCTGAAGTGGAGAGATTATACTTAGCTATAAAATGAATTTGATGGAAATGGCTTTGGTATAAACCTGTTCAAATTTTATAGCTAAAGATTTTTAAAATAATGACTGGAAATCATATTAAAGAGAAATCTCTTTGACCGGTTCAAAAATTCTCTTTTTTTGCCACAAAAAGTATATCGATTTTTAGATTATAAAAACTATATCTATTAATTGCAATCGATGATATTTTTGTGAATTATTTCTGTGTTGAAATTATTTTAGGAAAATGAAAACTTACTTGGTTTTCCTTTTCTCCCTTTTGAGTTCCAAATTACCAAAAAAAAAAAAAAATTTTCCTATGATCTTCAAGCTCTATAGTCCAATAATAATATGTGAAGAAAATAATAAATCTAAACGGTAAACAGAACCTAAAATTACTGTTGCTAAATAAACTCTAAAAAAAAACGTTCGTTAAAAAAAGTAAATGGTAATCAAATCAAAAATCGTTTCTTAAACTTATACAAACTGGAAAAACAAGAACACCATTAGATGCCACGGAACAATCAAATTTAATGATAAAGTATCTCGAAAATTCTTGGACGGATTTTGATGATATCTTTTTTTTTCGTTTTTAGTTTTTGAAAACAAATTTTTTTTGAAATTTTTGTATGCCGTTTATTAGATTTTATTAATACAGTCGAACTTCGATAACTCGAAACCTTTAACTCTTGAGCACTTGAAAACTAACATACGTCAAGTTTTGGGTGAGATACCGCTCAATACCTCAAAAGAATCGATGCTTGCAATAATTAGCGTGTTGGTAATTTAAATGATGTAGTGTTTCATACATAATGTCAACGTTCAATCTTTATAATAAAAATGAAATATCAAAAAAAAAATTATTTTTTATGTGTTTTATTTACGTTTACTTTTGAAACCGCAAAATGGATAACCCGTTATTACTCTAAGCACCAAGTTTGAAAAAAAGCAGTTCAGGCGTTTAGGCTGTATATCGTTCTACAGACAGACAGACGGAATTGCGGGGTCCACTTTTTGGGTGTTCTCTATCATCGTAATGTCAATTTTGCTTAAGATCTCGAGTTAGATTTTTTTCCAAATGCAAAACTTGCCCTATAGTACCGATATCGCAAGTAAAATTGTCATTGTTCGAATACCTATTTCGAAAAAAAACCATTTAAATGCACTTCCATTGCAAAGATGTCGTTTAAAAGAAGGATACATAAGAGTTATAGAATACCACCATGGTTCGTGGCAATCGTTATGCAGTGAAAATTCTACAGAATTCCTCTTACACTCTTCTAAACTTCAGTTCTAGACTGGTGATGGTTTGCAATGTTTTTCGTAATAGAGATACCAGTATGCAGCTGTCAGATTTTAAATGTAAGTTCTAATTATTAAATTATGAAAAATTGATTAGTTTTAAAATTATTATAATGTTAATTGGGCTTTCTGATGATTTTCTATTTCACTGTTCACACTGGCGTATACGTAATTTTTTTGTATGTTGTACTTATTGTTGAAATTTACAAAATTGTAGATATCTGTCTGCATTTGTATAGTAGTATAGTAAGTTAGGCTCAATAGTAAACTAAGAAGTATTCATATCTTAAGAGGTATTAAGGCGGAATAATGAAAAGAATAATGACTGGCTATTCAATAGATGAAAGTGTAAAATATAGGAATATATAAGGTTGAGAAACAGACAGAAAATATGAAAAACTCTAGAAAATAAATTTATAAATAAATTTGTCGGAAATTTCCGACAATAAATAAAGAGGTTATGTTCATAAATGTAACAACTGAGCATTTATGCAAAATTTGCGTTTGCATTTTCTATGCATTATAGCAGTTGATAACTGCATTCAAAAAAGCATATTGACATTCGTAATGCTATCAAGTTTCCAATGATTTTTGTTTGTTGTCGCGTTGCTGGAAATATAGTGCAAGATAAATAAGTAAAATAATTGAATATCTTATGTATTTTGTGAAATTTTGACTAGCTTTTTTCTATTGAGAATAGTTAAAATATATTATTTATGTTTCATAGAAATGAAAGTGAGCAAAGATTTTGGCCAATGGAGTCCTAGCTGGTCGCAAGAAGAAATCTGTTTTTTTTTTTTTGGAAAAAGTAGTCTTAATGGATATAAAATCCGTTTCACCCTTAAATCCCTATAGTAAAAATGATATCCAAAGAAAAATTCAAAACTTCACAATTACTTATAAAAAAGTACAAAAAGTCGTAATAATAAATTTTTGCTGGACATTTTGCCAAAACGTTGTTTTGTTTAACGAAATAACGAACCCAAGTTATTGATTTTCGTCAATTTTGTTATGAACTCGCTTTTGATAATGCAGAACTTCTTAATACTTGTAGAAGGTTTTCTGTTCATAAATGCATAGAATATATATTTTATACTCAACCATAATTTATGAAACGGAGTTAGTCCCGTTTGCTGATACAAAACTTAAGTATTTAAGTTCTACTTAAGAACTTATGTGACAGTTTACGCAGAAAAAAAAGTAGCCCTTAAGCCTTTTAAGTTAAACATAAATATGTTTGTTTCGTATCACCAAACGGGCGTTATTATGTTAATTTAATAGTCGGCATAATCGAATGATTTCAATAATCGAGATAATAGTATTTAGTTCAGTCGGGTTAAACATTTGAAACAGAAAAAATTAATTCGTACAATTTTCTTTCACAGCTCATCTAAATCGCGGCTTTCGGGAAAATCCAGCTAGAGTTTCAGCCGCCATTTTGAATTTAATGATCATTTTAACTTGGGCAATAACTTTGCCATTTTTGATTTCTGACACAAAACATAAAGGTAAAACTTGTAGGAAATTTAATTTTATATAACTTTTATCTTAACATTTTCTTCCAAAAAATTTACCGTTTGCGAGATATTACTGAAAAACTGATTTCAGTTTTTAAAAAAAACTCCCCTAGTTCAACTCAACATCCACGGTGTTGCGCTAAATGGTTGTATATGAATAATATAACCAATTCTTCATTAAATTCAAAATGGCGACTAAAACTCCAGCAGTATTTTCCCGAAAATCGATTTTTAGCCTACTAATAATTTCATAGTCCCATAGGGGGATCACAAGCCCAGAACAGTTTTTCATTAATATTTCGCGAACGGTAACTTTTTTGAAACAAAATATTGAGACTAAAGTTGTGGAAAATTAAATTTCCTACAAGTTTTACCCATATTAATTTTATCAAAAATAAAAATTGGCGAAGTAATTGCCAAAATTAAAATTATCATTATATTCAAAATGGCCGCTGAAGCTACAGCTCGATTTTCCCAAAAACCGAGATTTAGACTACTTTTGTCCCCCCCCCCCTACAAACTGTGAAAGAAATTTGTACGAATTAATTTTTTCTACTTCAGCCGTTTTTTTTGACAACCCGACTGGGATAATTTGACTGATCAAAATAATCGTTAACATTAGCACAGAGAAGAACAAACCATGGTACAAAAATTGGTAATCTTCCAACAAATAATAACAGAGAACAGACGTCATATGCCCCAGGCCTACTAAGTTCAGTTTTTTTTTTAATTATCCGGGAGGTTATATTATCCGTGGCTCCGATTTGATTAAAGTCGCAACACATACATAGGAATAACTATGGTATGCATGAGCCCTCGACACGTACGGGTAGACTTTTAAATTGGAATTCAAATATTTTTGATTTATCAGTAAAATGAAATTAAAAAATCTTCTCAATATCCGTGCTTCACGCTCCTATCCCCAGTTTCACAGTGGGAGTTCAAATTTAAGATCAACCGAACCTTAAGCTGAGTTTAAATTTTTGGTTTAATTCGTCCGGTTTCATAGTGAAATCTAATCTTCAGATCAGTTGATCTTCGCTTAACTATATTTTGTGAATAATAGTTGGCAGCATTGTTCTTGCCTCGTCCTCCCTTTCTCTCTCTGACACAAGCGAAAAAAGGGAAAGAACGAGAATAATAAATAAAATAATATTCAAAATCACTATAACAACTCGAAAACATTTGAATACACAATGTTTTGTTGTTCAAAATTATTTTCTGAAAAAAAAACAATACAAACGCTGAACTGAAGTCTAAATGGCAGCATTATCTCGGTTTACTTAAACTACAAATTGAACTCAGTTCAAAGTTTAAGGACCGTTTCCTGATACGAATCATAAATATTTATGTTCAACTTAAAACGCTTATGCGCTACTTTTTCCCCTGCGTAAACTGCCACATAAGCGCCTAAGTAGAACTAAAATGCTTAAGTTGTGTATCAGCAACCGGGCCTAAATGGCCGAATAAATTGTTGATCTGAAGTTTGAACCAAAAGTGGAGTTTAAACTTGCACTGTGAAACTGGGGGTTAATGTTTTTTGTTTCATGTTTTGTTCTTGTTTTGTATAAATTATATTCATATTTGCTTATATTTTCATTTTGAACTTGGGTTTAAATGTTATTTGTAATAGAGTTTGCCTACCAACAACTAACACTTATTACTCAAATTATGTCAGTAGATACTTTAGCCTTTAAATTTAAAGCACATGATCTTTCCTATCCTAAATAAAGAAATAAAATAAATAAATATATTAAATAAAAAAACAGTCAAGAGCACAAATTTGATCATACATAATTATATGAAAAATAATCCTAAATTCTTTTCTTCTTTGCCAAATTAAAATTTTATAGCGTCAAGCATTACATTACCAAAAAACAATAGAAAAAAATGTCCATAAAAATGCAAACTAAATACTGAAGTCGACTATACGAGTATGTTCCATGACCATAGCTAGGTTAGATTGAAATGGCTGCCAGGAAAACGACTGACACACTTAGACCAGATATGTCCATTATGATACCACAAGAAGAGATGTATGCTCTTTAATTAAGCCAAGAGGAGCCTTAAATGAATCGATGTCGCTGGTGAATCCCTGTATTTCTTAGATTACTGGCGTCGTAAAGAAGAATTCACCCAGGTGTAGTCTACGTGCCTGGGAGAGAGCTGAACATGATCAAAGAAGATGGGAGATAGTCTCCTCTTCCTCGTCGTACATACAACTTCTGCAGAAGACATTTAGGAATGCGCCGAGTCTTATGACGTGTCTGCCAATTAAGCAGTGTCCAGTTATGACATCTGTTACAGAGCCAAGATGTTTTCTGCTCAAAGAGAGCAGACCTTTTGAGCGTCTTGGGTCTATTACTGACCAGATTTGTCTGGTAGCCAGGCAAGTAGTGATGTTTTATCATCTAAAATTTATTTGTTTTATGGAGTTTTGATGTAAAATGAGTTTGCGTGTAGCGATGATATACCGATTTCTTCCATTTTTGGTAGAATAGGTATTTGGGTTCCATTTCTGGCGACTTCAACGGCTTTGCAATTTCCCAAAAGATACGGATATCCGATATGGATATCACGTTTTCCCTTAGCCAGGATATAACCTCTTTAGTCGCCAGAATGTCCGCTTAGAACACGCTACAGTGGTCAGGGAGACGGAAAGAGAGACTAAGACTTAGTTTGTCTGAGTACACACCGCCACCCACTCCATCTCATCGTCCCAAGCGGATATTGGTGGAATTGTTACTTGAAAGTTCTTGTCGAAGATTAGTTGGTGTGTGCGGATCATGACCATAGCTAACTCTATAACGACAATCACTAGTAAGATCATTCGATTCTTCCATTTGCATTCGGCCATTCCATAATACAAAAAAATTTCAGGTACACTTCCTACCTGCATCTTAAGTTATCATAACCAACATGTAACAATCTGTATTCGAACACCTAGTGATTATTATTACTATTTTATAAATTAATTCGAATGATGAATGCTACAGAAACAGATACGTAAAAGGTCTGTAATTCCAAAATTCGAGCATCACAATACCTTGCTCTTGGCTCTTGCTCAAGCATCTTCTATTGAATTTACATTGCGCTTAAACCTTAAACAGCAGTAACAGTGAAATAGAAATTGAGAAGCCCCATCATTCGAATAATTTATTTATTGAATATTCGAACACGATTTTTTTTTATTTCATCACACTTCTTAAGTTGATTATTAGGCAACGTTTCTCATTTCTATGATCTTGTAAAAAAGGTGTCCTAGTGGAATTGACAAGTAATTGAAGGAGAAAGATATTTTCCTACTTAACGGACATTGCTGGGCAAATACTGTTTTCCATTTACTTAAAAACATTCCAGAATATTATATAGGATATGTGAATATACGGATAATGCTTTTGCTATAGATAACAAAAAACATCTGTTGAAAATTCTTTCGACTACATAACCGACGAAGATGAAAATGACCCCATAAAATCATTGTCATTACATAATTAATGCATTTGTTAATGAATGTTGTTAATGACATTTGAAATCTATAATCTCAAATAGGTAATAATCGTACTGTAATATGTATAACACATACGTTTCGAAAATAAATCTAAATGATGTTGCATATTGTTAATTTTGGCGAATAATATGGTGATTAATTTTTCTGCCTACGTCACTGTCATTCATTGAGAATTATTCTATGTGTCATTCTTCATCCGAAAGCTCAAAACTAAATTCATTATCCAAAACCAAGAAGTGAACGCTTGTCTGTTTTATTATATTACTTTGTGTTCAGTTTCAGCAACAGGTGATTTTTTTTTGGAAGAAGAGAACCAATATCCCTCTAGCAAGGAGGCCCAGGGCCGCATCAAATTTTCAAAGCGCCCACTATATGATTTTTATTTAAATTAAGTTATAACTTAAATGTAAGGCCTTCCATTTATAGGTGTATTAAAAGTACAATAGAAGCCGATGATCAACCGAAACCTGCTAAACTAAAATCTCTGAGTTAAGGGAATTTTACGTTTATCCGTTTATTTGTTTTGGAGAACGGCACAAGTAAATTCATATTTTTACATATTCACTTCCGATTGTTTTCTGCTATAATGGGTTTGATTTATCTGAGTTAAGTTAATAGTAGTTCATGTCTTTCTGTTTCATGTCAGCAGTTTTGACCAGTGTTGGCAACGAAAGTTACCCATAGAGTTACGCATAACTAATGCAAGTTAGTTACATCTCATTTTCCGCCTAACTAATTTAAATAATGTAACTAATATAGTAAAGAAATGTTGACTGACTAAACATTGAAAAAAAAATAAACAATAACATTTATAAGTGAACAAACCAATTATTCCATAATTAACAAATAACAAAAGAAAGACTATAAAAAAATTCAAATACATAATGTAGGTATTGATATAACGGGTTACCCATTTTGCGGTTTCAAAAGTAAACGTTAATAAAACACATATAAAATATTTTTTTTTCATGATATTTCTTTTTTATTATAAAGCTTGAACGTTGACATTATGTGCGAAACACTACATCATTTAAATTACCACCACGCGAATTGTTGCAAGCATCGATTTTTTGAAGTAATTTTCGACCACTTTTTGACACATATTGGGCGGTATCTCAGTCATAACTTGACGAATGTTGGTTTTCAAGTGCTCAAGAATTAAAGGTTTATCGGCATAAACACGGTCTTTGGCGTAGCTCCACAAAAAAAGTCCAGGTGTGTCAAATCGTATGATCTTGGTGGCCAGTTGATATCGCCACGACGAGAAATTACGCGGCCAGAAAATGTCTCTTGCAATAAAGCCATATTCGCTCGAGTTGTGTGTTATGTGGCACCGACTTGTTGAAACCACATATTCTCCAAGTCGCGTTCTTCATTAGCAGGTACAAAAAGTCGGTTATCATATGACCATAACGGTGACAGTCGTTCCATCGTCGTTTTCGAAGAAGTAAGGTCCAATCACACCTCCGGGCCAAAGAGCGCCCCAAACAGTGACTTTTTGTGGATGTAATAGCCTCTCTTTAATAACTTGAGAATTCACAGAACCTCAAATACACCAATTTTGTTATTGTCATAACCACCGAGTGAGAAAAGTGCTTCGTCGCTGAAGAAAATTTTGTTCGAAAAATCGCCGTCCACCGCCTGTTGTCCAAGCCCCATTCGACGTATCTACGACGTTGTGAATGGTCAGCTGGCTTCAGTTGTTGTGTTAGCTGGACTTTATATGGATGTAGGTGTAGATCGAAATGCAAAATACGCCATACTGTGCGGTAAGACAGTCCTAATTCCTGAGAACGACGAGGAATCGACACATTCGGGTCTTCGGCAACACTTTCAGTTACAGCAGCGATATTTTCAGTGGTACCAGCAAACCGATGATGCACAGACCTTACAATATCTGTAACCAATCCAGTCTCTTGCTTGCATCCAGTTGGACGATTATGTATACGTTAATCTCCTCTTAAAGCACGATGTGTGGCTGTGGCAGAGTCACCATTTTTGTATTAGGTTTAACAATTTTTATGCGTTGTGCGGTAGTTAAGCGATCCATTTTCGTAAATGTCAGACTTTTAACTGAAATTGGTTTTACAACTTAGTTTGACAGATGTCGAGTTCCAGCCCTATACTTTTGAAACCGCGAAATGAATAACCCTTTAGTTGAACTCTTCAAACTCAAAGTCCTTCAAAAATAAATTTATGTCTTCCATTTTTAAGGTTCCATAAAGAAACATTAATTTTTTGGAACGTTCGAAAGACAGTCGATTTCTTAAAGGGATGTGTATTAGACCATTTCGAAAAAGTACGCTCTATTTCTGAATTTTAAGCAATTTTAGTGCAAGCTCTAAAAGATTAAGTGGATATAAATCAGCTGCCTTCCAAAACAATATTGGATTTTCAACATTAAGCGAACTATTGCGACGAGATTTGTATAGAGATTTTGGAACTGTGCTGGAACTTTTAATTCTAACCACCAGAGCGTCAGCTAATAAAGTTGTTGACTGTTGGCAATTGTTTATTAGCTGGGTCGAATAACACAATTTTTTGTTTTGCATCTTTTTGGTATGAATCCGAGATCCTCAAACGAATTGGTAACAGGCCTTCCGGATTGACGCTTTGTTTCATTTCTTGAATGTGGCATTTTAACTTTTAAATTAAAATTTTTTTAACTTTTAAATCACAATTTATTAAACATTCTAATTTTATTTTGATACGAAGATTTTTCTTGAGAAATGTCAAAATAATTGGTTAGTTACTAATTCAAATTTGTAAAACTCGCGTAACTTACCACTGGTTTTGTCTGTATATATTTATTTTGTGAAATTTCTGTATATAGACATTGTATCATATACGAGATGCCTAATATTTAAGAGACAAACCGGAATGTTGTGTATACAACACTTAGAATATCTGTACGAAACATTTGTTTGAAGTTTACGTTAAGTAATTCGGCATTGTACTCTGTTTTGTTTATGTACTCAGGTACCCTTACCTTGGTACTGGATTTCTATCCAACGGAAGCAGTATTTTTTCGGGATAAAGGGTTTTCCTGACTATTTTATGTACTCCTGACAATGTGTGCACTAAATTTCATTAAGATCGGTCGAGTAGTTAAGATATGAAAGCGTAAGGCCCAATAAATCGGTATAACGTTAAGTTAATACAATCCCTCATGCATCTACCTACCAAATTTCATCCAAATCCATTAAGTCCTTGAGGAGTTATTGCGTACCAAACATTCATATTTATTAGATTTATTTTAATTCCAAGTTTTATTGTTGACAAAATTTTAAAAAAAATTAAGTGTCCTGCAACATTTCGCCGCGCCGCAGTAAGTTGTACACTATGTACCCAGAAGGGCGAGATCCTGGCCGCACGAGGTATACAAAAATAGAAACACACTCAATAAATAAAAAAATATTAAATAAATACAACAAGAAGCATGGTAAAAAAGAACGAAAGCGTGCACATTTAAAACAAATGAATATAAAGACCTAAGCAAAAAAAAAATATCATCGTCAACCCGCTACCATCTTTCCACCTAAAGTTGCAAATGAGCGAATGCAGCCCCCAGGTTTCCATCTCCATCATTGGTTGGAGGCGAGACAAGAGGCCAATCGTTGTCGTTGCCATTTTCGGTCGTTGTGGTTGTAGACGTCTCCGTGTTTTCTGGCGAGACATTTGATTAATTTGAGGCGAATGTATTTTTGGGTAATCTTTCGTGATGATGAGGTACAGACGAACAGGGGACGATGAGCTGGGTCCTCACTCTGAAGCGCGATGGATATAAGTGCATGCAATCTAAGTTATGATGCAGATTGCACTGACTTGATGCAGCCTCTGTCCAAAATCAAAAAAAAAAAAAAAAAAAAAAAACATTATTTTTCGCATTTGGGTTACGAATTCAAGATTTGAGAATTACACCACGTCAAACATTTCCCTAACCACATTTAGATGAGTGCCTCAAGGAGTCAGACAGCAGACAGACAGACAAATCTGCATTTTGGCTGCTCTTTCCTGCCTTCTGCTACTGCTACTGACATTGGACACATGGTTATGCCCCCGAAAATAAAACTAATGACTGGTTGTTTTGACTGAGATTGGACAGTAGACATGGACTGGACACACACAAAAATGGCAAAACAGCTCAACTGCATGCGCTGTGTTGCCCATGCGCCTATGGCGCAGGTGTGCAATGAGGCATAGCGAGGAGATTCCATATAATTGTGTGGGTCTTTCTTATGCTCTTCATGCTGAGTGTGCGTTCGTCGGGCAGCAAGACGATCAACGACGATGAGGAGCTGGCAAAAAATAAAAATAAAGGTGCAGTTCAAACAGAAGCCAATTTGAATTTAATGCCCGGGACGTGGTCCTGTGCCCTAAGTATAGGTATTAACAATTTACCTGGCGTGTTAAGGCCAGTTTCCCAGACAGACAGAAACAAAACTGAAACAAGATTCCAGAAGACGCTGTTAAAATTGTCATGTCAAGTTGGTTGTTAATTTATTGCTAGGAGGAAGGCGAAAAAAAAACTAAAAATCGAAGCTCCTGTGTAAATTATTATTCACGCAACAGGAGCTGTTGCAACGTTTATGAGGTGTTTCCAAAAATGTTCTCTGGTTTGACAGATTGACGATAAGGTAGATGCTTCTTTTTGCAGTGTCTTTTCTACTCGTACAATGTAGCTTCATGGCTTTGGGGACTTCTGTTACAGTGTCATTATCAATTTGCATGTTTGTGTTCTCGGGATAGGTGAAAGATTGTGATGTTCTATTAGGCATACTGATGGAGCATGTTGGTACCTATACCTACTTTGTATATTTTAGCAAGCCTGGGAAAGAAATTAAATTTATCAGGTTCCACATCCGTTTGTGGCTTTTACATGTTATTGAGTTTGTGGTAAAAAAAACAATGGTGAAATATTTTAAACAGCCTGATATTAAGTTATTAGTGTGAAACTACTTAGCAATTTGCTAAATTTAAATCACTTTACTAAAATATTCCTAACTTTAATCACATTTTAATTACCAACATACTTAACCTTATTCCTAGATAAACTGCATCTGAACACGCCCAAAACAGTGCAAACAACTACTTTCAAATGTCAAAGTGACATATGGATTTAGTACGATACTAAAATGATAAAGTGGCCATTTTAGTAAAATGTTAAGAAAATACTACGATACTCAAGTCGTATAAAATTATCAAAATCGCTCGACTGGCGAATAAATTCCATTCATTTAAAACAATTTACCAACCTAAATTCTTCACAAATTCTAAACAAAATTGTAGAAATATAATTTATATTAATGTTTAGACACAAAAATTTACTTTTTAATCCCCAAAACAGGGGGAGTACGATAACTCAGGCGCCAAAAAATAAAAATGGATTCTTGTAGGACTGTTAGTTACTAGTATTTTTTAATGTGAGAGGAAGGGGGATATATACGGTGACCATATTTCTCTGGGGAAAACCCGGGACATAAATGTAAAAATTAAAAAACATGTTTGGTACAAAATCAACAAAATTCCAAAAAAAAAATAACTAAAAAAAACAGCACAACATGCAAAAACTAAATTTTTTTCAATATTCAACCTTTTTTTACTAAGTATTTGAAACATAAACATTAATAACACATTACAACACAATTTTTAGTACTTGGTACTTTTTTGCCTAACAAATTTCTTTGATGATTATTATCGTTTCCTATTAAATATTTTTTAATTTCCTGACAGCAAAAATTATATAATTTAATTTTACCATTAACATGGCTGATGGCTCTGACAATTTCAACACTCAGTTGTGTGTTTTCATTTATCCAAATATTATTCATTATGCAAAGAACTTTTTCGGTTGGAGCATTTGAACCGGACAGGCAGAGGTCTAATTCGACAATAAGTTAAAGATTTTTGAAGTTTTTACATTGTTTGCAAAAATGCTAAAATATGCCTTTCCGTTTCTCGGCCACAGTTATTTTGTTCTTTATCCAGTTTGTTATAATTTTGTGACACACAAATTCGCCAAACAAGGTGGAATCATTAATATAGATGTATCCCTCTGCTTTTGGTTGACAAAAGATAACGAAGATTCTATTTCTAGCCAGGTAGGAAAAAGGAATGTTTCGAAGACATTACTAAACAACATCATATTATTTAAAAGATACATCCCAATGATTTAAGTATTCGTAACACGTTATGTAAAATTGATGAATATTTGCTTTACATTACTTTTGGTCAATTAATTTTTGTTTGAATTATTGATTGATCAATTTCTTTGCAAACAAAATATTATCAATTGTTCTCCTTATCTAGACTTTAATTTTAATTTAAGGCATTTCATTGCTAGCGCAACTTTAGACACGCAAATTTTATGGGACTCTGCTAATAATATGCTCACATGTAAAATTGAGGCCTCGGATTGAATGAAATGAAGAAATGATGAACTCAGGCAAATTCTTTAAAATAAGACAAATTTCTCTTCAAGGATTATAAAGTTGTATTATTCTCTCAATAGCTGGCTTTAGAAATAGCCAACTAGTTTTTCTGTAACGAACTAGTTTAAAGTATTTAGTCTGAGACTTTTCGCAAATTTCCTTACATTTCTCAACATGAACAGTGTAGAGATACAAAATCGAATAGTTATTTAAATCGGGAGCAGCACAATTAACCCCAAAGAAGGCATTACCGATAATGGCTTGAAGTTTATCAAAAAGCGTTGTTCTCGCTTTTCCTTGCTGACCCGCCAAAATTTTACAGTTTTGTAAGCACATTTTACCAAAATGTTATCTATGTATTTTGAAGCGATGTCCGATGTTCCCGTGGCAGATTTTAACCTCCAAAGTCTTGACAACGATACCTAGTTGTGGTGAAAAATAACGAAGCGGACAGTTTTGTACAGCCATGATTATAAAAATCAGAAAAAACTGTCACAAAACTTACTCTGCGCAGAGAAGTTTTAATTCCTTCGATATAATTTGGTTCAAGAACATTGAAGACAATAGCTGCATATTTTGTGCGTACACAGGAATATATTTAATCAAAACAGCTTTTATTAAGTTTCGATGTGCATTGTGCAATCATTAGTCCTGAATGAGTCCAGGTGCCTTCATTAATTTGCATTCTTCCTTGCAGGCCCTTGAAAATGTGTCGAATTAAAAAACCATCGTACATTTTGCATGAAGTGGCATCACTTTTTTGTTTTGTTTTTAGTGCTGTTCATATCTTCCACCACTGCTTATAGAAAACGTAAATAAATACGGGACATTTGTACGTCCCGGGTTTTCTTAAAATTTACCCGGGGCAGTCGACCGTAATACGAGACTGTCCCGGGAAATACGGGGCGGATGGTCACCGTAGGGATGTATCCCCCCCCCCCGTTTGGCCGGTAGGGGCAATTTGATAAGAAAAAGTAATCCCACGCCTCTATCCCCCCAGATACCGCACGCGCAGAAGTCCATTTGCAGTTAAAAATGAAATTCTAGCTAAAAGTTGTTGTGTTTTGCCAATGCCAGTCTAACACAACAACTTGTATTTATGGACGATGCGAGTATTAAAGAAGTAGGGTCATGGGCGTACTTAATGCAAGCAGTTAAAAAATATTATATACAAATTTAAAAATATAGGATCAGTAGATCTATAAATTAAAGGAAGAAGAGAAAAAAAAATAATAAAAAAGGCTTAAAAATTTAAAAGGAATAGCATGATAATGCATTGGTTAATTTTAATAGTTGTTAGCAATTTAGTTTCTCTAGAAAATTAGATTTTTTTGATATTATCTACATTTATATTAGTGTCAAAAAGTTGACGAGATATGTAGAAATTTTTTTTGTGTGATCTTATACTAAAAATGGAAAACAAAATATTAAAAAATAACGGTAATACTTACAAATAAGTGTTATAACTTTTTTAAAAGAAAATACCTTAATCTATTAGCAAATTTTTAAATCAAGTGGAATCTATGCATAGTTTTTGAAAAAAAAGGTGGTATAAGCTCAAACTTTGGGAAGAAAAAGATTTTAAAAAAATGTTTAATGTGTTACTCGTATTTTTCAAAACTATATAATTATATAATATTTTTTTTCACAAACTCGGTACTATGACTTATTCTTAATCAAAAACTGAAAACTATATGATTTTATGTGTTCTAGGTTTTGAGAAAATTGAAAATTACTAAAACTACTTTTTTCATTAGATTTTTGTTTGTATTTACGGTGATCTCACCTTTGAGGGGAGAGTACTATAACTACGGTGCCGCAAAAAAAAAAAAACAGATTTTTGTAGAGGGTCTTAATACAATCAATTTATCCTACGGAAAAATTTTCTAAAGAAATTACTTAAGAATTAAAAAAAATAGATTTAAGAACAACGGCAACACTTACAATAATAAAATTATAGGTTCTTGTCTTGTCTTGTCTTCGTAAGACAGATTCGGAGCCTTTAAATCTGGGGACTTTCTAAGCCAAATATTTAACAGAACAAATTATGGAATTCATGAACCTTTGTTTTCTGCATGTGCAGATTTTAATAAGTATTTTAATGTTATTGATTTCAATGCATCAAAGTATTGTTTTAAAAAAGATTTATATAGAATTTTACAATCTCAGAGCTTAATAATTTTTCTATATTTGTAGCTAAATAAATAAATAAAGATTTATTTGGTTTCAAAGTACCGTCATTATTCTGATTTTATTCAGCAATAGCGAAACGAGAGCAATGAGTAAAATAATATTCAAAATCACTTTCACAACTCGATAACATCTTAATAAACACAATTTTTTTTGTTAATAATATTTTCTGAAAAAACAAAAAAAATACAAACGCTGAACTGAAGTTTAAACGGCAGAATAATCTCGACTAACTTAAACTAAAAATTGAACTCAGTTCAAGGTTTAAGCCACACTGTGAAACCGAATTAATTTTTGATCTGAAACTTAAGCAAAAGTTGAGTTTAAACTCGCACTCTAAAACTGGGGGTAACAGTTAAAAAATTTGTTTGCTTTCGTTGCGCGAGGTTTTTATTAAATCAGGAAATATATATATTTTTTGTTGTTTTTAATTAATCAATAAATGGTTATAAAATGTTTTTTTTTCGTGTTGTTGTTTTCCTTGTTGATTTAATAGTGTTATGTATCATATGCGTAGGCCCCTTTCTTGGAACCTTTTTCAAAATTTTCAAAGGCAACACTGGCTTGAACCAAATCACTTGGTCAATTGTCGGTTGCGCAGAGAGGATTCAAGAGAACAAAAATGGTGCGCAAGCGATTTAATAAGTACAATGTCAGAGATAAAAGCCATATTTGAAAACTGCATAATAAACCACAATCATACCTCCTGTAAATAAAGTCCATCTTTGGAATGTGATTGTGTGTAATGGTAATCTTTCAAAATTTATGAGATGAACAAAGAAATTTGAGGATTGAGCTGCGTAGTATTATTTATTTGAATCAAATATGGCGTACATGTTACTTATAATTAAATGTTATAAAATATTATAAAATATATTTTTAAAACCACTATTTGGTACATCAGAAAAATGTGTTAATAAATTATGATTTGCGTTATACAAATTAAATATGTTATTCAAATGTGAATTCCGTTCATAGTTGGTACGATAGTGAGATTTATGAATTGGGTCTGGGAGACCTCTTAAATTACGATTTGGAACATTAAAATTAACGCGAGACAATAGGTTCAAAGCATCGATATTTCCATCAATAAGGTTAACAATAAAAACAAAACATAAATAGGACATTTGTTTTTGCGCGTTTATGATTTTTTTTCTCTATACTGCATATTGTATGAAAAATTAAAAGCTTTCCATAAAGAAATGTTTCATTCTGTTTCATTCTGTTTCCCCCCGTAAGTCCACCCATTATTTTTTCCGCCAAAATTCCACCCAAAATTATTTTTCCCGATCTGAGAACACAGCCTTAAGCTATTGCATGGCTAATTATTTGCATCCATCTTACTTTTTAGGTATCCCATATAAAAGTAAATGCACTAGTGGATCGCACATACTTGCTCTTATGTTCGATCACATTATATGCAAAAGATTCTTAATAGAAACGCCTAAATGTATTTTCAACGTCGTTTTTTCTAAAAAAAAATGGTTCCTATGTAAAATTTTCATATTTAATAATATAAATTTAAAAACAAAATTTCAGAAAGAATAGTCCACCCGTTTTCGAAATATTGAATTTCCAAAAATCAAAAAAAAAATATTTTTCGAAAATTTTGAAATGCACTATTATTTAGAATTCGAAAGAGATCCTGCATAAAAATGTTGATCAAAATCCATTGAGCTGTTTATGAGAAAGTCGAAAATCAATAAAATAATTGTATGACAGGAACCGTTAAAAACAGAATATTTAAAAAAAAAATTGTTTGCAAAAATGTAGACCATATCCAAAGTGGTACACACAGCAATTTTTATAAAAATCGTTAGAGCAGTTTTCGAGATAATTAAGATGGTAGAAAAATTTGTATGGCAAGTACCGTTATTTTTGGGGCTAAAACAATGACTCAAAAATCTATTTTGGACAATCACCTAAAACGCCAAAGCGCCAAGTTTGAACAAAATCTGTTCAGCCGTTTAGGATGTAGATCGTTTTATAGACAGACAGACAGACGGACGGAATTGCGGGACCCATTTTTTTTGTAGTTCTCTATCATCGTATTGTCAACTTTGAATAACATCTCGAGTTCGTTTTTTTCCAAATGCAAAACTTACCCATGTATCGCAAGTAATAATTCTAGCGCCGTTAATATCTGAAAAAAAAAACGTTTTATTATCCGATCACCAACAATTCCCTCAGGATAGCGCCATATTTGGGTGAGCTGCGTACTTTTTTTGAGCTCAAATTAGTTTAAGTATTTATTTCAGAATTTTGAATTATTTTTTCTTTGATTAAGCAGATTTAGGCCCGTTTGCTGATCTATAAAAATAGTTTACCAAAAAAAAACGTTTTTTACATTAGTTAATGAAATAAGTAAATTGAAGTAAAGAAAAAACATCAGTCGTGTTCTTGTGACAAGCAAGTACAGCAAAGTACAAAATTTTACAAGGAAAGCAACAATAAGAACATACTGGCAATTCCTTTTCTTTTCATCGGAAGTATAAATGAGTTCCGATAATAAGTAATTCTATTCAATCATAGAGGGCATTGAAGTAATTTTTTTTTAGTAATGTATGTCTGTATTTCTCTTTCTCCTTATATTTTTTACGATTTTTGACAGAAAAAAAAACACAGATGTGAAAATCCTTCCATATTAAAATAATATAAGCAGTCGCCAGGACTGCCGATAGAACTGGGAACCTTAAACTATGGAACAACGGCATTTTTACTTGCGATTATAGGTACTAGAAGGCAAGTTATGTATTCGTAAAATAAAATTTTTTTCTAACAATCAAACATGACATTACGATCATAGAGAACACCAAAAAAGTGGGTCCCCCAATTCCGTCTGTATGTCTGTCTGCCTGCCTGTCTGTGGCCTAAACGATTGGATGGATTTGCTTCAAAATTGGTACATATTGGTTTTTCGATAATATGCCCACCCTTTTTTTTTTCATTTTTTTAAGACAACAAATAACAGTAGCTCCCATACATATGTTTTGGCCAAAAAAAAATCTTATTTTTCTCAAAAACGGCTCATACGATTTTTATAAAAAAAATCAGTTCATTAATGAAGGGCAACGGTACCTTTTGATAATTTTTTTTTTGGAAAAAAAATTGTTATTTTTGGTACCTCTAGTACAACCATTTTATTGGTTTTCGATTTTCTGGGAAACGGTTAATTTGATTGTTTTCAATTTTTTTACGCAGAAGCTCCTAGAAAGTTTAAGCAAATTGTAAACCAAAATTTTGAAAAAAAAAAATAAACAAATTGTAAACTAAAATTTCTGAAAAAAATTTTTTTTGAAAACTCAAAATTTAGAAAACGCTTAATAGATTTTTTCGAAACTTGGTATTTATAAGTTTTTTGACACTATCTTGAATAGTTAAAAAAATTATTTTCCTAAAATAGAAAACAAGGGTACATATGGGAGGTACTCTTGTTTTTTATTTTAAAAAAATGCAATTTGAATTCATGGATAAATAAGAATATATCAAAAAAAAAATTCAAAAATCGTTGGAGCTGTTTTTTAATAAATTAATTTTGTATGTATACAAATTTGAAAACATTTTAAAAACAAAATTTAAACTCAATTTTGAAAATATTATTAATATACATATAAAATTCAAATTTGAAAAAAACCTTGGGACTGGTTTTTGAAAAATCGATTTTTCAAAAAAAAAATTAATTTATTTTTTAAAAATCGAGAAACTTTTTTTTTGAAAACGTATACAGTTTTATTAACAATTTTAGGGAGTATTTGTATAAAAAAAATTTTATCGGTTCATTCAATATTGAGAAAGTCGAAAATATGAAAAGTGGTTCTATGGGAAGTACCGTTAATAAGTACGCAAAAAAATTATTTTTATACTTGAAAGTGAACTGCACTAATTTAAGAAAACACAAATTTTCTTATAAAAATTCTTGGAGCCGTTTTCGAGAAATACATTTTTTCTTAACGGCTTTTTTAACATTTGTATGGGAGGTACCGTTGTTTTTTATTTTAGAAAATTAGTTTTTTTACCTATTTAAGATAATGTCAAAAAACCACCAACTACAAAGTTTCGAAAAAGTCTATTGAGTCGTTTTTGAAATTTTGAGTTTAAAAAAACATATATACAATAGTGTTTAAGCTTTCTGGGAGCTTCTGCGTAAAAAATTTCAAAAAAATCAAATTAACCGATTCCGCGAAAATCGAAAACAAAAAAAAAAAAATCATCAAAAAGTACGTTCCCATCGTTGGAGCCGTTTTTGAGAAAAATAAGATGTTTGTTTTTGGCTAAAAAAAATGTATGCGAGCTACTGTTATTTGTCGTCTTAAAAAAAATGAAAAAAAAACGTGTGGGCATATTACCGAAAAAAACAATATGTACCAGTTTGAAGAAAATCTATCAAAGCGCTTAGGTTGTAGACTCGAGGACAAAAAGACAGACTGACAGGCTGACAGACAGACAGACGGAATTGGGGGACCCACTTTTTTGGTGTTCGCTATGATTGTAATGTCATGTTTGATTCATAGAAATTTTTTTTTTACGAATACATAACTTGCCTTATAGTACATATAATCGCAAGTAAAAATTACGAAGCGTTTATTTTCTTTTATAGTATTTCTACTAATATCTTAATTAATGTTGACTCATACAAAAATGTCATTGTCTCAACAAAAATTCGTTGTTAAAGGAACATTTTTACTGAACTAATGTTGGAATACCCAACAGATAAAGAAAACCCTTAATGGGCTAAATTTTGTTCGCAAAATATTCGTTGAATGTACTTATGAATTTTGTTCAGTGTACACTATCTAAACATATTTAAATCTTAATAATCAAAAAAATCCTTTAAGGACATTTTGCATGAGTTCCTAAAAAAACAAGGTATAAGTATTTGCCTATTGTAGAATAGTGACGATTCCATAAATATTTTAAATACAAGACTTCAATGCCTGAATGAAGTATAATTTTAATATAAATGCATCCAAAATAAGTAAAAAAAAAACCTATCAACACCTCCTGCATAGTAAGTTAGTAGGTACCTACTTATTCAAAAAGAACTTGAACGACATGATAACTCTATTTGCAGCTTTTAATATAACTCTGTGAGCAATTAATGAATCAAACTTGTACATCTTATGCCAATTTGACCAAGTGTGGAGAACTGGAAAATAATTTAATTCATTTTATTGGATAAATAAGGAAAATCTTCACCGAAGAGCTAAGAATTCTTTGACATACAGCAAAACTATTTTTAGAAGAATATTTAGTGGCGTGCAACGTGCCGGCGCGCGCTGCCGATGCCGGTATTGGAATTTGCGAACACCACATCCATCACCATGTGCCAGGCTAAATAAGATGTCTCTTCTCCATGTTTGACAACATAAGCAAAGTAACTACAACTGATGGAGCAGACAGTATGGCACACGTTTTGATCTAAAATTGGACTAAAGACTTGCCCTAGCCAAAAGTGTGTATAGAATGTTTAGCCTCAGTTTCGCAATTACATCTCTCAATGGAAGAAACCTTGAAAAATGAAATTTCAGTGAGCTTATAATATGCCATCATCATTGCGAAATGTGAAGACATGTCGGCCTTCAGGAAAATAATTTAATTTTGTTAAAGAGTAAGAAAATGAAAACAAAATACTTAAAACAGCTGCTAAATTTAGAACAAAACTGTTTATGGAAAGTGCAGAAGAAAAATAAAACAAAAAAAGTATTCTAGACGTAGACGCGTTATTAGCTATACATTTTTATTGTTATTATCCTCTGTGTATCTGCTAATGTCCTTATGGCCTTGGGTCCTACCACTTAGCACTTTGGCACTTTATTTGAATCTCAGAATCGGTAAATCAATTGAGTAGTTGAAATGACAGCGTTTATGTACTTACAAGTATTCGTATAATTTCCTATTGAATTTTTATATGAAAAACGCTGATATTTTAAAATTATATACCATCGACAGGCCTTTCAAACGAATGTAAAATTTCAATGATATCTCACACACACTTTGTTTTATTTTAATTTAAAGAAATGAAACACGGCCACGGGGGTGGCCGTGGCGCGATAGATGTGTGTTCGCCCGTCAACATCATGGTCACAGGTTCGATCCCTGCCGTAATCTGTGTCTTCTTATTTTTCCATTAAAAACCAATTCTAAAATAAATGTCATACAATGAGTTGCTGGTTTACTCATTACATGCTGTTTAGGCATAGAACTAACAACATGTGATTGAGTAAAATTAGTATACCGATAAAATATGACAAAGAATATAAAAAATAATGCGAATTATAAGGGACATCGGTAAATAATACACGGAAATTTCTCCGCAGTAGTTCAGCCGCCATCCCTGGAGATAAAATCTGAGACAACAACCACCTACAGTCCCGATTATCGCGCCACACATCTTTCCTATCATTCTTCCTCTTCCTTAACCTCACCGTTACGCCCGCGCTGTGTTGAAACATTTAAAGAGTATTCATAATCAAAAATATAAAAAAAAAAAAAAAAAAAAAGAGCTTCATGAAAAACTTTTTATGTGTAGGAAAAGGTGCGAACAGTGAGACACTTTTCTTTTAAATTGGTATACCTCAAAGAGCTTTCAAGCAATTTTAACCAAATTTGGAGTATATTTTAAGGCATAGCTATTTTGCATTATTGTTCCAAAAGAAATTTTAGTGAAAGGATCCATGAAAGCATCACATCAAACTGTGTTTTTTTTTATAATCTACACGCGCTCAAGGGATTATAAATACCCTTTAAATGTTTCAACACAGCGCGGGCGTAACGGTGAGGTTAAGGAAGAGGAAGAATGATAGGAAAGATGTGTGGCGCGATAATCGGGACTGTAGGTGGTTGTTGTCTCAGATTTTATCTCCAGGGATGGCGGCTGAACTAATGCGGAGAAATTTCCGTGTCTTATTTATCAATGTCCCTTATAATTCGCCTTAATTTTTTTATTATTTGTCATATTTTATCGGTATACTAGTTTTACTCAATCACATGTTGTTAGTTCTATGCCTAAACAGCATGTAATGAGTAAACCAACAACTCATTGTATGACATTTTATTTTTAGAATTGGTTTTTAATGGAAAAATAAGAAGACATAAACTACGGCAGGGATCGAACCTGTGACTCTGAGGTTGACAGGCGAACACACAACTATCGCGCCACGGCCACCCAAAGTAAGTTATAAAAAGTCAAATTGTCTTACTGTTTGCGAGCAGTGCGATCAATGAGACAGTGTAAGCCGGACAGTGAGATGAACGAAATAAAAGAAAAAAAAAATTATAAAACGTTAACTAAGTGGGTAATTAGTATTTTATTAAATTAATTAAGTAACATAAATATATTTCTTCAAAGAAAAGTAACAAAGAACAATATACTAAAAAAATGTAAAAAAAAACAATGAAAGTGCAAACAGTGAGACATGTCTCACGGTTAGTTTTTTGGAAATGTCTCACTGTTCACCTTTTGTCATTTCATATAAAAACAAAAAGACAACAGGTTATATGTAACAAAAATTCTGTGTATTTACATGATTATTTCCCGTTACTGTGCTAAATCTAAACACACTTCGAAAAATACTTCGAAGGAATTTTTTTTTAATGTTTACTCGGTGGAGGTTAGCGCGCAAATGAAATTCGTACTTAACAAAATGAAAATACGTGGAGGGGAGAAAAACGGTTTTGACAATACTGGCATGTTTGTACATGCATTCACAACAAAGAAAAATGAATTGTCTCACTGTGCACATTTCCTCTATGCGATAATTTTATAAAATGTACGTTAATAATATGTAGTAAGCAGTCGTATGAAAAGTGTGAGTGTCTGCTAAAAAATCCTCGGGTGGTTTCGAAGGTTTCGGTAAAATCCTTTCTCTGACGGAGTAGCTAGCATTCTTCAACGCCATCCAAATAAGGCGTATATCAGCTTGACAGGAATTTCAAAACTCGGTAAGCTATAAGAAGCTGCTTTACAATCGATCAAAAGGTCGTATATATTGGTATTAAATTTTCTTGGGTCTTCTGAAGGATCTGCAGTTATGTGAAGATTTAGTCGATACCACCTACATACTTGTTTGGCTTGAAACCACACTGATAAGGGCTTTCTCATA
The DNA here is from genome assembly GCA_910595825.1 of Philhelius pedissequus. Taxonomy (NCBI): domain Eukaryota; kingdom Metazoa; phylum Arthropoda; class Insecta; order Diptera; family Syrphidae; genus Philhelius; species Philhelius pedissequus. The sequence goes on along the minus strand of OU343160.1, from coordinate 69,379,543 downwards.
ATATGCTTGCCAGGATCTTTTAGACGATGATTGTTTTATTTATTATTTTTTTTACTCTGTTGAATAAAAATTCTATTAGACTAAATTACAAAATAAATACATTTAAGAAGTTAAAAGTAATAACAATAGATAGTCGAATTTTATTTCGAGGAAACACAACCTGTAAAATTTCATCTCGTCTATTTATCTTACAATAAATAACACCGATAACTTTATCAACCTCATGTGTTTTAAAAATTGGCACAATTTTTACTATGACTATAGTCTACGAACACTACGTATGTATCTTTAGCTTCAAAATGAATGTCCGTATTTAAAGTTTTTGAAAATCAAGTAAAAAAGTGTAATAAACATTGATTTTGAACTTAATAATAATGTTTTTAGTTACTAACTATAAAATTAACTTTTATCATATTCAACCAATATACAGGGTGGCGCACGCATCGTGCTACAATAAGAAATTTAAATAACTTTAATTTTAATCGATGTATTTCAATAATTTTTTTTATTGGATTAAAAATTAAATTTTATTATGTTATTTAAAACAAATGGTTTTTAAAGATGATAGATGGCAAATGACCTCCACGCTCATCCACGCATATGCGGCACCTGATCAGAAAATTGTTCATTGCGGCCTGAAGGTTTGAAATTGGGATCGCCTCAATTATTGTCTTAATGGACTGCTTCAATTCAGTCAAATTCCTGGGTTTCGTTTTGTACACTTCCTGCTTGACATAACCCCATAAAAAAAGTCTGGTGCAGTCAGGTCAGGCGACCTTGAGGGCCTGCGGAAAGTGCAGTTTCTGGAGATCAATTTGTTTGGGAATTTTTGTTGGAGCTCCGCCATAACTTATGAATCTACGTGTGTACTTGCTCCATCTTGTTGGAACCAAATCCTGCTGAAAGGGATACGTCTTCGGCGAAGTTTTGGGTAAAAAAAACTCCTTCAACATCCTTAAATAACGGTCCAATTGACAGTTTGTGTTACACCGTTTTCTTCAAAGAAGTATGGCCCGACAAGAAACCTTCATAAGACTGCGCACCACTCGTTCTGGGTACAGTTCAGTCTCATGGAGCATTTTTGGATTAGATTCACTCCATATACGGCAATTTTGCTTGTTAACATTGCCGTTTAAGTCAAAATGAGCCTCATCAGACATGAACAAATAATTTATCAATGTGTTGTCTTCTTCGGCCATTGCAATCATTTATCGGAAAAATTCAGGGGAACAGGCAAATCCTGAGGGTTTAACTTGCTTGTAATTTGGACTTTATACGGAAACAAGTTTAAGTCATCATGAAGTATCCGTTGTAATGACCGTCTGCTAACTCCAATTTGGCCCGATAAGTTTCGAGTCGAAGCACTTGGATTTGCCTGTATTGCCGATGCAGCAACCACGATTGTATCCTGAACCCGATCATTGGGATCTCGATGATACGGTCTTCGGTCTTCGTTCAATGCTTCCAGATTCGGCAAATATATTCACAAGCCTCATAATGGTCCATCTACTCGGGAGAGTACCGCCAAACTCCAGCCTAAATTCCCTTTGGACAGAAATAAAGGACTGTAAAGAAAGGTATTGCTGCACTATCCAAATCCTTTTTTCAGTATCCTAAGCATTCATTTTGATAAATCTAAATAGTAGTATATAAAATAAAAAAAATAAGCCGATTATTTACACTGAAAAAAATGTATTACTTTTTATTTTTGTAGCACGATTAGTTATTTTTGTTTATAATTTTAATATTATCTGTGTTTTTTGGGAAAAGCTATCCCCATCAAAGCAGAAATTACACACATTACAAATACAAGAACCTGCTTGATAAAAATAAAAGCAAAATTCTGCTTTGGATATTTATTCGAGTATCGAATGATATTATGTTTTTTATAGTTGGTAGTTCCGATGACGTTTATAAATCTCGAAGACTTTGTTCATAGAGTTTTTCTTTCTGTCAATGGCCACATTAACCTATTTATTAGATAAGTTATAGCGGATACCGAACTATTCGATTATATTTATGAACGATTCAGAAAGGTTAGCTGAAAGCACCAAAAATCAAAATAAAATTCATCAAACAAAGTTTGCAGTTACCTTTGGCGGCGGATAGCTATCTATTCGAAAATGTTTGAAGTAACTCAAGAGAACTTTTTGGTTTTGTTAAGTGTATTTGTTCAGTAATAAATACGTACTTATCAGCAGCATGTAAGTGTGTGTTATAGATAGAACACTTATACAACGTGTCAGACATAAACTGTAGAATTACATTGAAAGATTATTAAGATTTCTTTTAAAAAATCTCAATTTTTTTTTACCAAAAATTGGAAATTTTCAGATTAAATTTCATCGGTCTGCGGAAAAGGGTGATATTTTAGAGCTTTTCGCCGAAATTTGGCAAGAAGTACATTCTAAGTATTTCAAAATATAGCTTAATGCCTAATCAGAAAATGTGAAATTTTATTGATGGATGTCTAAGATAATCAACTTGATCCTAAAATTCGTGCCAAACCAGATTTTCACGATTTTACGTCATTTCGTATTCAGAGTCTAGTTGAACGTTGACCGATCAATGAATATAAAAGTGGACATAATTGTTGTTTTTTTGCCAGTGTTTATTTGTTAATAATTATTACCAAAACACGACTATTGACACCGGTTACGAGATTCTAAAAAGGGCTTTCTGTCCATTTATATAACTCATTTTTAACTAACCTCTCTACTCTAGCTCGATCTTTGAAACGCATATTTAACTACGAAGTTCAAAAAATACTTCATAGTTAAATAATGAATGCGAACAGTTTGGCAAGAAAGCACAATGCGTGAAATAAAACGTCAAACACATAAAATGATTTTAAAATCACCATTTAGGACCAAAAAAGATCCAACGAGAAGGAAAATCCAACTGCAGGTGGATTTGTGAAACTTAGGCCCGTTTGCTGATGCGAATCATAAATATTTATGTTCAACTTAAAACGCTTAAGGGCTACTTTTTCCTCTGCGTAAACTATCACATAAGTTCTTAAGTAGAACTTAAATGCTAATCAGCTTGTGTATCAGCAAACGGGCCTAATACAGTTATACATAGTTGTTTCGTTCCTGATGACTTTCATGAATTTCGAAGGCTTCGTTGGTAGAGTTTTTTTTTATCAATGAACACGTTTACCAATTTATTATATAAGTTATCTCAGATACAATGCTATCGTTAGCTGAAAGCAGACAAAAATCAAAACAAAACTCACAAAGTTTGCAGACAGCTGCTGTATGCATTTATCATGGGATAGCTAGTTATTCGAACATTTTTGGAATAACTCAAGATAACTTATTGTTTTGTACTAACGATGTGCTCGTACATATCTTATGCAAGTACGTGCATTTTATTTCAAATTCGACTAAACACTTTTTTAATAGAATGATTGTTTTGATTTTTTAATGTTCTTATGATTGACTTAGAGTGTCAACTTTAAAATTAATAAGCTTAGTTCATATAAGAGTGAACAGAATAGTTTTATTTTCTTCAGTTTTTATTTGTTGTGACGTTTATTATTTTTACTAAAAAACAGTTATTCACCCAAATTACGAGACTCGTATAACTAAAATGTATACTGTCGTATGTTATGTATGTTGATTTTTTCGGTTTTCTTGATGGATTAATTTCACCTTTTCAGTGTTAACATTTCAAAAAAAGATTTCATCCATATTTTATAAACCTAATTCTTTATTTACATCTCTACTCCAACTTGATAGTTGAACCGCAAATAAGCGAAGTGCATAAAATAATTAAATAATGACCCTCTATTTGCACAACAAATGATTTGATTGAAAAAGAAATATTTTAAACATAATGGCACAAAATTTTAAGCAACCTATTGGCCTTAACACGATACTAGTTAACAATTTACTATATACATAGTAGTTTACTAACTTTTCATAAATTTTTAACCTTTTGTTAACTAATAAAATGCTAATTTCGGTGTTTGTGTTTGAAAATTAATTATATATTGATGGTAACCCAACGTGTGCTCTAAATAAGTATTCGATGTTTATATTTTAATCATTTAACTTCATTATTTACGAAAAAAAAATAAAATGCACGATTGGATCGCACGAACTTGCTCTTTGTTCGATCACATCGTATGCAAAAGATTTCTATTAAAAATCTAAATATATTTTTAAAGTCATTTTTAACTCAATTTTATATATGCATATACAAAATTTCATTAATTTTGTTCTAAAATAAATTGGTATGACAAAATTAAATATTTAATAATATAAACTTGAAAACAAAATATTAAATCGGCTTAATCAAAGAACAAATATTTCAAAACTCTGAAATAAATACTTAAATTAATATAACCTCAAAAGAAGTACGCTATTTAATTTCTTGCATAAATATGAAATTATGAGAAAAATAATTAAAAATCTGCGGTTTTTCAGAAAAAAGTCTTTTTTTTAACTTTTTGAAAATATTTTTCAAAAAAAAATAATGAAAAGTTTTCAAAATATAATTTTTTTAAATTTATTTTTAAAACATTATTTAAAAATTCAACAAAATATTAATTAAAAATATTGGTATGTAGTATAAATTGGGCTACCCACTCCTGTATTTGTGTGAAATTTCGAAAGAATCGGTTAAGCCATTTATGAGATAATCGAAAGCAAAAAATAGGTCCTATGGAAAGTACCGTATTTAGAAATTTTTTAATATTTTGTTCAACCATATGATCGGTCATACCTAAAAGACTGCACTGATTTTTTTTAAATCAAAATTGTTAGAGCCGTTTCCGAGAAAAATTGGCTTTAAAGTAAAGGTTATATGGCATTTACCGTTATTCTTTGAGTTAAAAAAAAAAATTTACAATACCTAAAAAACTCTATATAGTTTGAAGCAATTCGGCCCACCCGTTGGGGCTGTAGGTGTCTATACATACATACAGACAGACTGACAGACATCCAGAATTTTTAGACCATCTTTTTTCGTCTTCGCTATTATCGTAGTGACATATTTGATTATTATCTCTAAACTAGTACAAGTAAAATATATATTTGGGGATTTTTTGAAAAATATTTTTTGGTATTGTTTGAAAAACAAATTATTTTTTTGAAAATTCATTCAATTCATTTAGAAAACAAATGTAAGGGGTTTTCCATTTTGCGGTTTCAAAAGTAAACGTAACTAAAACACATAAAATATTTTTTTTCATGATATTTCTTTTTTATTATAAAGATTGAACGCTGACATTATGTGTGAAACACTACATCGTTTAAATGACCACCACGCGAATTGTTGCAAGCATCGATTCTTTTGAAGTAATTTTCGACCACTTTTTGACACATGTTGGGCGGTATCTCAGCCATAACTTGACGAATGTTGGTTTTCAAGTGCTCAAGAGTTAAAGGTTTATCTGCATAAACACGGTCTTTCGCGTAGCCCCACAAAAAAAAGTCCAGCGGTGTCAAATCGCATGATCTTGGTGGCCAGTTGATATCGGCAAGACGAGAAATTACGCGGCCAGGAAATATCTCTTGCAATAAAGCCAACAACTCGCTCGAGTTGTGTGGCATGTGGCACCGTCTTGTTGAAACCACATATTCTCTTAGTCGTATTCTTCAATAGCAGGCAAAAAGAATTAACGGTTACAGTCGTTCCATCGTCGTTTTCGAAGAAGTAAGGTCCAATCACACTTCCGGACCAAAGAGCGCCCAAACAGTGACATTTTGTGTCTCTCTTCAATTACTTGAGGATTCTCAGAACCCCAAATACGACAATTTTGTTTATTAACATACCCACCGAGTGAGAAATGTGCTTCGTCGCTGAACAAAATTTTGTTCGAAAAATCGACGTCCACCGCCTGATGTTCAAGTTCCCATTCCACATATCTACGACGTTGTGAATGGTCAGCTGGCTTCAGTTGTTGTGTGAGCTGGACTTTATATGGATGTAGGTGTAGATCCAAATGAAAAATACGCGATCCGTTTTCGTAAATGTCAGACTTTCAACTGAAAAAAAAATTGATTTAACAACTTTGAAACCGCAAAATGGATAACCTGTTATAAAAGATTTTTTTTTTTAATTATGATTTTAGGATGTTTATTGTTCAATACTTAAAATTTAGAGCAAGTACGTACGATCCAGTCGTGTATTTTATTTAATTCGAGTTTTAATTTCCTTTTTTAACCTTTAATTTAAGGAAATAAAAAACAATCATATCTATGTCGATTTTTTGCATTTATTTATTTGACAGATGATCAGGATTTGCAACATTAAAATATAAAAAATAGTCAGCTTTGGATCCGTTTTTTTTCCTGTTGGCTGCTGATAGGTTTCCCAAAAAACACGGTTATTATTTCCATTTTACTTTTCTGAAGACTCTTTAATTTTGTGAGACATGTGTGATGACAAAACTGAAAACTATCCTAATGCGTATGAGTTTTTCGTTGGAATTTCTTGCTGTACCTACAGTATGTATATACATACATATACATATATATAGAATAATTAAAATACTTCTATTTTAGGATTGAGCCACACGACTTCATACCAAATAAATGAATATGAAATCTGTGTGAATCTTCAATTTATTCTAATACAATACTCGTAAATTGAATGCCGTCAGTAATTAATGACATGAGTGACAACTTTGAGTGGATCAACTTAATAGGATTCACGTGTCAAACTCAAATTCCAATTAAATGCAATCTTCCTAATCATCTTGAAATATTATATCACCCTAAAATTGACGGCATACTCTATACCCACTGCTCAATGTTCAGACTATAAGACCTCGTGTTCGTGTGTCCATAATAATGCAGTAGCATGGCAGTAGAAGTCTACCCTTAAATTTTGGAGAGAAATGTTTCACTTTTATTTATTCTACCCTCTTTCGTAATCTCGTCTTCTGCGTCTTCGAAATAGTTGATTAGTATGGGCAGCGATTTTGGCAGAGGCTAGACATCATTATATGTACACACATAGCGTATATTTCTGCATACAATGTATATTGATGCAACATTAACTGGGGCAAATCCCATAGCCCTAGCATCCCGATCTTCTATATAATTTGTTTTATCGAAATTTGCGTATCTGTAGGTAGGTATATGAGTATACGAGTAGAGTGGATATCCCTAGTTCTAAGAGATACAACAATCCTCTGTATGGATTATCTTATAGAACTAAGAGTTGTGTGTTTTTTTTTGTGTTTTATTTGAGTGCATGTGATTAAATTCTTTGTTTATCTTTTTGCTTTGTTGATGGGTGCCTTTGACTTTTTTTTTACCGAATTGAATTCAAATTTGGTCCAGACACCGAAAGTGTTTGTTTTTGTGTCTCTGATGAAATGATTAGAAGTGATGTCCTTGAAGTCTCGCCTATGGATTTCCGCATATAAAATAGGGAGTCTGGTTGTCCACTTCAGTGCATCATTATTTTGCTGTTGGTTGTTTTTTTTTTATTTTTGTTGTTTAACTCAATTCTGCAGTGCGGTGCGGACCGTGCTATGAGTGTGTCTCCGTTTTTTGGTGGAGGAGATTTTCAATTTATTAAGTATCGCGGGAACTTATGGAAATGACTAGAGGGGCTTATAGTTTTATTAGAAGGCTTGCATTTAGTTTGTTCTGGTTTGATTTTTTGAATTGGTTTTGATTAAGAAATAGGAGAAGGAAAGTAATAAATAAATTACCAGGAAATGTCTAAAATTAAACGGGAATAACTAGTTTTGGGAATTTAGCGATGCAGGCGAAGATGTTTTTGTTTTGAACAACATCTCAATTTGGTATACTTCTTTACATATCTATCTAAACGGTGATTTTTTAAGAGCTTGGTTTTTGAAAATTCAAAAAAACACAGACACTTGTAAAAAGTGAATGAAATTTTTATTTGGATCGATAAATCAATTTCTGCCATTTACTTTTTAAAAATAATTTCACTTAAATGTTGCCCGCGGCTACGCTTCAGGTGGTCCATTCTGAAGGTCCAATTTTGGCAAACTTTTTCACACATTTCGGCCGGAATCTCACCAATGACGCGTTCAATGTTGGCTTCCAAGGCAGCAATCGTGTTTGGCTTGTCCCCATAGACAATAGACTTAACATAGCCTCACAAAAAATAGTCTAACGGGGTCAAATCACATGATCTTGGTGGCCAATTGACTGCGCCAAAACGTGAGATCAACTGCTCACCAAATTCGCCTCTCAATTGATGCATGGTTTCGCGTGCAGTGTGGCATGTGGCACCGTCCTGTTGGAACCACATGTCGACCGAGTTCAATTCTTGCATTTTCGGCAAAAAAAAATCTGTTATCATCGAACGGTACCTTTCTCCATTGACCGTAACCCTGCGGCCTTCATCGTCCTTGAAGAAGTACGGCCCAATGATGCCGCCTGCCCATAAACCGCACCAAACAGTGCATTTTTCGGGATGCATTGGTAGCTGCTGAATTGCCTCTGGCTGCTCTTCACTCCAAATACGGCAATTCTGCTTATTCACGTATCCATTTAGCCAAAAATGAGCGGAAAAAAAACGGACGTAGCTTGCGAAACACATTTTTCACAGAGCACGAATTTTTATAATAAATTTCAATAATTTGCAAACGTTGTTCAGGCGTAGTCTATTCATGATGAAATGGCAAACAATACTGAATCGAAATGTCAAATGTTCGTGGAATTTGTCATGTGTGATCTGTCAAAAATATAAACGTCAAAAACCAAGTAGCAAAAAAATCACCCGTTATATACTATTCTCTATGCCACTTGAGGTATTTATTTGTGTGTTTTTTTGTTAACAGATTTCCGTAGCTTTTTCTTGTTTTATAGGTTTTATAAGAAGTAACGACGAGGGACGCCAGTGACTAATTCGAAAGAAGTATTTTTGTTTATTTTCCAAGGACGCCAACATATAAGTGACTTAACTTTTAGCACTTCGTGTAGGGTTGCAAACAATGTTGCGGGAGGGAAATGTTCAAAAGGAGCACACACGCCAAAAAAGAGTAGTATTCTGAACAAAAGAGTAGTACCTTTCCAGAATTGTAAGTTTCCAAAGGAGAGTGTGTGAAATAATTTTTTAATTTTAGAACTTAATTTTTCAGTAAAAACAATCATCTGTATTGCCTAAAAATGTATGTATTTTTGTAAGCAAAATAATATAAATTAAATAAATTCTACTTGTAAAATGGTAATAATAAAATCCAAAACAAAGATCTCTTCAACAACCACCATTGACTAACCATAATTTTTTTTACTAAATTATCTAATAAATAATGTTAGTTTAAAATAAGAAGAAAAAATAGGGACATTTATATATCAGTAATAAATAGCTAGATCGAAAATGGCTATTTTTATGTCAAGGTATTTTGACTTATCAATATTATCATGATATTGTAAAGTATTAAGAAAAGAAACAAAAAATATTTTTTATATGATTTCAAAAGGCGTTTTGAAGGACTCCATTTAGCAATTCTTTACAACTCATAATTGCGTTCAAAGTGCTTATTTCCAATCTATTTCGTGTCTTATCCTTTATTAAGAAAAGTTGTGAAGAAAACTCTATCCGCAGCTGCGCTAATGTGGGGAATTCTTAATAATACACTCACAAAATCCAGTGTTAGAGGAAAAAGTGTTTCATTAAGAGCATTTTTTCAAAATAAATATCTCTGACCAAAATTCTTTTATATCTAATGAACTAGATATCATGCTTTGATTAAGAAGTGCTCGCCATTCCAAGTCAAGGTTTTAAATATTGGTTTTATGTATCAAATTAGGCATAGATAGCATGTGTAAGATTTGTCTGGCTTTTGAAAAAAAAATAGTAGTACGGTTGCGAAAGGAGGAGTACAGTAGTACGTAGGTGTCGAAAGTAGTACAATACTACTATAGTAGTACTTTCGGCAACGCTTGTTGCAAATATGTATTTGCATTTGATTTAGTTTGAATCTCCTCTCTAAATGGCCTCGTTAGGTGGCGCAACCTAACCGATCCGGATTGCTTGGTGTTGTTGTAACTCCTAAGGAAAAAACGGCTGATGAACTAAACATATGTTGTCAAATACAAATCTCAAGCTACCCAAAAATTTTTGGATTCGTTGAGATTCGTTTGGAAATGTGAGGAACAGCTGATTCAAAACTTCAGATGTGTATGCAATAGAACTGACATAACAAGAAAGCTACCTGAATCGTTCGAAAATAAATCCGCTACAAAGGTATCTTGGATAGCCTATCGGCCGCGCACCGAACGAGGCCAATGATATAATAGTTTCGTAAGATTTTATTTGAAACAAAATTAGGTACATTATAAAATTTAAACATTTGCCAGGTTATGCCTAGGTAGAAGTCTCCAAAATAAATTAACGCAGGTTTCGATATGTTTGAAAAAAAAAAAAAAAAAACAGAATGCACGATGGGATCGTACGAACTTGGTCTTGTGTATCGAACAACTTTAAACTACCTAAGCATTGACGCTGTTAGTAGGTAGGTGGTCTAGTTATTATTAGGTAGGCTTAAAGTTGACATGAGTAAGTTTACCTTGTTTCTTAGTATATATAATGAATTGTCGAATCGATAATTCAAAAATTAGTTAGGTATCTAGTAGGGAGGTAGGTAGGAATGCACATCACTTTATATGATATCTATGGCCAAGGTAGGTACGCGATATTATAAAGAAATATATAGAGGCGGTATCCTTCATAGTATATTTGTAGGTATGTAGTGACGTAAATACTAAACATATTTGTATGCAGTTTATATTGAAGTTAACCCAAACAATATGTTTATTTTTATGTTTGTTTTTGTGGACAGTATCTATGGATTAAAACCAAATTGATGAGTTGTATGACCTTTAGTCCAAAACGCGTTTCGCCCGGACACGATAGTTGTAATTATAGGTACATTTATATATGTATATACATATGTATAATGCGGAAAGATGAAAAATAAATAGGGACCAAGATGAAAATAAATGAATGAAACAGAAAATAAAATTGATTCAAAATAGCTTTTAACGGCCTTTAGTCCAACAAAAATTGGCGTTTCGTCCCGGTGATCTCACATGGACTCATCAGTTGACTAGTGAGGACCTTTGTCAATACGCAATTTTTGCCAAGTTCAGTTCATCTTACATAGATTTCGTGAAGAACATCTAGTGTGAACTATATCCAACAAGACTAGAATTCCTAATCATTAAATTGGAAATTTTTGTTTTTTGCCCATGGCCTGGCATTATTTATATAAGGAGTTTTTTTTTTTAATAATACAAATTCTATATACTACTTCTACTTGGCTGATGTATTTCAGTAGTATATAGAATTTGTATTATTAAAAAAAAAAAAACTCCTTAGAAAATAAAATTGTTTACATTCCTTACTTGTTAAAGTTTGAAGAAAAGAGGATGCCATTTGAATTCTTGGAAAATATGAATAGGTACCTACATATATTAAAAAATAAATTTCACGACTAGATCGCAGGTATACCTACTTGATCTTACGTTCGATCAGATCATATGCAAAAGCTTCTTAATAGAAACGGCTAAATATATTTTTAGTCATTTTTTACAAAATTTTTTATATACAAAATTTCTTTAATTTTTTTTTTTCTAAAAAAAAATTTATGGTAATTTCAAATATTTGATAATATAAATTTAAAACAAAATTTAAAACAAAAATCATCCACCCATTTTCGAAATATTGAATTTTCAAAAAAAAAAAAAAAAAAAATAAAATGCACGACTGGATCGCACGAACTTACTCTTATGTTCGATCACATCGTATGCAAAAGATTTCTATTAAAAATCTAAATATATTTTTAAAGTAATTTTTAACTAAATTTTGTATATAACATATACATATATTATATGTACATATACAATTTTTTAAAAATTTTGTTCTAAAATAAATTGGTATGACAATATTAAATATTTAATAATATAAACCTTAAAACAAAAGATTAAATCGGTTTAATTAAAGAAAAAATAATTCAAAATTCTGAAATAAATACTTAAACTAATTTGAGCTAAAAAAAAGTACGTCATTTTATTTCTTGGATAAATTTGAATTTACGAAAAAAAAAATTTTAATCTGTGGAGCGGTTTTCGAGAAAAAAAGTTTTTTTTAAAAAATTTTTTGAATATATTAACAAAAATATTCAAAAACGCCAATATCTATGAAAGTACATATATGTAAATATAATTTTTGAAAAAAAAAAATTAATGAACAGTTTTCGAAATACAAATTTTAAAAATACAAAAAAATATTAATGAAAAATATTGGTACGCGGTATAATTTGGGCAACCTAAACCATATATATGTGAAATTTCGACAGAATCGCTTGAGCTGTTTATGAGATAGTCGAAAGCAAAAAAAGACGATTCTATGGAAAGCACCATTTTTAGATATTTTTCTAATTTTAGCAAGTTATGCATTCGCAAAAAAAAGAAAAAAAATCTAACAATCAAACATGACATTACGATAATAGAGAAGCCTAAAAAATTGATCGGCAAAAAATGTCTGTCTGTCAGTCTATCAGCGATTACCTTCAAATTTGGTATTTGTGATTATTTTGGCATTACCCAGAGGGAAAATTGAAATTTTATTTTTAGGCCTAAAAATAACGGTACCTGCCATATGACCTTGAAGGAAAATATTATTTTTTTCGAAAACGGCTCCAACGATTTTGATAAAAAATTTTGAGAATTTTTTCGTTGGTAATAGCTATCATTTGATATGAATCAAGTTTACGGGAAAAGTCTATTAACGGTTTTTTTCATATAACGTTTTTTTTTTAATGTTTGGCTTACTCGGTAACTGTTCATTGGATTTCTGTCAAATCTTATATCTCAGAAGACTTAGGTGGCCAAACTAATTCTGCATATTAAAATTTTAAATAACATTTTTTATTAATTTAAAATTAATTTTTGAATTTTTTGTTTTGAAAAATCAATAATTTTTAAAACTAATCAAAACAAATAATTTTGAATTTTATAGTCATATGTATATTAATAAACACTACAAAACTGTATACCAAAATTTCAAAAAAAGTTGGTTTTCAAAAAACTAAAAATGAAAAAGCGGATTTCATCAAAATCCGGCCTACAATTTTCGAGATACTTTTTTATAAAATTTTCATTGATCCGTGGCATCTAATGGCGTTTTTCTTTTTTCACGAAACATTTGAAGTGATCGTTTTAGCACTTTCTACCAGTTTAAAACACGATATTTACCCACCTATCCACTATTCACTTTCATTATTATGCATATGTATAATATATACATAAATATGTACACATATTTACAAAACCTAGGTGCCATCTATGTAGGTAGGCACACATTACCCTCTTAATTTACATAATTAAGATCTTTAAAAAAATATTCATTTGTAGGATGGTACCTATGTACGAGTATGTCGCCATTCCTTTAATCATATGCATTCGACAATTCATTATACTAAGAATCAAGGTAATCTTACCTACTTCGGCTTTAAACCTGCACAGGATAACTAAACTAGACTACCTATACCTACTAACAACTTCAGTGGTTAGCTACTACTTTACACTAAAGTTGTTAGCTACAAGAGCAAGTTCGTACGATCCAGTCGTGCATTTTATTTTTCAACCAACCACATAATCGGTCGTAGCTATAAAGCCGCACTGATTTTCTTAATCAAAATTGTTAGAGCCGTTTCCGAGAAAAATAGGCTTGAACGTAACGGTCTTATGGCAGGTACCGTTATTTTTGAGCTAAAACAAATTTTAATTTCCCCTCTGTACAATACCTAAACAAATCTGTATACCAAGTTTGAAGCAATTCGGCCCACCCCTTTGGGCTGTAGGTGCCTATACATACATACCGACAGACTGACACACAGATATACAGACGGACAGAATTTTTAGACCATCTTTTTTCGTCTTCGCTATCATCGTTTTGTCATATTTGATTGTTATCTTAAACAATTTTTTTTTCGACGAATTGTACCTATAATCGCAAGTAAAAAATTAGTATGTAGTATAATTTATAATGTTGGTCAAAATTCGTGGAGCCATTGAGAAAGTCGTACATACAACGCTCCAATTTTTTTTAATAAACCAATTCGTTATGTAAAAGCATGAACTTTAAAAAAAAACCTTTAAAGGATGTCTCCGATTTAAATGGATTAAAAACTAAAATTAAAATTTTATTTTAATATTGAAATTTTTCCGATTTTATTTTTGGTTCCTTTAAAAGGTGATTTTATGCATTTTGGTTGACGTTTGGAAAGAATATTATCCAAACTTCTAAATATAGTTTGTTGCCTAGCTAAGAACTGTACAAATTCCATTAAAGAGATTAAAAAACCTCTACAAAATTCAAATTAAAAAAAAAAAATGCAATTTTATTTTTTGCTCCAGAAAAAGTTGATTTTAGGCCATCGAGACTAGAAACTTGCCCTATAGTGCCTATGTATATCGCAAGTCAAAATGTGTACCTAAGCATAAATTATACCTCCAATTTTATAATTGGATGCCGCCCGTGGGTTAAAATGAGTTAGTCAATACCTGATTCTTAAATCCACTGTGACAACAAAAAAATTTTTCCTATCTTTCTTATTCTTCTAACTAGTGCCATGCAGTTCAGGTTGCATTTAAACTACCTTAGGTCTTACTGGCATAGAGTTAAAATTATTATTATAAAAAACGTACGTACATTTTTGAAACTTAGAAAATTAAAAAATAAATACGAAAAACATTGGATAACTAATTTAAATTATTTATTAGTGTGCCTATAAAATTTAATTTTCGAAAAAAATTCACTAACCCGATTTTTCAAAAAAAAAATTATTTTTGTTAATAAAATAACAAAAACATTTTTTTTGTAGATTTGAATGCGCAATGTTATTGTATACTTTAAGCAGCATTGTCATACAATATAATTTAATTAGTCCATCCAATAATAAAAAAGTCGAATAACTGAAAAGAGCTATGATAAGCAAGCTGCACTAATTTAAGAATACATACATTTTTTACTAGCGATATAGGTACTATGTCTATAGGGCAAGTTTTGCACTTGGAAAAAAAATGGAACTCGAGATTGTAATCAAAGTTGACATTACGGTGATAGGGAACACGAAAAAAGTTGGTCCCGCAATTCCGTCTGTCTGTAGAACATTGTACAGATTAAACCCCTGAACGGATTTTTGTCCAACTTGGTGCTTAGGCGTTTTAGGTGATTGTCCAAAATAAATTTTTGAATCGTTGCTTTAGCGCCAAAAATAACGGTACTTGCCATACACATTTTTCTACCATCTTCATTATCTCTAAAACGGCTCTAACGATTTTGATAAAATTGGTGTGTGTACTACTTTGGGTATGGCCTACATGTTGGTCAACATTTATTTAAAAATATTTTGTTATTAACGGTACCTGCCATACAACCATTTTATTGATTTTCGACTTTCTCATAAACGGCTCAACAGATTTCGATCAAAATTTTAATACAGGAGCTACTTTAAATTCTAAATAATACTGTATTTTAATTTTTTTTTTGAAAATTCAATATTTCGAGAAAGGGTGTACGATTTTGTCTGAAATTTTGTTTTTGAATTTATATTATTAAATTTTTAAAATGTTCATACCAATTTTTTCTTAGAAAAAATTTAAGAATTTTTATATATAAAAAATTAAGTGAAAACGGCTTTAAAAATACATTTTGCCATTTCTATTAAGAATATTTTGCATATAATGTAATCGAACATAGGAGCAATTACGTGCAATCCAGTCGTGCATTTTATTTATCAAAGTTCTCGCAGCCGTTTTTGAGGAAAAATGTTTGTATGGTAGGTATCGTTGTTTTTTTCACGAAAATGATTTTTTTTGGAGTGTTCAAGAAAATGTGAATAAACTTCTAAGTACAAAATTTCGAAGAAATCTATTGGGTAGTTTTGGATTTGTTGTTTTTTATTTTTTTATTTAAGAAAAGTTTTGTAAAAATTTAGGCTTATAACTTGGCCATAAAAAAATCAATCGATCCGTTTTCTTAGAAAATCGAAAACCAAAAAACTGGTTCTACTAGAACTAGAGGTACAAAAAATAACATTTTTTTTGAAAAAAAGAATGATTTTTTAATGTTTTAATAGATACAAATTGTTAGAGCCGTTTTTGTGAAAAAATAAATTTACCGTTTTGGCTAAAAACAAATATATGGAAGGTACCTTTATTTTTGGTCTTAAGCAAAACAACAAAAAATTATGTGAGCATATTACCGACAAATATGTACTAAGTCGTTTTTTGTGCTTTCACTTGTTTTTTTTAGGTATATAACTATAAAATGAAATAACCAACAAACAAATTTTATTAATTGCCATAAAATTGACTTTATTTGAAAGAAATATTCTTTTCCGTTATTTTTGGAATATGATTTCTGGCATATTCGATCACTCTTTGCAGTATTTGGGGTTAGTAGATTGGTAATAACGCGGAAAATATTGCTTTCCAAGTCCATAATCGTCTCTGGCTTATTGTTCTAGACTAGCGACTTCACATACCTCACCATGAACATTTTCTCCATTGACTGTAACCCTCTGGTCGAGTTCGTAAGAACCAATCATTTCACCCGCCCATAAAGTAGACTAATCTGTCATTTTTTTTGGATGTTACGGCAGATCAACAATGACTTTAGGATTATTTACACCACAAATGCGGCAGTTTTATTGATTGACGTAGTCATTCAACCAAAAATGATCTTCATCGCTGAACAAAAGTTTTTAGTGAACATCTAGGCCAGTGTTTTGCAAACTTTTTGAGGACGCGACCCCTTTGGGAGTAAACATCATTAAAAATACTTTGTCAGTTATTTAAAAAGCCACAAACGCTGCCCTTTCATACACAGTCTAATTATAGGTATGAGATTTTACTAATTCGCAATGAAATTTGCCCGTGTTGCCAGCAGTTAAGAAAAAAAAATCGTGCAATCCATGCAAAAGATTAATGTCGTTTTTATTTTGTAAACCGGAATCCCGGATACCCACTGAACACTTTTTTTTGTTTCTGACTATTGTGAATTCTAATGTGATTGTATATGTATATATGTGAAAATAATTGTGAACGTAAAAATAATCTCAATCAAAAATAAGATTTGTTGCACAATTATTATAGAAAAAATGACAAGAGTCGAGTTTGTGAATGTGTAAGTGCTTCCGGATTGCTAAATAAAAACGACAAAATTGTTGTGATGTGTTGTTTACGAATGATCATAATGGATACAATTGATTTTGCATTGGATATCCAGTAGCATTCCGAAGCGTTCGGAAGTCTTCTAAAATCCTGCGAAATTCTCTTCTTGAATTGAAACCAGAAACAACTCAAGAAGCACTTATACATTCATACTCAAATGTCAAACCACATTTTTCTATTTGGTTTTTCGTCTTCGTCGTCATCAGATGTTAAAAGAAATTCACAGCGTGCTATACCTCCGTGCATCCCTGCGTTCAGAAAATTTTCGAAGATATTTAAACAGATTAATCGATATAATCGTACTAGTAAGCTCTCAAATTCCTCTCACGATACTGAGTTTGCATAATTTGGCAAAGATGCTATCAAGTTATTTTCCAGAACTGGGATCTGGAAATGGATAACGATGGATAATAAATCCGTTTTTGAATGAATATATCAGCCCAACTTGAAATAAAAATGAAATCTTATATTTAGATATAGCTGCGAAGAATGTAGTTCAATTCAACAACTATTGATATTTTCGAGATAAAGAGAAAATTAGAACATCGAGAGCTGGCAAAAGAGGCTTTAAGATTATTAGTGTCATTCGCCACTTTATATCTATGAAAACTCACGTTCTCTTAATAGGAAGAGAATATAAGAATAATTATATATAATAATTTAATTTTAATTTGGAAAATGATTTAATTGTTAAGGTCTTAATGATAAAACCAAAGTCTAAACATTCCTTAAAAAATAAGCACTAAAAAAATTACTTGTTTAATTTTGTTTACTACAGGACTGACAACGGCCAAATTCCTGAATGTAAGTTTTGTGCAAAAAATGCAAAGCAAACGGGCCCTAAATGCAAATATAAAAATCCTTGTAATGCAAACTGTCTCAAAACACAGCTTATTCTTTTTTCTTGCGCAAAATGCAGTAAGCTTTAAAGTTATTTTGCGCAATTCACTTGCTTTTCAATTTTAACCGGGTTCGTGCATTTGCTTAACTTGGGACTTGTCTTGCAAATCTTTCGTTTAGGAATTTGGCCAACAATTGTTTTTTAATCTTACCGACTTGCGACCTCGACCCCCGGGTAATTAAGTCTTGGCGACCCCTGAGAGGGTAGCGACCCACACTTTGAAAAACACTGATCTAGATCAATAGTGATCTTCTTTCGAGTTACTTCACCGAATGGAAGTATGTCCAGGTGTCACTCGATTTATGATAAAATGACAAACCAAACCAAAGATAAATCGCATGGTATGTCTGTCAATGAAAACAGTGCTGCCAATTTTATGTTCTATAGAAAAAATAGCCGTTAGGTTTGGCGGTGTGAAAACTAGTTCGAAATCTCGAAACCTTCCTACTGAACTCTCAGATTTCGTCCTTGTGGGAATATAAAATAATACAAGTTTAAGCTCGTCTAGTTTTGTTGCCAAATATTGAGAACAAATATTTTGTAGTCAATGTAGTTGTAGCTAGCGCCCAAGTTGTTGTCTGGAGGATCTCCTAACGAACCAAAGAAACTGTACTTATTTATCTACCTCTGGATACTCTGTTTCTGGATATGTGTGTGGTTGCCGGGAGAAACAGCTGTCCTAACTAACAAGCTGCTTCAAACAAATGTATCCAACTTCAATCAAGCTAATGGTCGACAAAATAGTTAGTTTTCACATAACTTTTATTATCGATATTATAATTATTCAAATTTACGAATTACAATTTTGATGGATAAACATTTGAAATTCAAACTAATACTTGTAAATAATTTTGTTTCAAGTCAATGTGAATTTTAACAGAGAAATGAAATGAAGATCATTTTTTCAAAAGTAAAATAAAACGGTTACAATTTGAATCTGATAGATAGGTTTTATAATGAATGTGAACTCTAATAAATAAATGAAATTAAATGAAATAAAATGAACGTTACTATTTGAATTTGAAAATACATGTAATGATGCGAATGCATTATAAAGGAATGTGAATGTTGTTCTGTTACAATTAAGTATTAAACTCCGCCATTTTAAATGAAGAGATCGATCTCAGTTTTATGAACTTGCCAAATATGAATGATTGAATATTAGGCAATCAAAAATAAACGATATACCTATATACATAGGTATGTATGTTCTTTTTCTTGTATATTTTTATTTGTCGAAATTGTTCTACATCGGTAAAAATGTAAGGGTCACCATAATTATCATTATTAAATTCAAACGTAATAGAATTTTTGTTTTCAGATTGTTTATCGAAACAAAAAAATTCAGGACCATTTCACACAACCAACATTCCTGTCAATATTTTCTCAAGCATTTCAGTGTTATTTTTTTCCAGACTAATTTTCTGACCTCCCGCTAGGTCCACTTATTAAATTGAAATAAAACATGAACTTCTAATGCATAAGTAATCCAGGTATGTCGATTCCCACAGTCTAGCCACCAAATCTAATATGTAGCACATGCTGGAGTCAGACATATGTAAAATAAAAAAAAAATATCAGAAGACATCGCATAAAATGTTAATAAGGTAACTTCGCGTCGCGACACTATGGTGACTATTCTACATTATTATACATGCCTACATAAATAATGAAATAATCTTTATCACAATCTCTGTCAAAATAGTCTACGATCTATTTTTTGTTTTGTTTGTATTCAATCAATTGGTTTCTCTACAAAAAAATTATTTCTCAAAACAAAAACATTTCTCGGAAAAATTAGAATATTTATGTTAAATAATCCTGAAGCCACATTCCAGACGAGACGTCTAGGCTAGACGATTATTGAATCAAAGACAGTAGGTACACAATTTTTTGCACAATTCTAAATAAAATCCGAAACACAGACTTGGAATATTTTTTGTCTGAAATGTGAATTGGAAATGAATCTGAATCTTGTCTAGAATTAAAGATACATATACCTACATAGGTATTTCACAAGAGGAGATGTAAAACCTTTTTTTTGTATGTCGCACAATTTAGTTTGAAGTTAGACCTTGATTGAAAATAAGCGATCTGTGTTTTATAGATCAAGGCATTATGAATAGTTCAATGACCGTTATATGAGGTTAGACTAAAAAGTGTTTATGATTATTATCATTTGATATTTGGTTTTACCCACTCGATAACATCTTATATTTCTTGGAACATGGAAGATTTATGTGTATCAAGTTTATTGGATCGAGTTATAGTTATCGCTTGTCCATCGCAGACAGGGTTTTGGTCTTTTTCTTTTTTATCCAATATAAAAAGATATCAATCAGTACACACTGAAAGCTTCAAAGATGTATGCTGCAATGGATTTCTACAATTTATCAAAAGAAGTCAATCGATTGTATAGAAAACTAAATAATACAAGGATTACAATTTTTACTTGCGATTATACATAAGTAGGTATTATAAGGCAATAAACATGAAACAACGATCATAGAGAACACCAAAAAAGTGGGTCCCCCAATTCCGTCTATCTGTAGTCTGTCCGCGAGTTTACAGCCTAAACGGTTGAATATATTTGCTTCAAATTCGGTACCTACATATTGGTTTTTCGGTACATGTTTTTTTCAGTTTTTTTTTTAAGACGACAAATAACAGTAGCTCCCATATTTTTTTTTGGCCAAAAACAAAAATCTTATCTTTCTAAAAAACGGCTCCAACGATTTTTATAAAAAAAAAATAGTTCATTAATGAAGGGAAAAGAAATATTTCGGTAATTTTTTTTAATTGAAGAAAACGCAAACAATATGTTTATATTATTTTTGGTTTTGTTTTAGTGGACTGTGTGGATTTAAAGCCAATTGAATGTTTTTGTGACCTTTAGACCAAAATGCGTTTCGCCCACTAAAACAAAAACAAAAATAATATAAACATATTGTTTGCGTTTTCTTCAATTAATTCACTGGCCAGACCAGAGGCAAAACATACTTCTAGGTGCATGTATATAACCAAATTCCTCTAGAAAAATATAATTTACAGTGAGTAATCGCTGTAAACTTTATTAAAGTCGGTAAACATCGATCAAAAAATAATGCGTCTTAGAAAGGTACTACAGCATCTAACTGATGAGCACAGGTGTAGTACCTGGGCGAAACGCATTTTGGACTAAAGGTAAAAAAAACAGGCCATTTTTTTTTGGAAAAAAAATTGTTATTTTTGGTACCTACCACTAGTAGTATCATGTTTTTAGTTTTCGATTATCTGGGAAACGGTTAATTTGATTTTTTTTGAATTTTTTTCGCATAGACGTTCCTAAAAAGACTAAGCACTAGTAAGCCAAAATTTTCCAAACAATTTTTACTTGGGATTATAGGTGCTATAAGGCAAGATATGTATTGGTAAACATTTTGTTTTCCTAACAATCAAACATGACATTACGATGATAGAGAACACCAAAAAAGTGGGTCCCGCAATTCCGCTTGTCTGTCTGTCTATCTGTAGAACGGAACGATCTACAGCCTAAGCGGCTGAACCGATTTGGTACAAGCTTGGTGCTTAGGCGTTTTGGGTGATTGTCCAAAATAGATTTTTGAATCGTTCTTTTAGCCCCAAGAATAACGGAACTCCAACAAATTTTTTTACCATCTTAATTATCGCGAAAAAGGCTCTAACGATTTTGATGAAAATTGACACGTGTACTACTTTGGGTATGGTCTACATTTTGGGTAATTTTTTTTAAAAATATTTTGTTATTAACGGTACCTGCCATACAACCATTTTATTGATTTCCGACTTTCTCATAAACGGCTCAACGGATTTCGATAAATTGATTAAATTAATTGTAAACGACTTTAAAAATACATTTTGCCGTTTCTATTAAGAATATTTTGCATATAATGTGATCGAACATAGGAGCAGGTACGTTCGATCCAGTCGTGCATTTTATTTTTTTGGATACTAAGAAAAAACCTTTTTTTTTTTTCAAAACTCAAAATTTCGAATACGATTCAATGGTCGAAATCGCGAAACTTCGTATTTTGTATTTTTTTCGACATTATATTGAATAGTTAAAAAAACTATATTCCTAAAATAAAAAAAACAACGGTATCTCCCATACAAATGTTAAAAAAAAACCGTTCAGATAATATTATTTTATTTTATACTCTTGTTGTTTTGCTTGTTTTTTTTTTAGTCAAGAGAGAGTAAGGTTAAACGAAGTTCAACTGATCTGAATCAGATTTCACTCTGAATCCATTTTTTTAGATGTGTTTATTCATACATTCATCAGTAAGTAATTTTCATATTCGGTTTAAATGAAAAAAAAGAGGAGAACACTGCAGAAATCCTATCAAAAACGCCATTACAGAAAAGCCAGGGCCCAGATCACATATCTAAGAATAAAGCGATCGTTCTATCAAACGACCATCATTTTGACGATCTACGTCTCTTGACAATTACCACTTTGACAATTATTGTCGAAAAGACAATTTATTCAATTGTATAATACAAAAAATGTCTTACTCTGTTTGTACACAGCACAATGTTAACTTGCTTATTTTTGATCGGATAGACGTCAAAAAACTTACCAGCGCACATTATGTCATCTTCAAATTGTAAAAGTTGTACTTAGAAAGAATACGCTATCCAGTGTATTATAGAGATCAGTTTACAACCCCAAAATGTATTTTTACCATGATGTTGAATATTGTGTGTGTGTGTAAATTTGAGAAGACACATTTTTTGAAATTCTTTTATAATAGGATAGAAAGGTAATGAAATTAAAAAAAAAAAACACAATTGAAATGACATAAGATGAGTTTTTTTGCCAAGTGCCTGCGATTATAAATTTCAGTTCAAATGTTTTGTTGTTTTCATTTGGTTATTCGGAATTCAATTTTTTACATTCCAGTTACTCCGAAAACCTTCCATTGGCGATTCCGAGTAAGCCCTTCGGGCACTCGATACACAAAATTGGGGTTGCCGTGGCGGGATATTTGTGTATTCGCCTGTCAACCTCATGGTTACATATTCGATCCTTGCCGTAGTATATGTCCTCTTATTTTTCAATTAAAATCCAATTCTAAAATAAATGTCATACAATGAGTTGCTTGTTTACTCATCACATGCTATTTAGGCATATCAATAATAACATGTGATTGAGTAAAACTAGCATACCGATACATATGGCAACGAATAAAAAAATAATGCGAATTATAAGGGACATCGATAAATAAGACACGGAAATTTCTCCGCATAAGTTCAGCCGCCATCCCTGGAAATAAAATTTGAGACAACAACCACCTACAGTCTCAGAACATTGCGCCACACATCTGTCCTATCATTCTTTCCCTTCCTTAACCTCACGCCCGCGCTGTGTTGAAACATTTAAAGGGCAGTATAATCCCTTGAGCGCGTGTAGATTATTAAAAAAAATAAAACTTTCAATTAATAAGAAATCGAAATCCACGAGCAAATTCTACTACAATAAGTATCAATTCTATATCTTTATTTAATCTATGTCCCTGTAAATTCTTTCTTTATGTAAATTCTTATTCCTTCACTAACCCACCGTCTTCGATGGATTACCGAAGGAATAAGTTTGTAAATGTCAAGTAGCAGAAATTCTGTTTTATTTATGACATTTTGCTCTTAGTTAAGGCCACGACTCCATTAGAAATATTTATTTCGGCCATTATTGCTGACACTACTACTAAAAATTTATACTTCTTTGCTATGTGGGCAAAAATAAATCTTAAAATTTCATTCTTCTCCAAGAAGCGCTAAGCGCTTTATGTACTTTAGAATAGGTATAATCTGTCTCATCTGCACGATTTATGTGGGATGTCATGAAACGTCAAATTTTATTTCTCCGTTTATTTCTTCCGAGAAGACAAGAAATAAATACAGATTTTTATGTCTAAAAATAAAAAAAATCCAGACATAAAGGGCCTCCACCAGAAATATTGACTACATGACACATTTCTTGCAATCATTTATTTCAAGTGGAGGCGTAGGGTAACGTGCTAAAGATAAACTGTCATTAAATCGTGTTTTTTAATATGGGTACTATTCCTATATAACGGTCTTATTATTATCACTTCAACTTCTTTTGATGTAGTTCGCCTTTTGGCGTATCTATAAGGAAGTAACTTAACGAAGAAATTAAAATGAAAATTGATATTATGTTGCATACTTCGTGGTGTTTCACTAATGAAAATTTTAAAAGTCCGTTCAGCAACAATGCTTTTGAATTGCGAGTTGTTAAATGTTATTAAGGGTACATACATTCTAGTATTTCTGTCATATTCATTTACGTCTTACTCCTACTGCCGGAGTATGAAATTATTAAATTTGAATATGAAAACACACTATTCATGTTCCAAATACCTGCGCCGTATACTTACTCCTTCACGACAGTATGATTTCGAAAGCCTACAAGTAGGAGTTGAAATTTGTACTCAAATTCAGATTCGAACATCCAACAATTTTTTAATTATTTAGTACAAGCTCGTAAGATCAGGAACAAATATTAGATATTCAATTTGTTTTTGAAAAAGTTGTCAAATCAAGTTTAAAAAAATGAAATGTGATGTGGTTGCTCGTGGAGAATGTGACTGTCACATTCACAAAAGTCATATTAACAAACCACTAAACATTTTACTTCTCGATTGCTGGCAACGAGAATACGATGAACGGCCATACAAGCATTTTCAAATCAACAAAAACTTTTTCGAAGAGCGCATGAAGCGGCTATTCACAGAGAGCGATTGGCTAGTTCTTATTGATTATCTTCAAAAGCGAAAGCCAACAAGTGTCAAAATCTGCAACATAGAAATGCCAAATTTTGAAAATGCCATTTTAATAGAACGACTTGTCAAAGGTCTAGAAAATGCTGAAACTGTTCAATTCGAAAACGTTGCAATTCCCGTTAGTATTCTTTTAGAAATTCGAAACAATATCAATTCAAGCAAAATTAAAAATTTTGACTTAAGTTTGAATGAACTTACTTCGGAGCATTTGGTACTTCTTCGATGTATTCTAATTCAATCGGATATTCTGGAGTTTTTGGATGTTAGAAACTGTTCTATAAACGAAAATACTTTTCCGATCTTAGCCGATGGTATTCATAAGTCAAGGAGTATTCAAAAAATCAATATAAGTCGACCATGTCCTATGTCTGGAGTGAGTATTTTCGACAACAGCAAATATATGAATTTAGTGGCACAGCTGGTTTGGCAAAACAAACTAACCAATCTAAGCTTGCGGCAGTCAAATATAAATGGATACGATTTGGAACCACTATCAGAGTATTTAGAGTCCACGAGTTCAAAATTAAAGTATTTAGATCTGAAGTCAAACAATTTAACAGCACATGGGATTTATGTGCTGTTTACGGCGCTAGCTAAAAATAAGAACCTACGGGTACTTAATTTAAGCGAAAATAACCTAAGGTCAGGAGGCGGTAGTGTTATAGCTAGGCTTCTTTCGTTTACTTCACTAGAGTCACTAGATATTACGCACAACCAAATTAAATGTGAAGAAATGTACGAGTTGCTTAGCGTAATGAAGAAACCATGCCAACTTAAAATTCTTAGAATTTATGGTAATAAATTCAATGCTCAGACAGCAGCTGTTTTGAAGCGACTGCTGAGGGCTGGGGTTCTTAATCAAAAGAATATTGATGTAACTTACACTTGGGATCACTCCAAAGACGAATTATGTGTTATTCCACACTTTAGAAAAGGTCGTTTGCATATTTGAATTTGAACGTGGTTACGATTTTGTATCTATGCTTACAAAAAATTGATCGTACAGAGGTGCTTTGGTATATCAAAAACGTATAATTTTGATGTTGGAACAATAAATATTTAAATTGATGTTATTTTATTTTTTTAAATGTTCAATTTTCTTGAATTCGATTTTTTTATTAATTGCTTTTATTTAAATGATCATCAAATCCCAAATAACCGCTCACTGGAAGATTTATCAGTAATTCGAAAAACTAACCGTTCCTCTCCGAAAACAATAATGTCGTTTTCAATTGAACTTCCATAGCGTTTTACCCTTTTTACTTGCGATTATAGGTACTATACGGCAAGTTATGCATTAGTCGAAAAAAAAATTTGAGATGACAATCAAACATGACATAACGATGATAGCGAAGACGAAAAAAGATGGTCTAAAAATTCTGTCCGTCTGTATGTCTGTCTGTCAGTCTGTCTGTCATTCTGCCTGTCAGTCTGTTTGTATGTATGTATAGATACCTACAGCCCAAACGGGTGGGCCGAATTGCTTCAAACATGGTATATAGAGTTTTTTAGGTATTTTATAGAGGGCAAATTGAATTTTTTTTTATATAACCGTTACGTTTAAACCTATTTTTCTCGGAAACGGCTCTAACGATTTTGATTAAACAAAATCAGTGCAGCTTTTCACGTACGACCGATCATATCATTGAAAAAAAAAATTTCTAAAAATTGTACTTTCCATAGGACCCTTTTATTTTTAAGAAGGTGTTGTTTTTTTGTATAATACAATTCTATATACTACTGAAATTACTCAGCCAAGTAGAAGACTTAGCATTATATTTAATTGGACTTGTTGAATTATTGATTCAAAATAGCTTTTAAAGGCCTTTAGTCCACAAAATTTGCGTTTCATCCCGGCAATCTCACTTGGACTCATCAGTTAGTATACAAAAAAAAACTCTTATTAACTATGTCTGGCCAAGGACAAAATCTTCCAATTTTAATGATTAAAATTTTAATCTTGTTGGATATAGTTCACATTGCTTTTTTGTCAAAAAATACAAGTAAGTTGAACTGAACTTAACAAAAATTGCGTATTGGTAAGGCGCTCACTAACCAACTGATGAGTCCAAGTGAGATTGCCGGGATGAAACGCAAATTTTGTGGACTAAAAGCCGCTAAAAGCTATTTTGAACCTTTTATTCTTATTTCGACTATCTCATAAATGGCTCGACCGATTCTTTCGAAATTTCACACGTACATATGTTTAGGTTGCCCAATTTATACTGCGTACCAATATTTTTAATAAATATTTTTTTGTATTTTTTAAAGAATTTAAAAATAAATTTCAGAAATTTATATTTTGAAAACTGCTTAATAATCTTTTTTCAAAAATTATAGTTATATGTATTTGCCTATGAATTGGCTTTTATGATTTTTTTTTATTTTTTTCAAAAAGTTTTTTAGAAACTTTTTAGAAAAAACTTTTTTTCTCAAAAACCGCTCCATAGATTTTTTAAATTTTTGTCTCATAAATTCAAATCTACCCAAGAAATAAAATGGCGTACTTTTTTTTGAGCTCAAATTAGTTTAAGTATTTATTTCAGAATTTTGAATTATTTTTTCTTTGATTAATCCGATTTAATTTTTGGTTTTAAGTTTATATTATTAAATATTTAAGATTGTCATTCCAATTTTTTTTTTTAGAACAAAATTAAAGAAACTTTGTGTATAAGAAATAAAGTAAAAAATGACTTTAAAAATATATTTAGATTTTAAATAGAAATCTTTTGCATACAATGTGATCGAACATAAGAGCAAGTTCATGCGATCCAGTCGTGCATTTTATTTTTTTAATCTAATCAAATATGAAAATGTCGTATTGACAAAATTTAAAATTTACGCATAAGCACTTGAACATCGTCATCTAATAAATTGGCTTCTTCAAATATTTATTACTCTTAACAAATAATCGTAATTATGCAGGAGCGAACGCAAAAAAATATATTCACTAAAAATTAAGGAACAATTTTTTTATTAAGTACTTGCCCACCCGTTCTCGCGTTGCTTCACAAGCTTTTAATATATTTCTTATTATGACTAAAGCATTTCAAATGCTCAATGGGACTGAAAGCAATATCTACTATGTATATTATTACCTAACAAAAAATGTATATACATATGTACATGCTTATATATGCTTTCCATAACCAAATAAGCAAATAAAGATTTGTATATTCTCTCACTAAAACAGTTTTAAAAGAAATTTGACGTGGGAACATGCATATGCGTATTTCAAAGCTTCTGATAAGATATTAGGAATTATATTATTTTTACGAAGAAGTAAATACTGATTTTTTAGCCCACCCTTGAAAGGGCTACCCAAAGCTTACCATGAATAAAAACACTTTCCCTAATGTCCTTGCACTGAAAGATGTCATTTGAAAAAGTGTATATAAGGTTCATTTGGCTCGGCAATAGAAGGAATGCTTACTTTACCACAACACATGGTAATAAATTCCTCAGCCCATTATTGGGCTTTGCAAATTAATATTTATAATTAATATTTGGTGTTCCTACGTTAATCGATGAGCGAACTGAAATTCAGAAGGAAATAAACAAAAGAAAATGCAAAGGAAATGCAGCAACCCGGCCATTGCGATTGAATCGAATTCATAGATGCAAAAATACATAAAACTTAATAAATTTATAATTTGTACGTACATTTATTTCTCAGCTTAGAAGTTAAGTTAAAAATGATTTAGGACTTAAAATTTGCATAAAACTATTGACGTTATACAAAAGATATCAATTTTGTAAAATATCTAGCAGGTTTAAGAGCATTATTAAATATTATGTTGGTGAACTTCGACAAAACTTTTTTTTGTGTGCGATTTTTTTAAAAAGTTAATAATCTAATTCAACAAGCATATTTTACAAATAAAAATATGCAATTACATTCTTATAAAAACAAGGAAATTTGTAAAACTGGTTTCAAGTAAATCGGTTGAATACTTACTGAGATTAGCGCGGACAAACTAAATTTTTTTTTTATAATTTTGCACGCGCTCAAGGGATTATGAATACCCTTTATATGTTTTTAACACAGCGCGGCCATCCGGTGAGAGAAGAGAAAGAGGGATAGAAAAGATGTGTGCTGCGATATTCTGAGACTAGAGCTGGTTGTTGTCTCAGATTTATCTCCAGGGATGGCGGCTGAACTAATGCGGAGAGAATTACCGTGTCTTATTTATCTATGTCCCTTATAATTCGCATTATTTTATTTATTTCGTTGTCATATTTATGGGTATGCTAGTTTACTCAATCACATGTTGTTAGTCTCATGCTTAAGCAGCATGTAATGAATAAACAAGAAACTTATTTTATGACAATTTTTATAATTGGTTCTTAATGGAATATAAGAAGACATAGACAACGGCAGGAATCGAACCTGAAAACACGAGGTTGACAGGCGAGAACACAACTATCGCGCCACGGCCACCCCCAAGGTCTATTTATATATTTGTTTCGTCTTTATAAATAGTAATAATATGTGTTTAGGATACATGTAAAAAAATAAATACATTTTTAGTTAGGTACACATTTTATAAAATAAAATACATGTGCCTTCGATTATTTGCCATTATATTTATAACGTCCTCATAGTCAACCTCAGTCCTCCATCCATTAAAATCGGAGCCATCCTTCAATGGATATACGGAATTCTTCCTTGAGTGGTGCATGTACCAATCTGGTGTACATAAGGGAAGTACCTAGAAGCAGACTACTGAGTGCGTGGTGCACTAGTTAGGTGTTTTGTTACTTTTTGGTCTTGTGCTGTGAATTTTGTGCCTTTGGTTTCGACCTGGGCCGGGGACTCTTTCCCAACCTATATGAGATTGTTAGTTTAATTTAAGGGAAACGATTGTAGATTATATATATGTACCTGCGGACCAGGCGAACTTCGTCTCGCCCCAATTTAACGCCACCAAATCAACTGCAGAGCTATAATAAAACACAAATAGTTCAAATTTACCAATGTGATTTATTTGAATGGAATAAAAATCAGAAGAGAGTGATATGATAAACAATGTTTTTCAATTTGTTTTCCGGCGCAAAAACAAACAACAAAGACCGTTTACCAAGTTATCAACGACGTCCTTTTTTCTTCGCTGCTAGTATTGCCCGTTCACAAATCCAATTGAGATTTTTATAATTTTTTACAATGCCGGTTAACACTTTACTTTAGTGATGAGTTTCTCCTTCGATGTTGCTAACTCGCAAAAATTTGCCGGGAATGATATCATCGAGACATCAACAGAAATTTGCCCATTGCTTAGCACCAGGCACCACTGTAATGCGACTCTCATATTTGTGGTTAATTTCAACTTCTTGACGCGCCGGCCGGAACAAAGACGCCGGTTTCAAGCATGAATTTAATTAATTGGCAGCAGTAGATTTCGGGATGACGGAAAGCCTTCGACGAATATCTCCACTGAACAAAATCATATCCCCGCCAAATCATCTCGAACCACCTTGTAAATTCTTCATTGTTCAGTCAACTGCTTCTAATGCTACGTTTTCACCTAAAGATAATCCGGTTTAAATTGAGAAGATTAAAAATTAATCTTCGAGTGTTTTCACCAGTGAAATAAAGATTAGTTTGACGTTTTCACTATGAATTGTCATTCAAAAGTCAATACAACAAGACAAAAACAAAACAAAATAATTGGGAAGAAGAATAATAATTTCGGTGCAGTGAACAAATTTAATTTCAATAAATAAAAATAAGTAACTTAAAAATATTGTTATCTTAACATTTTATCCTTCAAAATTCAAGTAGTAATAATCTTTCTGGTGCATGAAATCTGGCCAGGACACGAGATCGATAATCTAGAAGGAAATTGAAAAACCAACTTGCTGAATGAACAATATTTGCATCTTTATCTGAATAACACTTCCTTCCAGTTAATGGATTCCCTGTCAACCTGAAAAAAAATATAAACACTCGAAGACAAGCCACACTATCCGCCTCGCTTATAAGATTGCAACTCGTCGCTAAATCATTTTCCATTACAAATTCGAGGCACCGCTTTGATCTTTGTAGCTTTATTGCATCTTTTATTTTTATATATTTTTATAAACAAAACAGAATTCGAAGGCGACGACTAATTTCACCAGACAAAAACAAATTAAATAATGTTGGGCAGGTTTTTTTGTTGTTGAATGTCAATGGAGGTAATGCTATTAGAATAGGCGCGTTCTATGAAATAAGGTTTGTTTCTTTTGACAATCTTCAATGAGATTAATTTCTATTTTTTCTTTTAAGGAGCTTAAAAATTGTATGGGAAATCTTCAAGATTCAGAAGATATATATTACGTTTTCACCTAAAGATAATCCGGTTTAAATTGAGTAGATTAAAAATTAATCTTGAAGTGTTTTCACCAGAGAAAAAAAGATTAGTTTGACTTTTCCACACTGAGGTTCAACCTCAGAAGAAATCGAGTCACTGAGAGAGGAAATTAAAATGATCAAAAACATTAACCGGAAATTGTTCTCAATTTCACCCAAAAATATACGCAATAATTAAACAACAAAAAAATAATGTTTTGCTAAAGTACGCATTTAAATAACAAGAAAACAAACTCCCAATCTTTCCAAATTTTCGCTTTCCGAAGGATGCATGTTGGTTGTCTTTTATTCGGCCAAGGATCGTCGTTGAGCCATTATGTTGTCACTGGGTTGTTCGATGAAATCTAGAGCTGCGCTTAATTCATCAAGACTATCATTAACAGCCTGGAATTAAGATTTGTTGTCCGTCGGACTATTTTCGTTTTTTGGTGCCATTTCGGATTTCACCTGGTAGGTCAAATTATTGTTTATTGGCCAATTCGACTTAAGACCGCTTTTGTTATTGTAACTTTACTGTCTTTTATTTGTATACATTTTTAGAAACAAAAACAGCATTAATGCAACGACAAATTACACAAACAAATTAAATATTGTATGACAAGTTTTTTTTTGTTGATTGCCAATGGAGAAAATGCCATTTGAATAGGCCCGTTCCACGAAATAAGTTTTGTTTGTTTTGAAAATCTTCTACTTCGAAGAAGATTTCAATGAGATTAATTTCCAATCTTCGTTTAAGGGGATTAAAATTTGTATGGGAAATCTTCAAGATTCAAGGAAATCTTATAAGATTTCAAAGAGGATTTATGGTTAATCCACTTAAATCTGGATTAAATGGTAGGTGAAAACGTAGTATAAAGCTCATTTATGCGCCATCGTGCATTCATCCCTAATAATGATTTTGCATTCTCGCATCAATTTCGCTGTCGTCGAATTCTTGGTCATTGTGCACGTTATTGGCTTGTTGAACCGTGACAAAATTCATCGCAAGCTTCAAAGCGGAATGTGTGGTTCGACCGTCTTCAAACAGTGGGGCAGCAATGCCATGGATGCCATATGATGAAAGATGTAACGAAATTTGAGATCTTGGCCGAATTGTTGCTAGAATCAATTAAATGACGAATGTCTTGCATGTCGCACCGGGAGCATGCAGAAAGTAAATGCGATTGCGAAATCGTATTCAAAAGCAGCGCGATTGAAGTCTACATTCGGCACTTTTCATCTTCTAATTACTTTTTGTCGAATTTGTGGTGGTGATTGTGCACTTAGAAGTTTTGAAATATGGGCAGGTCTCCATTTATATCTTCTGCACGCACCTCTTTCGTTTGATTATTACGTTTATGTTTATTGTTTAAGCAATTATAAATTTTAATAGCTCACAAAAACAGCCGTAAATCGAAAACCAATACCAATTTTGGCATGGTATGATAGGTAGGCAGCAAACTATATTAAGAAGTTTCGAAAATATTTTTTTCCAAATGTCACCTAAAAGTCTTAGGGTCACCTTTATTTCCGCAGTTGGAACAACGTCTGAAAAATGAGCTATTTCTATTCCAATGACATACATACATTTTAAGTATTCTTCTCGGATTTTCACAGTACCTACACATATCCGAGTATAACTATGTACATAATGTGGTTTGATATTTTATTTCTTCTAGTGAATACTGAAAGGAAACCACCGCACCGGGACCGCCGAGACCAGCGAAACTCTCGGCGAATTTCGGTAACAAAAATACGGTCTTATCGCGGGTGCTTTTAAAATAGTCTCGTCTCGGTCTCGATGATTCCCGTCCATCCTTTTTGACGTCAAGGTTCATGCCATTTTTCCAAAAAAAAATTAAAAATTTTAGTATTGCTGTTTCTATATTAAATTTTAATTAAATTTACAACAATTTTAAAATTTATTATTAAAATAATTTTTTTAAATAAAATTTATATTTATACAAAAATGTGTACACCAAAAATATTAAATTAAATTTATTTTCATGGAACAGTATTACCCTATAGATTTTTAAAGACGAATAATTAATTGTTTTTTATAATTGTCACAATTGCTTTGACATTTGAACTACTTGCTTTTGCTTCACGTATCTATATTGTATACTAAATAAGTTATAATTAAAATTCCCAAAATAAGATATTTTTTGTTTGTATTTCCCCAACGAACATTTAAAACACTTTAGCATTCAATTTGTCAGTATTATATCTATATATGTACATAATATGTATATTAATGTTAATTCCTAAGTGCAGAAGGTCAATAAAACCCCATTAATAATATTAAAACTGCCTAGGATAATTCTTGTAATCGAATGTAAATTTTTAACTTAACACATCGAATTGATACTCTTGCAATTAAAATACTACCTACTTAGCATTCAAAACAAACTTTTGAACTTAAAGAATGTCGTTGTTATAGCTTGGGTTTTAAATAGGGCGTCAGTTGCATTTTGTTTACCAAATCGCGGAGACATCCTCGGATTTTAGGATAATTTCGTTTTTTCTTTACGTGGACAAAAAAAAAAAGATACAAGCATTTTGATTCTATCGCAAATAAGACTAGTTGCTAATATGGAAATTTTAGATCCAGACTGTGAATTAAATACATTTAAGACAATTAATGAGGAAGAAAATAAAATGACACCGATGAAATTGTTTTTCAAAGACAAATCAGTGTTTCTGACTGGTGGAACAGGATTCTTGGGACAACTGTATGTTGAAAAGCTATTGAGGTAATATACAGTTTTTGAACTTGCGTCTCTGGCCGTGTGTCGTCTTTGAGTGTCGGTCGTAAGAACAAAATTAAATGCGTGAGTGAAGCATAATTTTAAATGATTTTCCAACAAGTTGTAAAAGGGTTGAAACTGATTTATAGAAAAACAAATTAGGAATTACGATTAAAAATAAAATGCACGAATGGATCGCACGATTTTGCTCTTATTTTCGATCACATCGTATGCAAAAAATTTCTATTAAAAATTTAAACATATTTTTAAAGTCGTTTTTTACATCCAGCCCTATTCTGCTATCAGATCCGATCGAATCTTTCTATTCACGTGAATACTTAACTCAATTTTTCACTATTTATTTCTAATGTATTCTATCTTTTGAGGTCAAATATTTACTAATATTTTTGTTTTTTAATTCTTAAGAGAATCTAATTGTTAAAATTTATTTTTGATAGAAATTTTATTTTATATAAATCTTGGAATAATTCGTTTTTTTTCGTCGGATAGCAAAATACAAATATTCACGTGAACGTTTAACAGAATAGGGGTGTTAATTTTGTATATATACAAAATTTCTTTATTTTTTTTTTTATAAATTGGTGCGACAATCTTAAATATTTTAATAACATGAAAAGAAGGGTCTATCAAATACCTATCCACACCTGAAAACCAAAAGCTTCTACAGCCTTCGGTTCTCAAAATATTGCTTTCCAAAATTGTTCCCGTGATTGTCAACCAACCTGCATTTGATTTGCTTTGGAAGCTGATATCTCGGCAACCAAGCTTCAGAAAAAGCTGCGGTTTTCAGCACTTGAAAGGGATTGAACAGGCCTTTCGAGTGGTATAAAATTTGCCGATTTAATTTTTTTTGCAGATTTTTGAAGAAAAGTCAAGGCTCCCTTGGAGAAAAAAGTTGTATTTTCAAAAATGTTTCCCAAGCCCATCGATATATACATGAAAAGAAAGGTCTATCAAATACTTATCCACACCTGAAAACCAAACGCTTCTACAGCCTCCGGTTCTAAAGATATTGCAATCCAAAATTGTTCCCGTGATTGTCAACCAACCTGCATTTGATTTGCTTTGGAAGCTGATATCTCGGCAACCAAGCTTCAGAAAAAGCTGCGGTTTTCAGCACTTGAAAGGGATTGAACAGGCCTTTCGAGTGGTATAAAATTTGCCGATTTAAATTTTTTGAAGATTTTTGAAAAAAGTCAAGGCTCCCTTGGAGAAAAAATTGTTTTTTCAAAAATGTTTCCCAAACCCATCGATATGTACATGAAAGGAAAGGTCTATCAAATACCTATCCGCACCTGAAAACCAAACGCTTCTACAGCCTCCGGTTCTCGAGATATTGCAATCCATTTGATTTGCTTTGGAAGCTGATATCTTGGCAACCAAGCCTCAGAAAAAGCTGCGGTTTTCACCACTTGAAAGGGATTGAACAGACCTTTCGAGTGGTATAAAATTTGCCGATTTAATTTTTTTGCAGATTTTTGAAAAAAAGTCAAGTCTAACCCCTTGCGGAAAAAAATTGTGTTTTCAAAAATGTTTCCCAAGCCCATCGATATATACATGAAAAGAAAGGTCTATCAAATACCTATCCACACCTGAAAACCAAACGCTTCTACAGCCTTCGGTTCTCGAGATATTGCAATCCAAAATTGTTCCCGTGATTGTCAACCAACCTGCATTTGATTTGCTTTGGAAGCTGATATCTCGGCAACCAAGCCTCAGAAAAAGCTGCGGTTTTCACCACTTGAATGGGATTGAACAGACCTTTCGAGTGGTATACAATTTGCCGATTTAATTTTTTTGCAGATTTTTGAAAAAAGTTAAGGCTAACCCCGGGGAAAAAAAATTGTATTTTCAAAAATTTTTCCCAAACCCATCGATATATACATGAAAAGAAAGGTCTATCAAATACCTATCCGCACCTGAAAACCAAACGCTTCTGCAGCCTCTGGTTCTGGAGATATTGCAATCCAAAATTGGTCCCGTGATTGTCAACCAACCTGCATTTGATTTGCTTTGGAAGCTGATATCTCGGCAACCAAGCTTCAGAAAAAGCTGCGGTTTTCAGAACTTGAAAGGGATTGAACAGGCATTTCGAGTGGTATAAAATTTGCCGATTTAATTTTTTTTTGCAGATTTTTGAAAAAAAGTCAAGGCCCCTTGGGGAAAAAAGTTGTATTTTCAAAAATGTTTCCCAAGCCCATCGATATATACATGAAAAGAAAGGTCTATCAAATACCTATCCACACCTGAAAACCAAACGCTTCTGCAGCCTCCGGTGCCAGAGATATTGCAATCCAAAATTGTTCCCGGCATTGTCAACCAACCTGCATTTGATTTGCTTTGGAAGCTGATATCTCGGCAACCAAGCTTCAGAAAAAGCTGCGGTTTTCAGCACTTGAAAGGGATTGAACAGGCCTTTCGAGTGGTATAAAATTTGCCGATTTAATTTTTTTTGCAGATTTTTGAAAAAAAGTCAAGGCCCCTTGTGGAAAAAATTTGTATTTTCAAAAATGTTTCCCAAGCCCATCGATATATACATGAAAAGAAAGGTCTATCAAATACCTATCCACACCTGAAAACCAAACGCTTCTGCAGCCTCTGGTTCTCGAGATATTGCAATCCAAAATTTTTCCCGGGATTGTCAACCAACCTGCATTTCATTTGCTTTGGAAGCTGATATCTCGGCAACCAAGCCTCAGAAAAAGCTGCGGTTTTCACCACTTGAAAGGGATTGAACAGACCTTTCGAGTGGTATAAAATTTGCCGATTTAATTTTTTTTGCAGATTTTTGAAAAAAAGTCAAGGCCCCTTGCGGAAAAAATTTGTATTTTCAAAAATGTTTCCCAAGCCCATCGATATATACATGAAAAGAAAGGTCTATCAAATACCTATCCACACCTGAAAACCAAACGCTTCTGCAGCCTCCGGTGCCAGAGATATTGCAATCCAAAATTGTTCCCGGCATTGTCAACCAACCTGCATTTGATTTGCTTTGGAAGCTGATATCTCGGCAACCAAGCTTCAGAAAAAGCTGCGGTTTTCAGCACATGAAAGGGATTGAACAGGCCTTTCGAGTGGTATAAAATTTGCCGATTTAATTTTTTGCAGATTTTTGAAAAAAAAGTCAAGGCCCCTGGGGAAAAAAGTTGTATTTTCAAAAATGTTTCCCAAGCCCATCGATATATACATGAAAAGAAAGGTCTATCAAATACCTATCCACACCTGAAAACCAAACGCTTCTGCAGCCTCTGGTTCTCGAGATATTGCAATCCAAATTTGTTCCCGGGATTGTCAACCAACCTGCATTTGATTTGCTTTGGAAGCTGATATCTCGGCAACCAAGCCTCAGAAAAAGCTGCGGTTTTCAGCACTTGAAAGGGATTGAACAGGCCTTTCGAATGGTATAAAATTTGCCGATTTAATTTTTTTGAAGATTTTTGAAAAAAGTCAAGGCTCCCTTGGAGAACAAATTTTATTTTCAAAAATGTTTCCCAAACCCATCGATATATAAATGAAAAGAAAGGTCTATCAAATACCTATCCACACCTGAAAACCAAACGCTTCTGCGGCCTCTGGTTCTCGAGATATTGCAATCCAAAATTGTTTCCGGGATTGTCAACCAACCTGCATTTGATTTGCTTTGGAAGCTGATATCTCGGCAACCAAGCCTCAGAAAAAGCTGCGGTTTTCAGCACTTGAAAGGGATTAAACAGGTCTCTCGACTGGTATAAAATTTGCCGATTTAATTTTTTTTGCAGATTTTTGAAAAAAAGTCAAGGCCCCTTGCGGAAAAAATTTGTATTTTCAAAAATGTTTCCCAAACCCATCGATATATAAATGAAAAGAAAGGTCTATCAAATACCTATCCATGAAAACCAAACGCTTCTGCGTCCTCTGGTTCTCGAGATATTGCAATCCAAAATTGTTCCCGGGATTGTCAACCAACCTGCATTTGATTTGCTTTGGAAGCTGATATCTTGGCAACCAAGCCTCAGAAAAAGCTGCGGTTTTCACCACTTGAAAGGGATTGAACAGACCTTTCGAGTGGTATAAAATTTGCCGATTTAATTTTTTTGCAGATTTTTGAAAAAAAGTCAAGTCTAACCCCTTGCGGAAAAAAATTGTGTTTTCAAAAATGTTTCCCAAGCCCATCGATATATACATGAAAAGAAAGGTCTATCAAATACCTATCCGCACCTGAAAACCAAACGCTTCTGCAGCCTCTGGTTCTGGAGATATTGCAATCCAAAATTGGTCCCGTGATTGTCAACCAACCTGCATTTGAGATATTGCAATCCAAAATTGTTCCCGGGATTGTCAACCAACCTGCATTTGATTTGCTTTGGAAGCTGATATCTCGGCAACCAAGCCTCAGACAAAGCTGCGGTTTTCACCACTTGAATGGGATTGAACAGACCTTTCGAGTGGTATACAATTTGCCGATTTAATTTTTTTGCAGATTTTTGAAAAAAGTTAAGGCTAACCCCGGGGAAAAAAAATTGTATTTTCAAAAATGTTTCCCAAACCCATCGATATATACATGAAAAGAAAGGTCTATCAAATACCTATCCGCACCTGAAAACCAAACGCTTCTGCAGCCTCTGGTTCTGGAGATATTGCAATCCAAAATTGGTCCCGTGATTGTCAACCAACCTGCATTTGATTTGCTTTGGAAGCTGATATCTCGGCAACCAAGCTTCAGAAAAAGCTGCGGTTTTCAGAACTTGAAAGGGATTGAACAGGCATTTCGAGTGGTATAAAATTTGCCGATATAATTTTTTTTTGCAGATTTTTGAAAAAAAGTTAAGGCTAACCCCGGGGAAAAAAGTTGTATTTTCAAAAATGTTTCCCAAGCCCATCGATATATACATGAAAAGAAAGGTCTATCAAATACCTATCCACACCTGAAAACCAAACGCTTCTGCAGCCTCTGGTGCCAGAGATATTGCAATCCAAAATTGTTCCCGGCATTGTCAACCAACCTGCATTTGATTTGCTTTGGAAGCTGATATCTCGGCAACCAAGCTTCAGAAAAAGCTGCGGTTTTCAGCACTTGAAAGGGATTGAACAGGCCTTTCGAATGGTATAAAATTTGCCGATTTAATTTTTTGCAGATTTTTGAAAAAAGTCAAGGCCCCTGGGGAAAAAATTTGTATTTTCAAAAATGTTTTCCAAGCCCATCGATATATACATGAAAAGAAAGGTCTAATTTTTTTGCAGATTTTTGAAAAAAAGTCAAGGACCCTTGGGGAAAAGTTGTTTTTTCAAAAATGTTTCCAAAGCCCATCGATATATACATAAAAAGAAAGGTCTATCAAATACCTATCCACACCTGAAAACCAAACGCTTCTGCAGCCTCTGGTTCTCGAGATATTGCAATCCAAAATTGTTCCCGGGATTGTCAACCAACCTGCATTTGATTTGCTTTGGAAGCTGATATCTCGGCAACCAAGCCTCAGAAAAAGCTGCGGTTTTCAGCACTTGAAAGGGATTGAACAGGCCTTTCGAATGGTATAAAATTTGCCGATTTAATTTTTTTGAAGATTTTTGAAAAAAGTCAAGGCTCCCTTGTAGAAAAAATTGGATTTTCAAAAGTTTTTCCCAAACCCATCGATATATACATGAAAAGAAGGGTCTATCAAATACCTATCCACACCTGAAAACCAAACGCTTCTATAGCCTCCGGTATATCTCGAGATATTGCAATCCAAAATTGTTCCCGTGATTGTCAACCAACCTGCATTTGATTTGCTTTGGAAGCTGATATCTCGGCAACCAAGCTTCAGAAAAAGCTGCGGTTTTCAGCACTTGAAAGGGATTGAACAGGCCTTTCGAGTGGTATAAAATTTGCCGATTTAATTTTTTTGCAGATTTTTGAAAAAAGTCAAGGCTCCCTTGGAGAACAAATTTTATTTTCAAAAATGTTTCCCAAACCCATCGATATATAAATGAAAAGAAAGGTCTATCAAATACCTATCCACACCTGAAAACCAAACGCTTCTGCGGCCTCTGGTTCTCGAGATATTGCAATCCAAAATTGTTTCCGGGATTGTCAACCAACCTGCATTTGATTTGCTTTGGAAGCTGATATCTTGGCAACCAAGCCTCAGAAAAAGCTGCGGTTTTCACCACTTGAAAGGGATTGAACAGACCTTTCGAGTGGTATAAAATTTGCCGATTTAATTTTTTTGCAGATTTTTGAAAAAAAGTCAAGTCTAACCCCTTGCGGAAAAAAATTGTGTTTTCAAAAATGTTTCCCAAGCCCATCGATATATACATGAAAAGAAAGGTCTATCAAATACCTATCCGCACCTGAAAACCAAACGCTTCTGCAGCCTCTGGTTCTGGAGATATTGCAATCCAAAATTGGTCCCGTGATTGTCAACCAACCTGCATTTGAGATATTGCAATCCAAAATTGTTCCCGGGATTGTCAACCAACCTGCATTTGATTTGCTTTGGAAGCTGATATCTCGGCAACCAAGCCTCAGACAAAGCTGCGGTTTTCACCACTTGAATGGGATTGAACAGACCTTTCGAGTGGTATACAATTTGCCGATTTAATTTTTTTGCAGATTTTTGAAAAAAGTTAAGGCTAACCCCGGGGAAAAAAAATTGTATTTTCAAAAATGTTTCCCAAACCCATCGATATATACATGAAAAGAAAGGTCTATCAAATACCTATCCGCACCTGAAAACCAAACGCTTCTGCAGCCTCTGGTTCTGGAGATATTGCAATCCAAAATTGGTCCCGTGATTGTCAACCAACCTGCATTTGATTTGCTTTGGAAGCTGATATCTCGGCAACCAAGCTTCAGAAAAAGCTGCGGTTTTCAGAACTTGAAAGGGATTGAACAGGCATTTCGAGTGGTATAAAATTTGCCGATATAATTTTTTTTTGCAGATTTTTGAAAAAAAGTTAAGGCTAACCCCGGGGAAAAAAGTTGTATTTTCAAAAATGTTTCCCAAGCCCATCGATATATACATGAAAAGAAAGGTCTATCAAATACCTATCCACACCTGAAAACCAAACGCTTCTGCAGCCTCTGGTGCCAGAGATATTGCAATCCAAAATTGTTCCCGGCATTGTCAACCAACCTGCATTTGATTTGCTTTGGAAGCTGATATCTCGGCAACCAAGCTTCAGAAAAAGCTGCGGTTTTCAGCACTTGAAAGGGATTGAACAGGCCTTTCGAATGGTATAAAATTTGCCGATTTAATTTTTTGCAGATTTTTGAAAAAAGTCAAGGCCCCTGGGGAAAAAATTTGTATTTTCAAAAATGTTTTCCAAGCCCATCGATATATACATGAAAAGAAAGGTCTAATTTTTTTGCAGATTTTTGAAAAAAAGTCAAGGACCCTTGGGGAAAAGTTGTTTTTTCAAAAATGTTTCCAAAGCCCATCGATATATACATAAAAAGAAAGGTCTATCAAATACCTATCCACACCTGAAAACCAAACGCTTCTGCAGCCTCTGGTTCTCGAGATATTGCAATCCAAAATTGTTCCCGGGATTGTCAACCAACCTGCATTTGATTTGCTTTGGAAGCTGATATCTCGGCAACCAAGCCTCAGAAAAAGCTGCGGTTTTCAGCACTTGAAAGGGATTGAACAGGCCTTTCGAATGGTATAAAATTTGCCGATTTAATTTTTTTGAAGATTTTTGAAAAAAGTCAAGGCTCCCTTGTAGAAAAAATTGGATTTTCAAAAGTTTTTCCCAAACCCATCGATATATACATGAAAAGAAGGGTCTATCAAATACCTATCCACACCTGAAAACCAAACGCTTCTATAGCCTCCGGTATATCTCGAGATATTGCAATCCAAAATTGTTCCCGTGATTGTCAACCAACCTGCATTTGATTTGCTTTGGAAGCTGATATCTCGGCAACCAAGCTTCAGAAAAAGCTGCGGTTTTCAGCACTTGAAAGGGATTGAACAGGCCTTTCGAGTGGTATAAAATTTGCCGATTTAATTTTTTTGCAGATTTTTGAAAAAAGTCAAGGCTCCCTTGGAGAAAAAAGTTGTATTTTCAAAAGTGTTTCCCAAACTTATCGATATATACATGAAAAGAAAGGTCTATCAAATACCTATCCACACCTGAAAACCAAACGCTTCTGCAGCCTCTGGTTCTCGAGATATTGCAATCCAAAATTGTTCCCGGGATTGTCAACCAACCTGCATTTGATTTGCTTTGGAAGCTGATATCTCGGCAACCAAGCCTCAGAAAAAGCTGCGGTTTTCAGCACTTGAAAGGGATTGAACAGGCCTTTCGAGTGGTATAAAATTTGCCGATTTAATTTTTTTGCAGATTTTTGAAAAAAAGTCAAGGCCCCTTGGGGAAAAAAGTTGTTTTTTCAAAAATGTTTCCCAAGCCCATCTATATATACATGAAAAGAAAGGTCTCTCAAATACCTATCCACACCTGGAAACTAAACTCTTCTGGAGCCTCTAGTCCTCGAGATATTGCAATCCAAAATTGTTCCCGTGATTGTCCACCAACCTGCATTTGATTTGCTTTGGCAGCTGATATCTCGCCAACCAAGCCTCAGAAAAAGCTGCGGTTTTCAGCACTTGAAAGGGATTGAACAGGCCTTTCGAGTGGTATAAAATTTGCCGATCTAATTTTTTTGCAGATTTTTGAAAAAAAGTCAAGGACCCTTGGGGAAAAGTTGTTTTTTCAAAAATGTTTCCAAAGCCCATCGATATATACATGAACAGAAAGGTCTATCAAATACCTATCCACACCTGAAAACCAAACGCTTCTATAGCCTCCGGTTCTCGAGATATTGCAATACAAAATTGTTCCCGTGATTGTCAACCAACCTGCATTTGATTTGCTTTGGAAGCTGATATCTCGGCAACCAAGCTTCAGAAAAAGCTGCGGTTTTCAGCACTTGAAAGGGATTGAACAGGCCTTTCGAGTGGTATAAAATTTGCCGATTTAATTTTTTTTCCCAAGCTCATCGATATATACATGAAAAGAAAGGTCTATCAAATACCTATACACACCTGAAAACCAAACGCTTCTAAAGCCTCTGGTTCTCGAGATATTGCAATCCAAAATTGTTCCCGTGATTGTCAACCAACCTGCATTTGATTTGCTTTGGAAGCTGATATCTCGGCAACCAAGCCTCAGAAAAAGCTGCGGTTTTCAGCACTTGAAAGGGATTGAACAAGCCTCTCGAGTGGTATAAAATTTGCCGATTTAATTTTTTTGCAGATTTTTGAAAAAAAGTCAAGGCCCCTTGGGGAAAAAAGTTGTATTTTCAAAAATGTTTCCCAAGCCCATCGATATATACATAAAAAGAAAGGTCTATCAAATACCTATCCACACCTGAAAACCAAACGCTTCTGCAGCCTCTGGTTCTCGAGATATTGCAATCCAAAATTGTTCCCGGGATTGTCAACCAACCTGCATTTGATTTGCTTTGGAAGCTGATATCTCGCCAACCAAGCCTCAGAAAAAGCTGCGGTTTTCAGCACTTGAAAGGGATTGAACAGGCCTTTCGAATGGTATAAAATTTGCCGATTTAATTTTTTTGAAGATTTTTGAAAAAAGTCAAGGCTCCCTTGTAGAAAAAATTGGATTTTCAAAAGTTTTTCCCAAACCCATCGATATATACATGAAAAGAAGGGTCTATCAAATACCTATCCACACCTGAAAACCAAACGCTTCTATAGCCTCCGGTATATCTCGAGATATTGCAATCCAAAATTGTTCCCGTGATTGTCAACCAACCTGCATTTGATTTGCTTTGGAAGCTGATATCTCGGCAACCAAGCTTCAGAAAAAGCTGCGGTTTTCAGCACTTGAAAGGGATTGAACAGGCCTTTCGAGTGGTATAAAATTTGCCGATTTAATTTTTTTGCAGATTTTTGAAAAAAGTCAAGGCTCCCTTGGAGAAAAAAGTTGTATTTTCAAAAGTGTTTCCCAAACCCATCGATATATACATGAAAAGAAAGGTCTATCAAATACCTATCCACACCTGAAAATCAAACGCTTCTGCAGCCTCTGGTTCTCGAGATATTGCAATCCAAAATTGTTCCCGGGATTGTCAACCAACCTGCATTTGATTTGCTTTGGAAGCTGATATCTCGGCAACCAAGCCTCAGAAAAAGCTGCGGTTTTCAGCACTTGAAAGGGATTGAACAGGCCTTTCGAGTGGTATAAAATTTGGCGATTTAATTTTTTTGCAGATTTTTGAAAAAAAGTCAAGGCCCCTTGGGGAAAAAAGTTGTTTTTTCAAAAATGTTTCCCAAGCCCATCTATATATACATGAAAAGAAAGGTCTC
The DNA here is from genome assembly GCA_910595825.1 of Philhelius pedissequus. Taxonomy (NCBI): domain Eukaryota; kingdom Metazoa; phylum Arthropoda; class Insecta; order Diptera; family Syrphidae; genus Philhelius; species Philhelius pedissequus. The sequence goes on along the minus strand of OU343160.1, from coordinate 69,335,244 downwards.
TCAAATACCTATCCACACCTGGAAACTAAACTCTTCTGGAGCCTCTAGTCCTCGAGATATTGCAATCCAAAATTGTTCCCGTGATTGTCCACCAACCTGCATTTGATTTGCTTTGGCAGCTGATATCTCGCCAACCAAGCCTCAGAAAAAGCTGCGGTTTTCAGCACTTGAAAGGGATTGAACAGGCCTTTCGAGTGGTATAAAATTTGCCGATTTAATTTTTTTGCAGATTTTTGAAAAAAAGTCAAGGCCCCTTGGGGAAAAAAGTTGTTTTTTCAAAAATGTTTCCCAAGCCCATCTATATATACATGAAAAGAAAGGTCTCTCAAATACCTATCCACACCTGGAAACTAAACTCTTCTGGAGCCTCTAGTCCTCGAGATATTGCAATCCAAAATTGTTCCCGTGATTGTCCACCAACCTGCATTTGATTTGCTTTGGCAGCTGATATCTCGCCAACCAAGCCTCAGAAAAAGCTGCGGTTTTCAGCACTTGAAAGGGATTGAACAGGCCTTTCGAGTGGTATAAAATTTGCCGATCTAATTTTTTTGCAGATTTTTGAAAAAAAGTCAAGGACCCTTGGGGAAAAGTTGTTTTTTCAAAAATGTTTCCAAAGCCCATCGATATATACATGAACAGAAAGGTCTATCAAATACCTATCCACACCTGAAAACCAAACGCTTCTATAGCCTCCGGTTCTCGAGATATTGCAATACAAAATTGTTCCCGTGATTGTCAACCAACCTGCATTTGATTTGCTTTGGAAGCTGATATCTCGGCAACCAAGCTTCAGAAAAAGCTGCGGTTTTCAGCACTTGAAAGGGATTGAACAGGCCTTTCGAGTGGTATAAAATTTGCCGATTTAATTTTTTTTCCCAAGCTCATCGATATATACATGAAAAGAAAGGTCTATCAAATACCTATACACACCTGAAAACCAAACGCTTCTAAAGCCTCTGGTTCTCGAGATATTGCAATCCAAAATTGTTCCCGTGATTGTCAACCAACCTGCATTTGATTTGCTTTGGAAGCTGATATCTCGGCAACCAAGCCTCAGAAAAAGCTGCGGTTTTCAGCACTTGAAAGGGATTGAACAAGCCTCTCGAGTGGTATAAAATTTGCCGATTTAATTTTTTTGCAGATTTTTGAAAAAAAGTCAAGGCCCCTTGGGGAAAAAAGTTGTATTTTCAAAAATGTTTCCCAAGCCCATCGATATATACATAAAAAGAAAGGTCTATCAAATACCTATCCACACCTGAAAACCAAACGCTTCTGCAGCCTCTGGTTCTCGAGATATTGCAATCCAAAATTGTTCCCGGGATTGTCAACCAACCTGCATTTGATTTGCTTTGGAAGCTGATATCTCGCCAACCAAGCCTCAGAAAAAGCTGCGGTTTTCAGCACTTGAAAGGGATTGAACAGGCCTTTCGAATGGTATAAAATTTGCCGATTTAATTTTTTTGAAGATTTTTGAAAAAAGTCAAGGCTCCCTTGTAGAAAAAATTGGATTTTCAAAAGTTTTTCCCAAACCCATCGATATATACATGAAAAGAAGGGTCTATCAAATACCTATCCACACCTGAAAACCAAACGCTTCTATAGCCTCCGGTATATCTCGAGATATTGCAATCCAAAATTGTTCCCGTGATTGTCAACCAACCTGCATTTGATTTGCTTTGGAAGCTGATATCTCGGCAACCAAGCTTCAGAAAAAGCTGCGGTTTTCAGCACTTGAAAGGGATTGAACAGGCCTTTCGAGTGGTATAAAATTTGCCGATTTAATTTTTTTGCAGATTTTTGAAAAAAGTCAAGGCTCCCTTGGAGAAAAAAGTTGTATTTTCAAAAGTGTTTCCCAAACCCATCGATATATACATGAAAAGAAAGGTCTATCAAATACCTATCCACACCTTAAAATCAAACGCTTCTGCAGCCTCTGGTTCTCGAGATATTGCAATCCAAAATTGTTCCCGGGATTGTCAACCAACCTGCATTTGATTTGCTTTGGAAGCTGATATCTCGGCAACCAAGCCTCAGAAAAAGCTGCGGTTTTCAGCACTTGAAAGGGATTGAACAGGCCTTTCGAGTGGTATAAAATTTGGCGATTTAATTTTTTTGCAGATTTTTGAAAAAAAGTCAAGGCCCCTTGGGGAAAAAAGTTGTTTTTTCAAAAATGTTTCCCAAGCCCATCTATATATACATGAAAAGAAAGGTCTCTCAAATACCTATCCACACCTGGAAACTAAACTCTTCTGGAGCCTCTAGTCCTCGAGATATTGCAATCCAAAATTGTTCCCGTGATTGTCCACCAACCTGCATTTGATTTGCTTTGGCAGCTGATATCTCGCCAACCAAGCCTCAGAAAAAGCTGCGGTTTTCAGCACTTGAAAGGGATTGAACAGGCCTTTCGAGTGGTATAAAATTTGCCGATCTAATTTTTTTGCAGATTTTTGAAAAAAAGTCAAGGACCCTTGGGGAAAAGTTGTTTTTTCAAAAATGTTTCCAAAGCCCATCGATATATACATGAACAGAAAGGTCTATCAAATACCTATCCACACCTGAAAACCAAACGCTTCTGCAGCCCCTGGTTCTCGAGATATTGCAATCCAAAATTGTTCCCGGGATTGTCAACCAACCTGCATTTGATTTGCTTTGGAAGCTGATATCTCGGCAACCAAGCCTCAGAAAAAGCTGCGGTTTTCAGCACTTGAAAGGGATTGAACAGGCCTTTCGAATGGTATAAAATTTGCCGATTTAATTTTTTTGAAGATTTTTGAAAAAAGTCAAGGCTCCCTTGTAGAAAAAATTGGATTTTCAAAAGTTTTTCCCAAACCCATCGATATATACATGAAAAGAAGGGTCTATCAAATACCTATCCACACCTGAAAACCAAACGCTTCTATAGCCTCCGGTATATCTCGAGATATTGCAATCCAAAATTGTTCCCGTGATTGTCAACCAACCTGCATTTGATTTGCTTTGGAAGCTGATATCTCGGCAACCAAGCTTCAGAAAAAGCTGCGGTTTTCAGCACTTGAAAGGGATTGAACAGGCCTTTCGAGTGGTATAAAATTTGCCGATTTAATTTTTTTGCAGATTTTTGAAAAAAGTCAAGGCTCCCTTGGAGAAAAAAGTTGTATTTTCAAAAATGTTTCCCAAGCCCATCTATATATACATGAAAAGAAAGGTCTCTCAAATACCTATCCACACCTGGAAACTAAACTCTTCTGGAGCCTCTAGTCCTCGAGATATTGCAATCCAAAATTGTTCCCGTGATTGTCCACCAACCTGCATTTGATTTGCTTTGGCAGCTGATATCTCGCCAACCAAGCCTCAGAAAAAGCTGCGGTTTTCAGCACTTGAAAGGGATTGAACAGGCCTTTCGAGTGGTATAAAATTTGCCGATCTAATTTTTTTGCAGATTTTTGAAAAAAAGTCAAGGACCCTTGGGGAAAAGTTGTTTTTTCAAAAATGTTTCCAAAGCCCATCGATATATACATGAACAGAAAGGTCTATCAAATACCTATCCACACCTGAAAACCAAACGCTTCTATAGCCTCCGGTTCTCGAGATATTGCAATCCAAAATTGTTCCCGTGATTGTCAACCAACCTGCATTTGGTTTGCTTTGGAAGCTGATATCTCGGCAACCAAGCTTCAGAAAAAGCTGCGGTTTTCAGCACTTGAAAGGGATTGAACAGGCCTTTCGAGTGGTATAAAATTTGCCGATTTAATTTTTTTTCCCAAGCTCATCGATATATACATGAAAAGAAAGGTCTATCAAATACCTATACACACCTGAAAACCAAACGCTTCTAAAGCCTCTGGTTCTCGAGATATTGCAATCCAAAATTGTTCCCGTGATTGTCAACCAACCTGCATTTGATTTGCTTTGGAAGCTGATATCTCGGCAACCAAGCCTCAGAAAAAGCTGCGGTTTTCAGCACTTGAAAGGGATTGAACAAGCCTCTCGAGTGGTATAAAATTTGCCGATTTAATTTTTTTGCAGATTTTTGAAAAAAAGTCAAGGCCCCTTGGGGAAAAAAGTTGTATTTTCAAAAATGTTTCCCAAGCCCATCGATATATACATAAAAAGAAAGGTCTATCAAATACCTATCCACACCTGAAAACCAAACGCTTCTGCAGCCTCTGGTTCTCGAGATATTGCAATCCAAAATTGTTCCCGGGATTGTCAACCAACCTGCATTTGATTTGCTTTGGAAGCTTATATCTCGGCAACCAAGCCTCAGAAAAAGCTGCGGTTTTCAGCACTTGAAAGGGATTGAACAGGCCTTTCGAATGGTATAAAATTTGCCGATTTAATTTTTTTGAAGATTTTTGAAAAAAGTCAAGGCTCCCTTGTAGAAAAAATTGGATTTTCAAAAGTTTTTCCCAAACCCATCGATATATACATGAAAAGAAGGGTCTATCAAATACCTATCCACACCTGAAAACCAAACGCTTCTATAGCCTCCGGTATATCTCGAGATATTGCAATCCAAAATTGTTCCCGTGATTGTCAACCAACCTGCATTTGATTTGCTTTGGAAGCTGATATCTCGGCAACCAAGCTTCAGAAAAAGCTGCGGTTTTCAGCACTTGAAAGGGATTGAACAGGCCTTTCGAGTGGTATAAAATTTGCCGATTTAATTTTTTTGCAGATTTTTGAAAAAAGTCAAGGCTCCCTTGGAGAAAAAAGTTGTATTTTCAAAAGTGTTTCCCAAACCCATCGATATATACCTGAAAAGAAAGGTCTATCAAATACCTATCCACACCTGAAAACCAAACGCTTCTGCAGCCTCTGGTTCTCGAGATATTGCAATCCAAAATTGTTCCCGGGATTGTCAACCAACCTGCATTTGATTTGCTTTGGAAGCTGATATCTCGGCAACCAAGCCTCAGAAAAAGCTGCGGTTTTCAGCACTTGAAAGGGATTGAACAAGCCTTTCGAATGGTATAAAATTTGCCGATTTAATTTTTTTGAAGATTTTTGAAAAAAGTCAAGGCTCCCTTGGAGAAAAAATTTTATTTTCAAAAGTGTTTCCCAAACCCATCGATATATACATGAAAAGAAAGGTCTATCAAATACCTATCCACACCTGAAAACCAAACGCTTCTGCAGCCTCTGGTTCTCGAGATATTGCAATCCAAAATTGTTCCCGGGATTGTCAACCAACCTGCATTTGATTTGCTTTGGAAGCTGATATCTCGGCAACCAAGCCTCAGAAAAAGCTGCGGTTTTCAGCACTTGAAAGGGATTGAACAAGCCTCTCGAGTGGTATAAAATTTGCCGATTTAATTTTTTTGCAGATTTTTGAAAAAAAGTCAAGGCCCCTTGGGGAAAAAAGTTGTATTTTCAAAAATGTTTCCCAAGCCCATCGATATATACATAAAAAGAAAGGTCTATCAAATACCTATCCACACCTGAAAACCAAACGCTTCTGCAGCCTCTGGTTCTCGAGATATTGCAATCCAAAATTGTTCCCGGGATTGTCAACCAACCTGCATTTGATTTGCTTTGGAAGCTGATATCTCGCCAACCAAGCCTCAGAAAAAGCTGCGGTTTTCAGCACTTGAAAGGGATTGAACAGGCCTTTCGAATGGTATAAAATTTGCCGATTTAATTTTTTTGAAGATTTTTGAAAAAAGTCAAGGCTCCCTTGTAGAAAAAATTGGATTTTCAAAAGTTTTTCCCAAACCCATCGATATATACATGAAAAGAAGGGTCTATCAAATACCTATCCACACCTGAAAACCAAACGCTTCTATAGCCTCCGGTATATCTCGAGATATTGCAATCCAAAATTGTTCCCGTGATTGTCAACCAACCTGCATTTGATTTGCTTTGGAAGCTGATATCTCGGCAACCAAGCTTCAGAAAAAGCTGCGGTTTTCAGCACTTGAAAGGGATTGAACAGGCCTTTCGAGTGGTATAAAATTTGCCGATTTAATTTTTTTGCAGATTTTTGAAAAAAGTCAAGGCTCCCTTGGAGAAAAAAGTTGTATTTTCAAAAGTGTTTCCCAAACCCATCGATATATACATGAAAAGAAAGGTCTATCAAATACCTATCCACACCTGAAAATCAAACGCTTCTGCAGCCTCTGGTTCTCGAGATATTGCAATCCAAAATTGTTCCCGGGATTGTCAACCAACCTGCATTTGATTTGCTTTGGAAGCTGATATCTCGGCAACCAAGCCTCAGAAAAAGCTGCGGTTTTCAGCACTTGAAAGGGATTGAACAGGCCTTTCGAGTGGTATAAAATTTGGCGATTTAATTTTTTTGCAGATTTTTGAAAAAAAGTCAAGGCCCCTTGGGGAAAAAAGTTGTTTTTTCAAAAATGTTCCCCAAGCCCATCTATATATACATGAAAAGAAAGGTCTCTCAAATACCTATCCACACCTGGAAACTAAACTCTTCTGGAGCCTCTAGTCCTCGAGATATTGCAATCCAAAATTGTTCCCGTGATTGTCCACCAACCTGCATTTGATTTGCTTTGGCAGCTGATATCTCGCCAACCAAGCCTCAGAAAAAGCTGCGGTTTTCAGCACTTGAAAGGGATTGAACAGGCCTTTCGAGTGGTATAAAATTTGCCGATCTAATTTTTTTGCAGATTTTTGAAAAAAAGTCAAGGACCCTTGGGGAAAAGTTGTTTTTTCAAAAATGTTTCCAAAGCCCATCGATATATACATGAACAGAAAGGTCTATCAAATACCTATCCACACCTGAAAACCAAACGCTTCTATAGCCTCCGGTTCTCGAGATATTGCAATCCAAAATTGTTCCCGTGATTGTCAACCAACCTGCATTTGGTTTGCTTTGGAAGCTGATATCTCGGCAACCAAGCTTCAGAAAAAGCTGCGGTTTTCAGCACTTGAAAGGGATTGAACAGGCCTTTCGAGTGGTATAAAATTTGCCGATTTAATTTTTTTTCCCAAGCTCATCGATATATACATGAAAAGAAAGGTCTATCAAATACCTATACACACCTGAAAACCAAACGCTTCTAAAGCCTCTGGTTCTCGAGATATTGCAATCCAAAATTGTTCCCGTGATTGTCAACCAACCTGCATTTGATTTGCTTTGGAAGCTGATATCTCGGCAACCAAGCCTCAGAAAAAGCTGCGGTTTTCAGCACTTGAAAGGGATTGAACAAGCCTCTCGAGTGGTATAAAATTTGCCGATTTAATTTTTTTGCAGATTTTTGAAAAAAAGTCAAGGCCCCTTGGGGAAAAAAGTTGTATTTTCAAAAATGTTTCCCAAGCCCATCGATATATACATAAAAAGAAAGGTCTATCAAATACCTATCCACACCTGAAAACCAAACGCTTCTGCAGCCCCTGGTTCTCGAGATATTGCAATCCAAAATTGTTCCCGGGATTGTCAACCAACCTGCATTTGATTTGCTTTGGAAGCTGATATCTCGGCAACCAAGCCTCAGAAAAAGCTGCGGTTGTCAGCACTTGAAAGGGATTGAACAGGCCTTTCGAATGGTATAAAATTTGCCGATTTAATTTTTTTGAAGATTTTTGAAAAAAGTCAAGGCTCCCTTGTAGAAAAAATTGGATTTTCAAAAGTTTTTCCCAAACCCATCGATATATACATGAAAAGAAGGGTCTATCAAATACCTATCCACACCTGAAAACCAAACGCTTCTATAGCCTCCGGTATATCTCGAGATATTGCAATCCAAAATTGTTCCCGTGATTGTCAACCAACCTGCATTTGATTTGCTTTGGAAGCTGATATCTCGGCAACCAAGCTTCAGAAAAAGCTGCGGTTTTCAGCACTTGAAAGGGATTGAACAGGCCTTTCGAGTGGTATAAAATTTGCCGATTTAATTTTTTTGCAGATTTTTGAAAAAAGTCAAGGCTCCCTTGGAGAAAAAAGTTGTATTTTCAAAAATGTTTCCCAAGCCCATCTATATATACATGAAAAGAAAGGTCTCTCAAATACCTATCCACACCTGGAAACTAAACTCTTCTGGAGCCTCTAGTCCTCGAGATATTGCAATCCAAAATTGTTCCCGTGATTGTCCACCAACCTGCATTTGATTTGCTTTGGCAGCTGATATCTCGCCAACCAAGCCTCAGAAAAAGCTGCGGTTTTCAGCACTTGAAAGGGATTGAACAGGCCTTTCGAGTGGTATAAAATTTGCCGATCTAATTTTTTTGCAGATTTTTGAAAAAAAGTCAAGGACCCTTGGGGAAAAGTTGTTTTTTCAAAAATGTTTCCAAAGCCCATCGATATATACATGAACAGAAAGGTCTATCAAATACCTATCCACACCTGAAAACCAAACGCTTCTATAGCCTCCGGTTCTCGAGATATTGCAATCCAAAATTGTTCCCGTGATTGTCAACCAACCTGCATTTGGTTTGCTTTGGAAGCTGATATCTCGGCAACCAAGTTTCAGAAAAAGCTGCGGTTTTCAGCACTTGAAAGGGATTGAACAGGCCTTTCGAGTGGTATAAAATTTGCCGATTTAATTTTTTTTCCCAAGCTCATCGATATATACATGAAAAGAAAGGTCTATCAAATACCTATACACACCTGAAAACCAAACGCTTCTAAAGCCTCTGGTTCTCGAGATATTGCAATCCAAAATTGTTCCCGTGATTGTCAACCAACCTGCATTTGATTTGCTTTGGAAGCTGATATCTCGGCAACCAAGCCTCAGAAAAAGCTGCGGTTTTCAGCACTTGAAAGGGATTGAACAAGCCTCTCGAGTGGTATAAAATTTGCCGATTTAATTTTTTTGCAGATTTTTGAAAAAAAGTCAAGGCCCCTTGGGGAAAAAAGTTGTATTTTCAAAAATGTTTCCCAAGCCCATCGATATATACATAAAAAGAAAGGTCTATCAAATACCTATCCACACCTGAAAACCAAACGCTTCTGCAGCCTCTGGTTCTCGAGATATTGCAATCCAAAATTGTTCCCGGGATTGTCAACCAACCTGCATTTGATTTGCTTTGGAAGCTGATATCTCGGCAACCAAGCCTCAGAAAAAGCTGCGGTTTTCAGCACTTGAAAGGGATTGAACAGGCCTTTCGAATGGTATAAAATTTGCCGATTTAATTTTTTTGAAGATTTTTGAAAAAAGTCAAGGCTCCCTTGTAGAAAAAATTGGATTTTCAAAAGTTTTTCCCAAACCCGTCGATATATACATGAAAAGAAGGGTCTATCAAATACCTATCCACACCTGAAAACCAAACGCTTCTGCAGCCTCTGGTTCTCGAGATATTGCAATCCAAAATTGTTCCCGGGATTGTCAACCAACCTGCATTTGATTTGCTTTGGAAGCTGATATCTCGGCAACCAAGCCTCAGAAAAAGCTGCGGTTTTCAGCACTTGAAAGGGATTGAACAAGCCTTTCGAATGGTATAAAATTTGCCGATTTAATTTTTTTGAAGATTTTTGAAAAAAGTCAAGGCTCCCTTGGAGAAAAAATTTTATTTTCAAAAGTGTTTCCCAAACCCATCGATATATACATGAAAAGAAAGGTCTATCAAATACCTATCCACACCTGAAAACCAAACGCTTCTGCAGCCTCTGGTTCTCGAGATATTGCAATCCAAAATTGTTCCCGGGATTGTCAACCAACCTGCATTTGATTTGCTTTGGAAGCTGATATCTCGGCAACCAAGCTTCACAAAAAGCTGCGGTTTCAGCACTTGAAAGGGATTGAACAGGCCTTTCGAGTGGTATAAAATTTGCCGATTTAATTTTTTTGCAGATTTTTGAAAAAAAGTCAAGGCCCCTTGGGGAAAAAAGTTGTTTTTTCAAAAATGTTTCCCAAGCCCATCTATATATACATGAAAAGAAAGGTCTCTCAAATACCTATCCACACCTGGAAACTAAACTCTTCTGGAGCCTCTAGTCCTCGAGATATTGCAATCCAAAATTGTTCCCGTGATTGTCCACCAACCTGCATTTGATTTTCTTTGGAAGCTGATATCTCGGCAACCAAGCTTCAGAAAAAGCTGCGGTTTTCAGCACTTGAAAGGGATTGAACAGGACTCTCGAGTGGTATAAAATTTGCCGATTTAATTTTTTTTGCACATTTTTGAAAAAAAGTCAAGGCCCCTTGCGGAAAAAAGTTGTATTTTCAAAAATGTTTCCCAAGCCCATCGATATATACATGAAAAGAAAGGTCTATCAAATACCTATCCACACCTGAAAACCAAACGCTTCTACAGCCTTCGGTTCTCGAGATATTGCAATCCAAAATTGTTCCCGTGATTGTCAACCACCCTGCATTTGATTTGCTTTGGAAGCTGATATCTCGGCAACCAAGCTTCAGAAAAAGCTGCGGTTTTCAGCACTTGAAAGATATTGAACAGGCCTTTCGAGTGGTATAATATTTGCCGATTTAATTTTTTTTAAGATTTTTGAAAAAAGTCAAGGCTAACCCCTTGCGGAAAAAAATTGTATTTTCAGAAATGTTTCCCAAACCCATCGATATATACATGAAAAGAAAGGTCTATCAAATACCTATCCACACCTGAAAACCAAACGCTTCTACAGCGTTCGGTTCTCGAGATATTGCAATCCAAAATTGTTCCCGTGATTGTCAACCAACCTGCATTTGATTTGCTTTGGAAGCTGATATCTCGGCAACCAAGCCTCAGAAAAAGCTGCGGTTTTCAGCACTTGAAATGGATTGAACAGGCCTTTCGAGTGGTATAATTTTTGCTGATTTAATTTTTTTTAAGAGTTTTGAAAAAAGTCAAGGCTCGGAAAAAAATTGTATTTTCAGAAATGCTTCCCAAACCCATCGATATATACATGAAAAGAAAGGTCTATCAAATACCTATCCACACCTGAAAACCAAACGCTTCTACAGCCTTCGGTTCTCGAGATATTGCAATCCAAAATTGTTGCCGTGATTGTCAACCAACCTGCATTTGATTTGCTTTGGAATCTGATATCTCGGCAACCAAGCTTCAGAAAAAGCTGCGGTTTTCAGAACTTGAAAGGGATTGAACAGGCATTTCGAGTGGTATAAAATTTGCCGATTTAATTTTTTTTTGCAGATTTTTGAAAAAAAGTCAAGGCCCCTTGGGGAAAAAAGTTGTATTTTCAAAAATGTTTCCCAAGCCAATCGATATATACATGAAAAGAAAGGTCTATCAAATACCTATCCACACCTGAAAACCAAACGCTTCTACAGCCTTCGGTTCTCGAGATATTGCAATCCAAAATTGTTGCCGGGATTGTCAACCAACCTGCATTTGATTTGCTTTGGAATCTGATATCTCGGCAACCAAGCTTCAGAAAAAGCTGCGGTTTTCTGCACTTGAAAGGGATTGAACAGGCCTTTCGAGTGGTATAATATTTGCCGATTTAATTTTTTTTAAAGATTTTTGAAAAAAGTCAAGGCAAGTCAAGAAATGTTTCCCAAACCCATCGATATATACATAAAAAGAAAGGTCTATCAAATACCTATCCACACCTGAAAACCAAACGCTTCTACAGCCTTCGGTTCTCGAGATATTGCAATCCAAAATTGTTGCCGGGATTGTCAACCAACCTGCATTTGATTTGCTTTGGAAGCTGATATCTCGGCAACCAAGCTTCAGAAAAAGCTGCGGTTTTCAGCACTTGAAATGGATTGAACAGGCCTTTCGAGTGGTATAATATTTGCTGATTTAATTTTTTTTAAGAGTTTTGAAAAAAGTCAAGGCTCGGAAAAAAATTGTATTTTCAGAAATGCTTCCCAAACCCATCGATATATACATGAAAAGAAAGGTCTATCAAATACCTATTCACACCTGAAAACCAAACGCTTCTACAGCCTTCGGTTCTCGAGATATTGCAATCCAAAATTGTTCCCCTGATTGTCAACCAACCTGCATTTGATTTGCTTTGGAAGTTGATATCTCGACAACCAAGCTTCAGAAAAAGCTGCGGTTTTCAGCACTTGAAAGGTATTGAACAGGCATTTCGAGTGGTATAAAATTTGCCGATTTAATTTTTTTTTGCAGATTTTTGAAAAAAAGTCAAGGCCCCTTGCGGAAAAAAGTTGTATTTTCAAAAATGTTTCCCAAGCCCATTGATATATACATGAAAAGAAAGGTCTATCAAATACCTATCCACACCTGAAAACCAAACGCTTCTACAGCCTCCGGTTCTCGAGATATTGCAATCCAAAATTGTTCCCCTGATTGTCAACCAACCTGCATTTGATTTGCTTTGGAAGCTGATATCTCGGCAACCAAGCTTCAGAAAAAGCTGCGGTTTTCAGCACTTGAAATGGATTGAACAGGCCTTTCGAGTGGTATAATATTTGCTGATTTAATTTTTTTTAAGAGTTTTGAAAAAAGTAAAGGCTCGGAAAAAAATTGTATTTTCAGAAATGCTTCCCAAACCCATCGATATATACATGAAAAGAAAGGTCTATCAAATACCTATCCACACCTGAAAACCAAACTCTTCTACAGCCTTCGGTTCTCGAGATATTGCAATCCAAAATTGTTCCCGAGATTGTCAACCAACCTGCATTTGATTTGCTTTTGAAGCTGATATCTCGGGAACCAAGCTTCGGAAAAAGCTGCGGTTTTCAGAACTTAAAAGGGATTGAACAGGCATTTCGAGTGGTATAAAATTTGCCGATTTAATTTTTTTTTGCAGATTTTTGAAAAAAAGTCAAGCCTTGGGGAAAAAAGTTGTATTTTCAAAAATGTTTCCCAAGCCCATCGATATATACATGAAAAGAAAGGTCTATCAAATACCTATCCACACCTGAAAACCAAACGCTTCTACAGCCTTCGGTTCTCGAGATATTGCAATCCAAATTTGTTCCCGGGATTGTCAACCAACCTGCATTTGATTTGCTTTGGAAGCTGATATCTCGGCAACCAAGCTTCAGAAAAAGCTGCGGTTTTCAGCACTTGAAAGGTATTTAACAGGCCTTTCGAGTGGTATAAAATTTGCCGATTTAATTTTTTTGCAGATTTTTGAAAAAAAGTCAAGTCTAACCCCCTTGCGGAAAAAAATTGTATTTTCAAAAATGTTTCCCAAACCCATCGATATATACATGAATAGAAAAATCTATCAAATACCTATGCACACCGGAAAACCAAACGCTTCTACAGCCTCCGGTTCTCGAGATATTGCAATCCAAAATTGTTCCCCCGGTTTTTTAACCAACCTGCATTTGATTTGCTTTGGAAGCTGATACCTCGGCAACCAAGCTTCAGAAAAAGCTGCGGTTTTCAGCACTTGAAAGGTATTGAACAGGCATTTCGAGTTGTATAAAATTTGCCGATTTAATTTTTTTTTGCAGATTTTTGAAAAAAAGTCAAGGCCCCTTGCGGAAAAAAGTTGTATTTTCAAAAATGTTTCCCAAGCCCATCGATATATACATGAAAAGAAAGGTCTATCAAATACCTATCCACACCTGAAAACCAAACGCTTCTACAGATTCCGGTTCTCGAGATATTGCAATCCAAAATTGTTCCCCTGATTGTCAACCAACCTGCATTTGATTTGCTTCGGAAGCTGATATCTCGGCAACCAAGCTTCAGAAAAAGCTGCGGTTTTCAGCACTTGAAATGGATTGAACAGGCCTCTCGAGTGGTATAAAATTTGCCGATTTAATTTTTTTGCAGATTTTTGAAAAAAGTCAAGGCTAACCCCTTGCGGAAAAAAGTTGTATTTTCAAAAATGTTTCCCAAGCCCATCGATATATAAATGAAAAGAAAGGAATATCAAATACCTATCCATACCTGAAAACCAAACGCTTCTACAGCCTTTGGTTCTCGAGATATTGCAATCCAAAATTGTTGCCGGGATTGTCAGCCAACCTGCATTTGATTTGCTTTGGAAGCTGATATCTCGGCAACCAAGCTTCAGAAAAAGCTGCGGTTTTCAGCACTTGAAATGGATTGAACAGGCCTTTCGAGTGGTATAATGTTTGCTGATTTAATTTTTTTATTAAGATTTTTGAAAAAAGTCAAGGCTCGGAAAAAAATTGTATTTTCAGAAATGCTTCCCAAACCCATCGATATATACATGAAAAGAAAGGTCTATCAAATACCTATCCACACCTGAAAACCAAACGCTTCTACAGATTCCGGTTCTCGAGATATTGCAATCCAAAATTGTTCCCCTGATTGTCAACCAACCTGCATTTGATTTGCTTCGGAAGCTGATATCTCGGCAACCAAGCTTCAGAAAAAGCTGCGGTTTTCAGCACTTGAAATGGATTGAACAGGCCTCTCGAGTGGTATAAAATTTGCCGATTTAATTTTTTTTTTGCAGATTTTTGAAAAAAAGTCAAGCCTTGGGGAAAAAAGTTGTATTTTCAAAAATGTTTCCCAAGCCCATCGATATATACATGAAAAGAAAGGTCTATCAAATACCTATCCACACCTGAAAACCAAACGCTTCTACAGCCTTCGGTTCTCGAGATATTGCAATCCAAAATTGTTCCCGGGATTGTCAACCAACCTGCATTTGATTTGCTTTGGAAGCTGATATCTCGGCAACCAAGCTTCAGAAAAAGCTGCGGTTTTCAGCACTTGAAAGGTATTGAACAGGCCTTTCGAGTGGTATAAAATTTGCCGATTTAATTTTTTTGCAGATTTTTGAAAAAAAGTCAAGTCTAACCCCTTGCGGAAAAAAATTGTATTTTCAAAAATGTTTCCCAAACCCATCGATATATACATGAATAGAAAAATCTATCAAATACCTATGCACACCTGAAAACCAAACGCTTCTACAGCCTCCGGTTCTCGAGATATTGCAATCCAAAATTGTTCCCCTGATTGTCAACCAACCTGCATTTGATTTGCTTTGGAAGCTGATACCTCGGCAACCAAGCTTCAGAAAAAGCTGCGGTTTTCAGCACTTGAAAGGTATTGAACAGGCATTTCGAGTGGTATAAAATTTGCCGATTTAATTTTTTTTTGCAGATTTTTGAAAAAAAGTCAAGGCCCCTTGCGGAAAAATGTTGTATTTTCAAAAATGTTTCCCAAGCCCATCGATATATACATGAAAAGAAAGGTCTATCAAATACCTATCCACACCTGAAAACCAAACGCTTCTACAGCCTCCGGTTCTCGAGATATTGCAATCCAAAATTGTTCCCCTGATTGTCAACCAACCTGCATTTGATTTGCTTCGGAAGCTGATATCTCGGCAACCAAGCTTCAGAAAAAGCTGCGGTTTTCAGCACTTGAAATGGATTGAACAGGCCTCTCGAGTGGTATAAAATTTGCCGATTTAATTTTTTTGCAGATTTTTGAAAAAAGTCAAGGCTAACCCCTTGCGGAAAAAAATTGTATTTTCAAAAATGTTTCCCAAGCCCATCGATATATACATGAAAAGAAAGGAATATCAAATACCTATCCATACCTGAAAACCAAACGCTTCTACAGCCTTTGGTTCTCGAGATATTGCAATCCAAAATTGTTGCCGGGATTGTCAGCCAACCTGCATTTGATTTGCTTCGGAAGCTGATATCTCGGCAACCAAGCTTCAGAAAAAGCTGCGGTTTTCAGCACTTGAAATGGATTGAACAGGCCTCTCGAGTGGTATAAAATTTGCCGATTTAATTTTTTTTTTGCAGATTTTTGAAAAAAAGTCAAGCCTTGGGGAAAAAAGTTGTATTTTCAAAAATGTTTCCCAAGCCCATCGATATATACATGAAAAGAAAGGTCTATCAAATACCTATCCACACCTGAAAACCAAACGCTTCTACAGCCTTCGGTTCTCGAGATATTGCAATCCAAAATTGTTCCCGGGATTGTCAACCAACCTGCATTTGATTTGCTTTGGAAGCTGATATCTCGGCAACCAAGCTTCAGAAAAAGCTGCGGTTTTCAGCACTTGAAAGGTATTGAACAGGCCTTTCGAGTGGTATAAAATTTGCCGATTTAATTTTTTTGCAGATTTTTGAAAAAAAGTCAAGTCTAACCCCTTGCGGAAAAAAATTGTATTTTCAAAAATGTTTCCCAAACCCATCGATATATACATGAATAGAAAAATCTATCAAATACCTATGCACACCTGAAAACCAAACGCTTCTACAGCCTCCGGTTCTCGAGATATTGCAATCCAAAATTGTTCCCCTGATTGTCAACCAACCTGCATTTGATTTGCTTTGGAAGCTGATACCTCGGCAACCAAGCTTCAGAAAAAGCTGCGGTTTTCAGCACTTGAAAGGTATTGAACAGGCATTTCGAGTGGTATAAAATTTGCCGATTTAATTTTTTTTTGCAGATTTTTGAAAAAAAGTCAAGGCCCCTTGCGGAAAAATGTTGTATTTTCAAAAATGTTTCCCAAGCCCATCGATATATACATGAAAAGAAAGGTCTATCAAATACCTATCCACACCTGAAAACCAAACGCTTCTACAGCCTCCGGTTCTCGAGATATTGCAATCCAAAATTGTTCCCCTGATTGTCAACCAACCTGCATTTGATTTGCTTCGGAAGCTGATATCTCGGCAACCAAGCTTCAGAAAAAGCTGCGGTTTTCAGCACTTGAAATGGATTGAACAGGCCTCTCGAGTGGTATAAAATTTGCCGATTTAATTTTTTTGCAGATTTTTGAAAAAAGTCAAGGCTAACCCCTTGCGGAAAAAAATTGTATTTTCAAAAATGTTTCCCAAGCCCATCGATATATACATGAAAAGAAAGGAATATCAAATACCTATCCATACCTGAAAACCAAACGCTTCTACAGCCTTTGGTTCTCGAGATATTGCAATCCAAAATTGTTGCCGGGATTGTCAGCCAACCTGCATTTGATTTGCTTCGGAAGCTGATATCTCGGCAACCAAGCTTCAGAAAAAGCTGCGGTTTTCAGCACTTGAAATGGATTGAACAGGCCTCTCGAGTGGTATAAAATTTGCCGATTTAATTTTTTTTTTGCAGATTTTTGAAAAAAAGTCAAGCCTTGGGGAAAAAAGTTGTATTTTCAAAAATGTTTCCCAAGCCCATCGATATATACATGAAAAGAAAGGTCTATCAAATACCTATCCACACCTGAAAACCAAACGCTTCTACAGCCTTCGGTTCTCGAGATATTGCAATCCAAAATTGTTCCCGGGATTGTCAACCAACCTGCATTTGATTTGCTTTGGAAGCTGATATCTCGGCAACCAAGCTTCAGAAAAAGCTGCGGTTTTCAGCACTTGAAAGGTATTGAACAGGCCTTTCGAGTGGTATAAAATTTGCCGATTTAATTTTTTTGCAGATTTTTGAAAAAAAGTCAAGTCTAACCCCTTGCGGAAAAAAATTGTATTTTCAAAAATGTTTCCCAAACCCATCGATATATACATGAATAGAAAAATCTATCAAATACCTATGCACACCTGAAAACCAAACGCTTCTACAGCCTCCGGTTCTCGAGATATTGCAATCCAAAATTGTTCCCCTGATTGTCAACCAACCTGCATTTGATTTGCTTTGGAAGCTGATACCTCGGCAACCAAGCTTCAGAAAAAGCTGCGGTTTTCAGCACTTGAAAGGTATTGAACAGGCATTTCGAGTGGTATAAAATTTGCCGATTTAATTTTTTTTTGCAGATTTTTGAAAAAAAGTCAAGGCCCCTTGCGGAAAAATGTTGTATTTTCAAAAATGTTTCCCAAGCCCATCGATATATACATGAAAAGAAAGGTCTATCAAATACCTATCCACACCTGAAAACCAAACGCTTCTACAGCCTCCGGTTCTCGAGATATTGCAATCCAAAATTGTTCCCCTGATTGTCAACCAACCTGCATTTGATTTGCTTCGGAAGCTGATATCTCGGCAACCAAGCTTCAGAAAAAGCTGCGGTTTTCAGCACTTGAAATGGATTGAACAGGCCTCTCGAGTGGTATAAAATTTGCCGATTTAATTTTTTTGCAGATTTTTGAAAAAAGTCAAGGCTAACCACTTGCGGAAAAAAGTTGTATTTTCAAAAATGTTTCCCAAGCCCATCGATATATACATGAAAAGAAAGGAATATCAAATACCTATCCATACCTGAAAACCAAACGCTTCTACAGCCTTTGGTTCTCGAGATATTGCAATCCAAAATTGTTGCCGGGATTGTCAACCAACCTGCATTTGATTTGCTTTTGAAGCTTATATCTCGGGAACCAAGCTTCGGAAAAAGCTGCGGTTTTCAGCACTTGAAATGGATTGAACAGGCCTTTCGAGTGGTATAATATTTGCTGATTTAATTTTTTTTAAGAGTTTTGAAAAAAGTCAAGGCTCGGAAAAAAATTGTATTTTCAGATATGCTTCCCAAACCCATCGATATATACATGAAAAGAAAGGTCTATCAAATACCTATCCACACCTGAAAACCAAACGCTTCTACAGCCTTCGGTTCTCGAGATATTGCAATCCAAAATTGTTCCCGGGATTTTCAACCAACCTGCATTTGATTTGCTTTTGAAGCTGATATCTCGGCAACCAAGCTTCGGAAAAAGCTGCGGTTTTCAGAACTTGAAAGGGATTGAACAGGCCTTTCGAGTGGTTTAATATTTGCCGATTTTTTTTTAAAAGATTTTTGAAAAAAGTCAAGGCTAACCCCTTGCGGAAAAAAATTGTATTTTCAGAAATGTTTCCCAAGCCCATCGATATATACATGAAAAGAAAGGTCTATCAAATACCTATCCACACCTGAAAACCAAACGCTTCTACAGCCTTCGGTTCTCGAGATATTGCAATCCAAAATTGTTGCCGGGATTGTCAACCAACCTGCATTTGATTTGCTTTGGAAGCTGATACCTCGGCAACCAAGCTTCAGAAAAAGCTGCGGTTTTCAGCACTTGAAAGGTATTGAACAGGCATTTCGAGTGGTATAAAATTTGCCGATTTAATTTTTTTTTGCAGATTTTTGAAAAAAAAGTCAAGGCCCCTTGCGGAAAAAAGTTGTATTTTCAAAAATGTTTCCCAAGCCCATCGATATATACATGAAAAGAAAGGTCTATCAAATACCTATCCACACCTGAAAGCCAAACGCTTCTACAGCCTCCGGTTCTCGAGATATTGCAATCCAAAATTGTTCCCCTGATTGTCAACCAACCTGCATTTGATTTGCTTTGGAGGTGATATCTCGGCAACCAAGCTTCAGAAAAAGCTGCGGTTTTCAGCACTTGAAATGGATTGAACAGGCCTCTCGAGTGGTATTAAATTTGCCGATTTAATTTTTTTGCAGATTTTTGAAAAAAGTCAAGGCTAACCCCTTGCGGAAAAAAGTTGTATTTTCAAAAATGTTTCCCAAGCCCATCGATATATACATGAAAAGAAAGGAATATCAAATACCTATCCACACCTGAAAACCAAACGCTTCTACAGCCTTCGGTTCTCGAGATATTGCAATCCAAAATTGTTCCCGGGATTGTCAACCAACCTGCATTTGATTTGCTTTTGAAGGTCATATCTCGGGAACCAAGCTTCGGAAAAAGCTGCGGTTTTCAGAACTTGAAAGGGATTGAACAGGCATTTCGAGTGGTATAAAATTTGCCGATTTAATTTTTTTTTTGCAGATTTTTGAAAAAAAGTCAAGCCTTGGGGAAAAAAGTTGTATTTTCAAAAATGTTTCCCAAGCCCATCGATATAGACATGAAAAGAAAGGTCTATCAAATACCTATCCACACCTGAAAACCAAACGCTTCTACAGCCTTCGGTTCTCGAGATATTGCAATCCAAAATTGTTCCCGGGATTGTCAACCAACCTGCATTTGATTTGCTTTTGAAGCTGATATCTCGGCAACCAAGCTTCGGAAAAAGCTGCGGTTTTCAGAACTTGAAAGGGATTGAACAGGCATTTCGAGTGGTATAAAATTTGCCGATTTAATTTTTTTTTGCAGATTTTTGAAAAAAAGTCAAGGCCCCTTGCGGAAAAAAAATTTATTTTCAGAAATGTTTCCCAAGCCAATCGATATATACATGAAAAGAAAGGTCTATCAAATACCTATCCACACCTGAAAACCAAACGCTTCTACAGCCTTCGGTTCTCGAGATATTGCAATCCAAAATTGTTGCCGGGATTGACAACCAACCTGCATTTGATTTGCTTTGGAAGCTGATACCTCGGCAACCAAGCTTCAGAAAAAGCTGCGGTTTTCAGCACTTGAAAGGTATTGAACAGGCATTTCGAGTGGTATAAAATTTGCCGATTTAATTTTTTTTTGCAGATTTTTGAAAAAAAAGTCAAGGCCCCTTGCGGAAAAAAGTTGTATTTTCAAAAATGTTTCCCAAGCCCATCGATATATACATGAAAAGAAAGTTCTATCAAATACCTATCCACACCTGAAAGCCAAACGCTTCTACAGCCTCCGGTTCTCGAGATATTGCAATCCAAAATTGTTGCCGGGATTGTCAACCAACCTGCATTTGATTTGCTTTGGAAGCTGATATCTCGGCAACCAAGCTTCAGAAAAAGCTGCGGTTTTCAGCACTTGAAATGGATTGAACAGGCCTTTCGAGTGGTATAATATTTGCTGATTTAATTTTTTTTAAGATTTTTGAAAAAAGTCAAGGCTCGGAAAAAAATTGTATTTTCAGAAATGCTTCCCAAACCCATCGATATATACATGAAAAGAAAGGTCTATCAAATACCTATCCACACCTGAAAACCAAACGCTTCTACAGCCTTCGGTTCTCGAGATATTGCAATCCAAAATTGTTCCCGGGATTGTCAACCAACCTGCATTTGATTTGCTTTTGAAGCTGATATCTCGGCAACCAAGCTTCGGAAAAAGCTGCGGTTTTCAGAACTTGAAAGGGATTGAACAGGCATTTCGAGTGGTATAAAATTTGCCGATTTAATTTTTTTTTGCAGATTTTTGAAAAAAAGTCAAGGCCTCTTGCGGAAAAAAATTTTATTTTCAGAAATGTTTCCCAAGCCAATCGATATATACATGAAAAGAAAGGTCTATCAAATACCTATCCACACCTGAAAACCAAACGATTCTACAGCCTTCGGTTCTCGAGATATTGCAATCCAAAATTGTTCCCGGGATTGTCAACCAACCTGCATTTGATTTGCTTTTGAAGCTCATATCTCGGGAACCAAGCTTCGGAAAAAGCTGCGGTTTTCAGAACTTGAAAGGGATTGAACAGGCATTTCGAGTGGTATAAAATTTGCCGATTTAATTTTTTTTTTGCAGATTTTTGAAAAAAAGTCAAGCCTTGGGGAAAAAAGTTGTATTTTCAAAAATGTTTCCCAAGCCCATCGATATATACATGAAAAGAAAGGTCTATCAAATACCTATCCACACCTGAAAACCAAACGCTTCTACAGCCTTCGGTTCTCGAGATATTGCAATCCAAAATTGTTGCCGTGATTGTCAACCCACCTGCATTTGATTTGCTTTGGAAGCTGATATCTCGGCAACCAAGCCTCAGAAAAAGCTGCGGTTTTCACCACTTGAAAGGGATTGAACAGTCCTTTCGAGTGGTATAAAATTTGCCGATTTAATTTTTTTGCAGATTTTTGAAAAAAAGTCAAGGCCCCTTGGGGAAAAAAATTGTATTTTGAAAAATGCTTCCCAAACCCATCGATATATACATAAAAGGAAAGGTCTATCAAATACCTATCCACACCTGAAAACCAAACGCTTCTACAGCCTTCGGTTCTCGAGATATTGCAATCCAAAATTGTTCCCGGGATTGTCAACCAACCTGCATTTGACTTGCTTTTGAAGCTGATATCTCGGGAACCAAGCTTCGGAAAAAGCTGCGGTTTTCAGAACTTGAAAGGGATTGAACAGGCATTTCGAGTGGTATAAAATTTGCCGATTTAATTTTTTTTTGCAGATTTTTGAAAAAAAGTCAAGCCTTGGGGAAAAAAGTTGTATTTTCAAAAATGTTTCCCAAGCCCATCGATATATACATGAAAAGAAAGGTCTATCAAATACCTATCCACACCTGAAAACCAAACGCTTCTACAGCCTTCGGTTCTCGAGATATTGCAATCCAAAATTGTTGCCGTGATTGTCAACCAACCTGCATTTGATTTGCTTTGGAAGCTGATATCTCGGCAACCAAGCTTCAGAAAAAGCTGCGGTTTTCAGCACTTGAAAGGTATTGAACAGGTATTTCGAGTGGTATAAAATTTGCCGATTTAATTTTTTTTGCAGATTTTTGAAAAAAAGTCAAGTCCCCTTGCGGAAAAAAGTTGTATTTTCAAAAATGTTTCCCAAGCCTATCGATATATACATGAAAAGAAAGGTCTATCAAATACCTATCCACACCTGAAAACCAAACGCTTCTACAGCCTTCGGTTCTCGAGATATTGCAATCCAAAATTGTTCCCGGGATTGTCAACCAACCTGCATTTGATTTGCTTTGGAAGCTGATATCTCGGCAACCAAGTCTCAGAAAAAGCTGCGGTTTTCACCACTTGAAAGGGATTGAACAGTCCTTTCGAGTGGTATAAAATTTGCCGATTTAATTTTTTTGCAGATTTTTGAAAAAAAGTCAAGGCCCCTTGGGGAAAAAAGTTGTATTTTGAAAAATGTTTCCCAAGCCCATCGATATATACATGAAAAGAAAGGTCTATCAAATACCTATCCACACCTGAAAACCAAACGCTTCTGCAGCCTCTGGTTCTCGAGATATTGCAATCCAAAATTGTTCCCGTGATTGTCAACCAACCTGCATTTGATTTGCTTTGGAAGCTGATATCTCGGCAACCAAGCTTCAGAAAAAGCTGCGGTTTTCAGCACGTGAAGGGGATTGAATAGGTCTTTCGAGTGATTTAAAATTTGCCGATTTAATTTTTTTGCAGATTTTTGAAAAAAAGTCAAGTCCCCTTGGGGAAAAAAGTTGTATTTTCAAAAATGTTTCCCAAGCCCATCGATATATACATGAAAAGAAAGGTCTATCAAATACCTATCCACACCTGAAAACCAAACGCTTCTGCAGCATCTGGTTCTCGAGATATTGCAATCCAAAATTGTTCCCGGGATTGTCAACCAACCTGCATTTGATTTGTTTGGAAGCTGATATCTCGGCAACCAAGCTTCAGAAAAAGCTGCGGTTTTCAGCACTTGAAAGGGATTGAACAGGCCTTTCGAGTGGTATAATATTTGCCGATTTAATTTTTTTTAAGATTTTTGAAAAAAGTCAAGGCTAACCCATTGCGGAAAAAAGTTGTATTTTCAAAAATGTTTCCCAAGCCTATCGATATATACATGAAAAGAAAGGTCTATCAAATACCTATCCACACCTGAAAACCAAACGCTTCTACAGCCTCCGGTTCTCGAGATATTGCAATCCAAAATTGTTCCCGTGATTGTCAACCAACCTGCATTTGATTTGCTTTGGAAGCTGATATCTCGGCAACCAAGCCTCAGAAAAAGCTGCGGTTTTCACCACTTGAAAGGGAGTGAACAGACCTTTCGAGTGGTATAAAATTTGCCGATTTAATTTTTTTGCAGATTTTTGAAAAAAAGTCAAGGCCTCTTGGGGAAAAAAGTTGTATTTTCAAAAATATTTCCCAAGCCCATCGCTATATACATGAAAAGAAAGGTCTATCAAATACCTATCCACACCTGAAAACCAAACGCTTCTGCAGCCTCTGGTACTCGAGATATTGCAATCCAAAATTGTTCCCGTGATTGTCAACCAACCTCCATTTGATTTGCTTTGGAAGCTGATATCTCGGCAACCAAGCTTCAGAAAAAGCTGCGGTTTTCAGCACTTGAAAGGGATTGAATAGGCCTTTCGAGTGGTTTAAAATTTGCCGATTTAATTTTTTTGCAGATTTTTGAAAAAAAGTCAAGGCCCCTTGCGGAAAAATGTTGTATTTTCAAAAATGTTTCCCAAGCCCATCGATATATACATGAAAAGAAAGGTCTATCAAATACCTATCCACACCTGAAAACCAAACGCTTCTACAGCCTCCGGTTCTCGAGATATTGCAATCCAAAATTGTTCCCCTGATTGTCAACCAACCTGCATTTGATTTGCTTCGGAAGCTGATATCTCGGCAACCAAGCTTCAGAAAAAGCTGCGGTTTTCAGCACTTGAAATGGATTGAACAGGCCTCTCGAGTGGTATAAAATTTGCCGATTTAATTTTTTTGCAGATTTTTGAAAAAAGTCAAGGCTAACCCCTTGCGGAAAAAAGTTGTATTTTCAAAAATGTTTCCCAAGCCCATCGATATATACATGAAAAGAAAGGAATATCAAATACCTATCCATACCTGAAAACCAAACGCTTCTAAAGCCTTTGGTTCTCGAGATATTGCAATCCAAAATTGTTGCCGGGATTGTCAACCAACCTGCATTTGATTTGCTTTTGAAGCTTATATCTCGGGAACCAAGCTTCGGAAAAAGCTGCGGTTTTCAGAACTTGAAAGGGATTGAACAGGCATTTCGAGTGGTATAAAATTTGCCGATTTAATTTTTTTTTTGCAGATTTTTGAAAAAAAGTCAAGCCTTGGGGAAAAAAGTTGTATTTTCAAAAATGTTTCCCAAGCCCATCGATATATACATGAAAAGAAAGGTCTATCAAATACCTATCCACACCTGAAAGCCAAACGCTTCTACAGCCTCCGGTTCTCGAGATATTGCAATCCAAAATTGTTCCCCTGATTGTCAACCAACCTGCATTTGATTTGCTTTGGAGGTGATATCTCGGCAACCAAGCTTCAGAAAAAGCTGCGGTTTTCAGCACTTGAAATGGATTGAACAGGCCTCTCGAGTGGTATTAAATTTGCCGATTTAATTTTTTTGCAGATTTTTGAAAAAAGTCAAGGCTAACCCCTTGCGGAAAAAAGTTGTATTTTCAAAAATGTTTCCCAAGCCCATCGATATATACATGAAAAGAAAGGAATATCAAATACCTATCCACACCTGAAAACCAAACGCTTCTACAGCCTTCGGTTCTCGAGATATTGCAATCCAAAATTGTTCCCGGGATTGTCAACCAACCTGCATTTGATTTGCTTTTGAAGCTGATATCTCGGCAACCAAGCTTCGGAAAAAGCTGCGGTTTTCAGAACTTGAAAGGGATTGAACAGGCATTTCGAGTGGTATAAAATTTGCCGATTTAATTTTTTTTTTGCAGATTTTTGAAAAAAAGTCAAGCCTTGGGGAAAAAAGTTGTATTTTCAAAAATGTTTCCCAAGCCCATCGATATATACATGAAAAGAAAGGTCTATCAAATACCTATCCACACCTGAAAACCAAACGATTCTACAGCCTTCGGTTCTCGAGATAATGGAATCCAAAATTGTTGCCGTGATTGTCAACCCACCTGCATTTGATTTGCTTTGGAAGCTGATATCTCGGCAACCAAGCTTCAGAAAAAGCTGCGGTTTTCAGCACTTTAAAGGTATTGAACAGGTATTTCGAGTGGTATAAAATTTGCCGATTTAATTTTTTTTGCAGATTTTTGAAAAAAAGTCAAGGCCCCTTGCGGAAAAAAGTTGTATTTTCAAAAATGTTTCCCAAGCCTATCGATATATACATGAAAAGAAAGGTCTATCAAATACCTATCCACACCTGAAAACCAAACGCTTCTACAGCCTCCGGTTCTCGAGATATTGCAATCCAAAATTGTTCCCCTGATTGTCAACCAACCTGCATTTGATTTGCTTTGGAAGCTGATATCTCGGCAACCAAGCTTCAGAAAAAGCTGCGGTTTTCAGCACTTGAAAAAGATTGAACAGGCCTCTCGAGTGGTATAAAATTTGCCGATTTAATTTTTTTGCAGATTTTTGAAAAAAGTCAAGGCTGCGGAAAAAAATTGTATTTTCAGAAATGCTTCCCAAACCCATCGATATATACATAAAAAGAAAGGTCTATCAAATACCTATCCACACCTGAAAACCAAACGCTTCTACAGCCTTCGGTTCTCGAGATATTGCAATCCAAAATTGTTCCCGGGATTGTCAACCAACCTGCATTTGATTTGCTTTGGAAGCTGATATCTCGGCAACCAAGCCTCAGAAAAAGCTGCGGTTTTCACCACTTGAAAGGGATTGAACAGTCCTTTCGAGTGGTATAAAATTTGCCGATTTAATTTTTTTGCAGATTTTTGAAAAAAAGTCAAGGCCCCTTGGGGAAAAAAGTTGTATTTTCAAAAATGTTTCCCAAGCCCATCGATATATACATGAAAAGAAAGGTCTATCAAATACCTATCCACACCTGAAAGCCAAACGCTTCTACAGCCTCCGGTTCTCGAGATATTGCAATCCAAAATTGTTCCCCTGATTGTCAACCAACCTGCATTTGATTTGCTTTGGAGGTGATATCTCGGCAACCAAGCTTCAGAAAAAGCTGCGGTTTTCAGCACTTGAAATGGATTGAACAGGCCTCTCGAGTGGTATTAAATTTGCCGATTTAATTTTTTTGCAGATTTTTGAAAAAAGTCAAGGCTAACCCCTTGCGGAAAAAAGTTGTATTTTCAAAAATGTTTCCCAAGCCCATCGATATATACATGAAAAGAAAGGAATATCAAATACCTATCCACACCTGAAAACCAAACGCTTCTACAGCCTTCGGTTCTCGAGATATTGCAATCCAAAATTGTTCCCGGGATTGTCAACCAACCTGCATTTGATTTGCTTTTGAAGCTGATATCTCGGCAACCAAGCTTCGGAAAAAGCTGCGGTTTTCAGAACTTGAAAGGGATTGAACAGGCATTTCGAGTGGTATAAAATTTGCCGATTTAATTTTTTTTTTGCAGATTTTTGAAAAAAAGTCAAGCCTTGGGGAAAAAAGTTGTATTTTCAAAAATGTTTCCCAAGCCCATCGATATATACATGAAAAGAAAGGTCTATCAAATACCTATCCACACCTGAAAACCAAACGATTCTACAGCCTTCGGTTCTCGAGATAATGGAATCCAAAATTGTTGCCGTGATTGTCAACCCACCTGCATTTGATTTGCTTTGGAAGCTGATATCTCGGCAACCAAGCTTCAGAAAAAGCTGCGGTTTTCAGCACTTTAAAGGTATTGAACAGGTATTTCGAGTGGTATAAAATTTGCCGATTTAATTTTTTTTGCAGATTTTTGAAAAAAAGTCAAGGCCCCTTGCGGAAAAAAGTTGTATTTTCAAAAATGTTTCCCAAGCCTATCGATATATACATGAAAAGAAAGGTCTATCAAATACCTATCCACACCTGAAAACCAAACGCTTCTACAGCCTCCGGTTCTCGAGATATTGCAATCCAAAATTGTTCCCCTGATTGTCAACCAACCTGCATTTGATTTGCTTTGGAAGCTGATATCTCGGCAACCAAGCTTCAGAAAAAGCTGCGGTTTTCAGCACTTGAAAAAGATTGAACAGGCCTCTCGAGTGGTATAAAATTTGCCGATTTAATTTTTTTGCAGATTTTTGAAAAAAGTCAAGGCTGCGGAAAAAAATTGTATTTTCAGAAATGCTTCCCAAACCCATCGATATATACATAAAAAGAAAGGTCTATCAAATACCTATCCACACCTGAAAACCAAACGCTTCTACAGCCTTCGGTTCTCGAGATATTGCAATCCAAAATTGTTCCCGGGATTGTCAACCAACCTGCATTTGATTTGCTTTGGAAGCTGATATCTCGGCAACCAAGCCTCAGAAAAAGCTGCGGTTTTCACCACTTGAAAGGGATTGAACAGTCCTTTCGAGTGGTATAAAATTTGCCGATTTAATTTTTTTGCAGATTTTTGAAAAAAAGTCAAGGCCCCTTGGGGAAAAAAGTTGTATTTTGAAAAATGTTTCCCAAGCCCATCGATATATACATGAAAAGAAAGGTCTATCAAATACCTATCCACACCTGAAAACCAAACGCTTCTGCAGCCTCTGGTTCTCGAGATATTGCAATCCAAAATTGTTCCCGTGATTGTCAACCAACCTGCATTTGATTTGCTTTGGAAGCTGATATCTCGGCAACCAAGCTTCAGAAAAAGCTGCGGTTTTCAGCACTTGAAAGGGATTGAACAGGCCTTTCGAGTGGTATAAAATTTGCTGATTTAGTTTTTTTGCAGATTTTTGAAAAAAAGTCAAGGCCCCTTGGGGAAAAAAGTTGTATTTTCAAAAATATTTCCCAAGCCCATCGCTATATACATGAAAAGAAAGGTCTATCAAATACCTATCCACACCTGAAAACCAAACGCTTCTGCAGCCTCTGGTTCTCGAGATATTGCAATCCAAAATTGTTCCCGTGATTGTCAACCAACCTGCATTTGATTTGCTTTGGAAGCTGATATCTCGGCAACCAAGCTTCAGAAAAAGCTGCGGTTTTCAGCACGTGAAGGGGATTGAATAGGTCTTTCGAGTGATTTAAAATTTGCCGATTTAATTTTTTTGCAGATTTTTGAAAAAAAGTCAAGTCCCCTTGGGGAAAAAAGTTGTATTTTCAAAAATGTTTCCCAAGCCCAGCGATATATACATGAAAAGAAAGGTCTATCAAATACCTATCCACACCTGAAAACCAAACGCTTCTGCAGCCTCTGGTTCTCGAGATATTGCAATCCAAAATTGTTCCCGGGATTGTCAACCAACCTGCATTTGATTTGTTTGGAAGCTGATATCTCGGCAACCAAGCTTCAGAAAAAGCTGCGGTTTTCAGCACTTGAAAGGGATTGAACAGGCCTTTCGAGTGGTATAATATTTGCCGATTTAATTTTTTTTTTAAATTTTTGAAAAAAGTCAAGGCTAACCCATTGCGGAAAAAAATTGTATTTTCAGAAATGTTTCCCAAACCCATCGATATATACATGAAAAGAAAGGTCTATCAAATACCTATCCACACCTGAAAACCAAACGCTTCTGCAGCCTCTGGTTCTCGAGATATTGCAATCCAAAATTGTTCCCGGGATTGTCAACCAACCTGCATTTGATTTGCTTTGGAAGCTGATATCTCGGCAACCAAGCCTCAGAAAAAGCTGCGGTTTTCACCACTTGAAAGGGAGTGAACAGACCTTTCGAGTGGTATAAAATTTGCCGATTTAATTTTTTTGCAGATTTTTGAAAAAAAGTCAAGGCCCCTTGGGGAAAAAAGTTGTATTTTCAAAAATATTTCCCAAGCCCATCGCTATATACATGAAAAGAAAGGTCTATCAAATACCTATCCACACCTGAAAACCAAACGCTTCTGCAGCCTCTGGTACTCGAGATATTGCAATCCAAAATTGTTCCCGTGATTGTCAACCAACCTCCATTTGATTTGCTTTGGAAGCTGATATCTCGGCAACCAAGCTTCAGAAAAAGCTGCGGTTTTCAGCACTTGAAAGGGATTGAATAGGCCTTTCGAGTGGTTTAAAATTTGCCGATTTAATTTTTTTGCAGATTTTTGAAAAAAAGTCAAGTCCCCTTGGGGAAAAAAGTTGTATTTTCAAAAATGTTTCCCAAACCCATCGATATATATATACATGAAAAGAAAGGTCTATCAAATACCTATCCACACCTGAAAACCAAACGCTTCTACAGCCTTCGGTTCTCGAGATATTGCAATCCAAAATTGTTCCCGTGATTGTCAACCAACCTGCATTTGATTTGCTTTGGAAGCTGATATCTCGGCAACCAAGCATCAGAAAAAGCTGCGGTTTCAGCACTTGAAAGGGATTGAACAGGCCTTTTGAGGGGTATAAAATTTGCCGATTTAATTTTTTTGCAGATTTTTGAAAAAAAGTCAAGTCCCCTTGGGGAAAAAAGTTGTATTTTCAAAAATGTTTCCCAAGCCCATCGATATATACATGAAAAGAAAGGTCTATCAAATACCTATCCACACCTGAAAACCAAACGCTTCTGCAGCCTCTGGTTCTCGAGATATTGCAATCCAAAATTGTTCCCGGGATTGTCAACCAACCTGCATTTGATTTGTTTGGAAGCTGATATCTCGGCAACCAAGCTTCAGAAAAAGCTGCGGTTTTCAGCACTTGAAAGGGATTGAACAGGCCTTTCGAGTGGTATAATATTTGCCGATTTAATTTTTTTAAAGATTTTTGAAAAAAGTCAAGGCTAACCCATTGCGGAAAAAATTGTATTTTCAGAAATGTTTCCCAAACCCATCGATATATACATGAAAAGAAAGGTCTATCAAATACCTATCCACACCTGAAAGCCAAACGCTTCTACAGCCTCCGGTTCTCGAGATATTGCAATCCAAAATTGTTCCCCTGATTGTCAACCAACCTGCATTTGATTTGCTTTGGAGGTGATATCTCGGCAACCAAGCTTCAGAAAAAGCTGCGGTTTTCAGCACTTGAAATGGATTGAACAGGCCTCTCGAGTGGTATAAAATTTGCCGATTTAATTTTTTTGCAGATTTTTGAAAAAAGTCAAGGCTAACCCCTTGCGGAAAAAAGTTGTATTTTCAAAAATGTTTCCCAAGCCCATCGATATATACATGAAAAGAAAGGAATATCAAATACCTATCCATACCTGAAAACCAAACGCTTCTACAGCATTTGGTTCTCGAGATATTGCAATCCAAAATTGTTGCCGGGATTGTCAACCAACCTGCATTTGATTTGCTTTGGAAGCTGATATCTCGGCAACCAAGCTTCAGAAAAAGCTGCGGTTTTCAGCACTTGAAATGGATTGAACAGGCCTTTCGAGTGGTATAATATTTGCTGATTTAATTTTTTTTAAGATTTTTGAAAAAAGTCAAGGCTCGGAAAAAAATTGTATTTTCAGAAATGCTTCCCAAACCCATCGATATATACATGAAAAGAAAGGTCTATCAAATACCTATCCACACCTGAAAACCAAACGCTTCTACAGCCTTCGGTTCTCGAGATATTGCAATCCAAAATTGTTCCCGGGATTGTCAACCAACCTGCATTTGATTTGCTTTTGAAGCTGATATCTCGGCAACCAAGCTTCGGAAAAAGCTGCGGTTTTCAGAACTTGAAAGGGATTGAACAGGCATTTCGAGTGGTATAAAATTTGCCGATTTAATTTTTTTTTTGCAGATTTTTGAAAAAAAGTCAAGCCTTGGGGAAAAAAGTTGTATTTTCAAAAATGTTTCCCAAGCCCATCGATATATACATGAAAAGAAAGGTCTATCAAATACCTATCCACACCTGAAAACCAAACGCTTCTACAGCCTTCGGTTCTCGAGATATTGCAATCCAAAATTGTTGCCGTGATTGTCAACCCACCTGCATTTGATTTGCTTTGGAAGCTGATATCTCGGCAACCAAGCTTCAGAAAAAGCTGCGGTTTTCAGCACTTTAAAGGTATTGAACAGGTATTTCGAGTGGTATAAAATTTGCCGATTTAATTTTTTTTTGCAGATTTTTGAAAAAAAGTCAAGGCCCCTTGCGGAAAAAAGTTGTATTTTCAAAAATGTTTCCCAAGCCTATCGATATATACATGAAAAGAAAGGTCTATCAAATACCTATCCACACCTGAAAACCAAACGCTTCTACAGCCTCCGGTTCTCGAGATATTGCAATCCAAAATTGTTCCCCTGATTGTCAACCAACCTGCATTTGATTTGCTTTGGAAGCTGATATCTCGGCAACCAAGCTTCAGAAAAAGCTGCGGTTTTCAGCACTTGAAAAAGATTGAACAGGCCTCTCGAGTGGTATAAAATTTGCCGATTTAATTTTTTTGCAGATTTTTGAAAAAAGTCAAGGCTAACCCATTGCGGAAAAAATTGTATTTTCAGAAATGTTTCCCAAACCCATCGATATATACATGAAAAGAAAGGTCTATCAAATACCTATCCACACCTGAAAGCCAAACGCTTCTACAGCCTCCGGTTCTCGAGATATTGCAATCCAAAATTGTTCCCCTGATTGTCAACCAACCTGCATTTGATTTGCTTTGGAGGTGATATCTCGGCAACCAAGCTTCAGAAAAAGCTGCGGTTTTCAGCACTTGAAATGGATTGAACAGGCCTCTCGAGTGGTATAAAATTTGCCGATTTAATTTTTTTGCAGATTTTTGAAAAAAGTCAAGGCTAACCCCTTGCGGAAAAAAGTTGTATTTTCAAAAATGTTTCCCAAGCCCATCGATATATACATGAAAAGAAAGGAATATCAAATACCTATCCATACCTGAAAACCAAACGCTTCTACAGCATTTGGTTCTCGAGATATTGCAATCCAAAATTGTTGCCGGGATTGTCAACCAACCTGCATTTGATTTGCTTTGGAAGCTGATATCTCGGCAACCAAGCTTCAGAAAAAGCTGCGGTTTTCAGCACTTGAAATGGATTGAACAGGCCTTTCGAGTGGTATAATATTTGCTGATTTAATTTTTTTTAAGATTTTTGAAAAAAGTCAAGGCTCGGAAAAAAATTGTATTTTCAGAAATGCTTCCCAAACCCATCGATATATACATGAAAAGAAAGGTCTATCAAATACCTATCCACACCTGAAAACCAAACGCTTCTACAGCCTTCGGTTCTCGAGATATTGCAATCCAAAATTGTTCCCGGGATTGTCAACCAACCTGCATTTGATTTGCTTTTGAAGCTGATATCTCGGCAACCAAGCTTCGGAAAAAGCTGCGGTTTTCAGAACTTGAAAGGGATTGAACAGGCATTTCGAGTGGTATAAAATTTGCCGATTTAATTTTTTTTTTGCAGATTTTTGAAAAAAAGTCAAGCCTTGGGGAAAAAAGTTGTATTTTCAAAAATGTTTCCCAAGCCCATCGATATATACATGAAAAGAAAGGTCTATCAAATACCTATCCACACCTGAAAACCAAACGCTTCTACAGCCTTCGGTTCTCGAGATATTGCAATCCAAAATTGTTGCCGTGATTGTCAACCCACCTGCATTTGATTTGCTTTGGAAGCTGATATCTCGGCAACCAAGCTTCAGAAAAAGCTGCGGTTTTCAGCACTTTAAAGGTATTGAACAGGTATTTCGAGTGGTATAAAATTTGCCGATTTAATTTTTTTTTGCAGATTTTTGAAAAAAAGTCAAGGCCCCTTGCGGAAAAAAGTTGTATTTTCAAAAATGTTTCCCAAGCCTATCGATATATACATGAAAAGAAAGGTCTATCAAATACCTATCCACACCTGAAAACCAAACGCTTCTACAGCCTCCGGTTCTCGAGATATTGCAATCCAAAATTGTTCCCCTGATTGTCAACCAACCTGCATTTGATTTGCTTTGGAAGCTGATATCTCGGCAACCAAGCTTCAGAAAAAGCTGCGGTTTTCAGCACTTGAAAAAGATTGAACAGGCCTCTCGAGTGGTATAAAATTTGCCGATTTAATTTTTTTGCAGATTTTTGAAAAAAGTCAAGGCTAACCCCTTGCGGAAAAAAATTGTATTTTCAGAAATGCTTCCCAAACCCATCGATATATACATAAAAAGAAAGGTCTATCAAATACCTATCCACATCTGAAAACCAAACGCTTCTACAGCCTTCGGTTCTCGAGATATTGCAATCCAAAATTGTTCCCGGGATTGTCAACCAACCTGCATTTGATTTGCTTTGGAAGCTGATATCTCGGCAACCAAGCCTCAGAAAAAGCTGCGGTTTTCACCACTTGAAAGGGATTGAACAGTCCTTTCGAGTGGTATAAAATTTGCCGATTTAATTTTTTTGCAGATTTTTGAAAAAAAGTCAAGGCCCCTTGGGGAAAAAAATTGTATTTTGAAAAATGCTTCCCAAACCCATCGATATATACATAAAAGGAAAGGTCTATCAAATACCTATCCACACCTGAAAACCAAACGCTTCTACAGCCTTCGGTTCTCGAGATATTGCAATCCAAAATTGTTCCCGGGATTGTCAACCAACCTGCATTTGACTTGCTTTTGAAGCTGATATCTCGGGAACCAAGCTTCGGAAAAAGCTGCGGTTTTCAGAACTTGAAAGGGATTGAACAGGCATTTCGAGTGGTATAAAATTTGCCGATTTAATTTTTTTTTGCAGATTTTTGAAAAAAAGTCAAGCCTTGGGGAAAAAAGTTGTATTTTCAAAAATGTTTCCCAAGCCCATCGATATATACATGAAAAGAAAGGTCTATCAAATACCTATCCACACCTGAAAACCAAACGCTTCTACAGCCTTCGGTTCTCGAGATATTGCAATCCAAAATTGTTGCCGTGATTGTCAACCAACCTGCATTTGATTTGCTTTGGAAGCTGATATCTCGGCAACCAAGCTTCAGAAAAAGCTGCGGTTTTCAGCACTTGAAAGGTATTGAACAGGTATTTCGAGTGGTATAAAATTTGCCGATTTAATTTTTTTTGCAGATTTTTGAAAAAAAGTCAAGTCCCCTTGCGGAAAAAAGTTGTATTTTCAAAAATGTTTCCCAAGCCTATCGATATATACATGAAAAGAAAGGTCTATCAAATACCTATCCACACCTGAAAACCAAACGCTTCTACAGCCTTCGGTTCTCGAGATATTGCAATCCAAAATTGTTCCCGGGATTGTCAACCAACCTGCATTTGATTTGCTTTGGAAGCTGATATCTCGGCAACCAAGTCTCAGAAAAAGCTGCGGTTTTCACCACTTGAAAGGGATTGAACAGTCCTTTCGAGTGGTATAAAATTTGCCGATTTAATTTTTTTGCAGATTTTTGAAAAAAAGTCAAGGCCCCTTGGGGAAAAAAGTTGTATTTTGAAAAATGTTTCCCAAGCCCATCGATATATACATGAAAAGAAAGGTCTATCAAATACCTATCCACACCTGAAAACGAAACGCTTCTGCAGCCTCTGGTTCTCGAGATATTGCAATCCAAAATTGTTCCCGTGATTGTCAACCAACCTGCATTTGATTTGCTTTGGAAGCTGATATCTCGGCAACCAAGCTTCAGAAAAAGCTGCGGTTTTCAGCACGTGAAGGGGATTGAATAGGTCTTTCGAGTGATTTAAAATTTGCCGATTTAATTTTTTTGCAGATTTTTGAAAAAAAGTCAAGTCCCCTTGGGGAAAAAAGTTGTATTTTCAAAAATGTTTCCCAAGCCCATCGATATATACATGAAAAGAAAGGTCTATCAAATACCTATCCACACCTGAAAACCAAACGCTTCTGCAGCCTCTGGTTCTCGAGATATTGCAATCCAAAATTGTTCCCGGGATTGTCAACCAACCTGCATTTGATTTGTTTGGAAGCTGATATCTCGGCAACCAAGCTTCAGAAAAAGCTGCGGTTTTCAGCACTTGAAGGGGATTGAACAGGCCTTTCGAGTGGTATAATATTTGCCGATTTAATTTTTTTTTAAAATTTTTGAAAAAAGTCAAGGCTAACCCATTGCGGAAAAAAATTGTATTTTCAGAAATGTTTCCCAAACCCATCGATATATACATGAAAAGAAAGGTCTATCAAATACATATCCACACCTGAAAACCAAACGCTTCTGCAGCCTCTGGTTCTCGAGATATTGCAATCCAAAATTGTTCCCGGGATTGTCAACCAACCTGCATTTGATTTGCTTTGGAAGCTGATATCTCGGCAACCAAGCTTCAGAAAAAGCTGCGGTTTTCAGCACTTGAAAGGGATTGAACAGGCCTTTCGAGTGGTATAATATTTGCCGATTTAATTTTTTTTGCAGATTTTTGAAAAAAAGTCAAGGCCCCTTGCGGAAAAAAGTTGTATTTTCAAAAATGTTTCCCAAGCCTATCGATATATACATGAAAAGAAAGGTCTATCAAATACCTATCCACACCTGAAAACCAAACGCTTCTACAGCCTCCGGTTCTCGAGATATTGCAATCCAAAATTGTTCCCGTGATTGTCAACCAACCTGCATTTGATTTGCTTTGGAAGCTGATATCTCGGCAACCAAGCCTCAGAAAAAGCTGCGGTTTTCACCACTTGAAAGGGAGTGAACAGACCTTTCGAGTGGTATAAAATTTGCCGATTTAATTTTTTTGCAGATTTTTGAAAAAAAGTCAAGGCCCCTTGGGGAAAAAAGTTGTATTTTCAAAAATATTTCCCAAGCCCATCGCTATATACATGAAAAGAAAGGTCTATCAAATACCTATCCACACCTGAAAACCAAACGCTTCTGCAGCCTCTGGTACTCGAGATATTGCAATCCAAAATTGTTCCCGTGATTGTCAACCAACCTCCATTTGATTTGCTTTGGAAGCTGATATCTCGGCAACCAAGCTTCAGAAAAAGCTGCGGTTTTCAGCACTTGAAAGGGATTGAATAGGCCTTTCGAGTGGTTTAAAATTTGCCGATTTAATTTTTTTGCAGATTTTTGAAAAAAAGTCAAGTCCCCTTGGGGAAAAAAGTTGTATTTTCAAAAATGTTTCCCAAACCCATCGATATATATATACATGAAAAGAAAGGTCTATCAAATACCTATCCACACCTGAAAACCAAACGCTTCTACAGCCTTCGGTTCTCGAGATATTGCAATCCAAAATTGTTCCCGTGATTGTCAACCAACCTGCATTTGATTTGCTTTGGAAGCTGATATCTCGGCAACCAAGCATCAGAAAAAGCTGCGGTTTCAGCACTTGAAAGGGATTGAACAGGCCTTTTGAGGGGTATAAAATTTGCCGATTTAATTTTTTTAAAGATTTTTGAAAAAAGTCAAGGCTAACCCATTGCGGAAAAAAATTGTATTTTCAGAAATGTTTCCCAAACCCATCGATATATACATGAAAAGAAAGGCCTATCAAATACCTATCCACACCTGAAAACCAAACGCTTCTACAACCTTCGGTTCTCGAGATATTGCAATCCAAAATTGTTCCCGGGATTGTCAACCAACCTGCATTTGATTTGCTTTTGAAGCTGATATCTCGGGAACCAAGCTTCGGAAAAAGCTGCGGTTTTCAGAACTTGAAAGGGATTGAACAGGTATTTCGAGTGGTATAAAATTTGCCGATTTAATTTTTTTTGCAGATTTTTGAAAAACAGTCAAGGCCCCTTGCGGAAAAAAGTTGTATTTTCAAAAATGTTTCCCAAGCCTATCGATATATACATGAAAAGAAAGGTCTATCAAATACCTATCCACACCTGAAAACCAAACGCTTCTACAGCCTCCGATTCTCGAGATATTGCAATCCAAAATTGTTCCCCTGATTGTCAACCAACCTGCATTTGATTTGCTTTGGAAGCTGATATCTCGGCAACCAAGCTTCAGAAAAAGCTGCGGTTTTCAGCACTTGAAATGGATTGAACAGGCCTCTCGAGTGGTATAAAATTTGCCGATTTAATTTTTTTGCAGATTTTTGAAAAAAGTCAAGGCTAACCCCTTGCGGAAAAAAATTGTATTTTCAGAAATGCTTCCCAAACCCATCGATATATACATAAAAAGAAAGGTCTATCAAATACCTATCCACACCTGAAAACCAAACGCTTCTACAGCCTTCGGTTCTCGAGATATTGCAATCCAAAATTGTTCCCGGGATTGTCAACCAACCTGCATTTGATTTGCTTTGGAAGCTGATATCTCGGCAACCAAGCCTCAGAAAAAGCTGCGGTTTTCACCACTTGAAAGGGATTGAACAGTCCTTTCGAGTGGTATAAAATTTGCCGATTTAATTTTTTTGCAGATTTTTGAAAAAAAGTCAAGTCCCCTTGGGGAAAAAAATTGTATTTTCAGAAATGTTTCCCAAACCCATCGATATCTACATGAAAAGAAAGGTCTATCAAATACCTATCCACACCTGAAAACCAAACGCTTCTACAGCCTCCGATTCTCGAGATATTGCAATCCAAAATTGTTCCCGTGATTGTCAACCATCCTGCATTTGATTTGCTTTGGAAGCTGATATCTCGGCAACCAAGCTTCAGAAAAAGCTGCGGTTTTTAGCACTTGAAGGGGATTGAATAGGTCTTTCGAGTGGTTTAAAATTTGCCGATTTAATTTTTTTTGCAGATTTTTGAAAAAAAGTCAAGTCCCCTTGGGGAAAAAAGTTGTATTTTCAAAAATGTTTCCCAAGCCCATCGATATATACATGAAAAGAAAGGTCTATCAAATACTTATCCACACCTGAAAACCAAACGCTTCTATAGCCTCCGGTTCTCGAGATATTGCAATCCAAAATTGTTCCCGTGATTGTCAACCAACCTGCATTTGATTTGCTTTGAAAGCTGATATCTCGGCAACCAAGCATCCGAAAAAGCTGCGGTTTCAGCACTTGAAAGGGATTGAACAGGCCTTTCGAGTGGTATAAAATTTGCCGATTAAATTTTTTTGCAGATTTTTGAAAAAAATTCAAGTCCCTTGCGGAAAAAAATTGTATATTCAAAAATGTTTCCCAAACCCATCGATATATACATGAAAAGAAAGGTCTATCAAATACCTATCCACAGCTGGAAACCAAACGCTTCTACAGCTTTTGGTTCTCGAGATATTGCAATCCAAAATTGTTCCCGTGATTGTCAACCAACCTGCAGCCTTTAAGATACTATCGATCTATATGGTTGAAAAAAAATTAAATGTCTAAAAACGGTACTTTCCATAGGACCGTTTTTTTTGCTTTTGACTATCTTATAAACGACTTACCCGATTCTTTCGAAATTTCACACATATATAGCCTGATGTTGCCCAATTTATACTGCGTACCAATATTTTTAATTAATATTTTTTTTCTATTTTTAAAAGCATTTTTAAGAAAATTTTCATTAAATTTTTTTCAAAAATTACATTTATAATGTATTTGCTGAATACCTATGAATTGGCGTTTTTGAATTTCTTTTTAAATATTTTTTTCAAAAAGTTAAAAAAAAAACTTTTTTTTCTCAAAAACCGCTAACAGATTTTTAAATTTTTTTCATCATAAATGTAAATTTATCCAAGAAATAAAATGGCGTACTTATTTTTGAGCTCAAATTAGTAAGTATTTATTTCAGAATTTTGAATTATTTTTTCTTTGATTAATCCGATTTAAATTTTGGTTTTAAGTTTATATTATTAAATATTTAAGATTGTCATATCATTTTTTTTAGAAAAAAATTAAAGAAAATTTGTGTACAAAAAATAAAGTAAAAAATCACTTTAAAAATATATTTAGATTTTAAATAGAAATCTTTTGCATACAATGTGATCGAACATAAGAGCAATTTCGTGCGATCCAGTCGTGCATTTTATTTTTTCGACGAATGCCTAACTTGCCGTATAATACCTATAATCGGCAAGTAAAAATACATTTAAACTTATATAATTTGTCATGAAATTCGACTTAAGTACGATGTTTTAAGAGAAATGCGACGTTTTGTTAAATTGTGAAATTATTAAAAATACTTTGTTTGATTTTTTTTTCTTTTTATAATTTTGAAAAAGTGGTTGCAGTTTACAAGAACACATAAACTACTCCTCATTTTTGGTTAATTTACTTTATCTCGTTTCGATAAAGAACAAAAAATTAATCGGGGTAACCAAACAGAAAATTCGTAATATCTAGACTTCAGTTTTAATTGCAGACTTATTGCTAAATAAAATATGTGTTATACGCTAAAAAAGATTATTTTCACAAAAAAAAAATATCTTGATTCTATGTCCGAATACAAGCTAAATGTTGCTTTTAATGACATGACAATGTATGTGTACAGCCTAAGAAGATACGACCATATATCTCCACTAATACTAATTATCGAAATTATATTTTCTTGCATAAATTGATTAACACAAAAACACCCCACTATCTTTTTGAAAAAATAAGTTTCTGCCATTCGTCTAAAACAGGATAAATATATCAATGCCCTCGTTTTTAAACTCATTACGATTGTTCTTTGTAAATAGCATTCGCCTTTGGAATTACTTGTCTGTGAGAATTAAACAGATAAAGGAGATTGCAAAATTCAAAAGTGCGTTATTAGATAATAATCTTTTTAAACTTAAACTAAATATGAGTAGAAGGAAAGAATGAAAAATGGAAAAATGGGGGCAGATTATATATTTATAAATTATAAATTTAATTGAAAAGTGTATTGAATTATTTCTTTAATTCTTAAGCCTTAAATTTAATTTAACATCCTTTGGAAAATGCTATAAAAGACTAAGTCTTACTGTATTAGCCAATTAAATAAAAATCATTTCTTAAACAATTCAAAACTCTTAAGAGTACATTAACTCAAGTTCTGGACGAGTACATATAGCCTAATTCATAAACACATTTTAGACTCTTTGTAAAGCTTCTAAACTTCTTCATTAAAGTGATGTAACGTGAAATATCCTTTTTCAAGTACAGATGAGAAATACCAATATGGGAATCTTTAATACGTTTCACCCCCCAAAACTCATTTGCTTACATTGTTGTACAGTGAACTCTCTCACAGCCGGACACTGATTGTTTAGAGAAATTTGTCCGGTTATGGGAGGTGTCCGATTGTGGGAAAAAATGAAATCCTTCAAAAAAGAAATATGTGGTGCATACAATAGACGAGGTATAAATTTTAATTTTTAACTCAGGCTGGTACGGTTAATGATCCGTAAACAAAACTGGTTCATACCTGCCTAACACGGGGCCCTTCAAACCCGACTATGTATGTTCAGTTACGGTCATATCACCCATTTTCTCATATAACATAAGTCCAACCATCCTCACAATAAAAGTTTGCGAAAAAAAAATTAAATAAAAGATGAGAGCAGAAAAACGGCGCAGGGACATAAGTCCATTTGACATAAGTCCCAATTTCGGTTGTTGGGACTTATGTCACATAGGTGAGACATACGTCTCAAGAACTAATAAGCACAAAATATTGGGGACTTTTGTCCCACTATTAGGTTTTTTTTTTGGTAGTTGTGTGAAGTGTTTTTTGCAATTAGGTTCACGGAGTACAAAAAGCTCGGCGCTTGGCACTATTATATGATTTGGGGTGGGTACGAGTTTGGGTATACGCACATTTTTTTTTATATTTGAAGATTTCTTTTTAAAAAGTTCCAAAAAAGATTTGCATATACCCAAACTTGTACCCACCCCAAATCCTATAATATAGCCAAGCAGGGGGGTTGCGCGCCGAGCTTTTAAATATGTATTGTTTATATTTGAAATCTATTTTATGATTTGAATAAATATTTCACAATGTGTCATATGGAAATTTGTCTTATAAAATTTGGGAGATTGTTTTTCATACAATATTTCAATATAAACTTTCTTTTTGGAGTCCATGTAGGAAAGTTCAAAGTGACATATGACCAAAATGGCCTTATGATGCTATGCAAAATTGACATAAGGTCGACTCCTAAAATTTGGCCTTATGTCGCTTTCGCAAAGAGGCATAAAACGAAACATTCAAATTTGGCCTTATTTCGCTTGGAATTAAGTCACGGCACCCATACATAGATGTGTTTTGTCCGTTTAAGGGAGAGCGACATTATATGGCGGTTATAAAAATTGGCGTCCGTGTCCGGTTATGAGAGCGTCCGGTTATGTGAGAACTTTTTATATGAACTTTTAATGGGAGTCGTATATTTATTTCCGTTCTTTGAAATCTGTCCGGTTATTAGAGGTGTTCGTAAGGAGAGAGTACACTGTATTTCTAAATTTGACTTTCTATCTATTATTTGATGTGAAATCGAACCCAATTAAAGAAATATACTAGGGCTGTGTTAAGAAATTCAATTTTTGATGGCGTATACATACTTTTTTGTAAGAAAAATTTGTTTGCATGAAAAAAGGTCAATGTTAACATAATGTTTTGTCGTTCTGTGGTAATTTACAGATTTTCCAATAGGGATTTTGATTCGGAATATGCGTGCAAAAACGTGTATTTATTCTGTAGAGTAAACAAAACCGTTTAAAGTTTCAGTAAATTTAGATTTACTTTAGCGTGTGTACAAGTGCTTGTTTTATCTGGATCTGTCGATTAACTGGATAAGCAATCGTGGTTTAGCCTGTGTTCAATAGTTGAACTCGGTTTAACTCCTATGAAGCATTTTACAATCGAAATTTAGACTCCTCATATCTGAATTATCGGTTCTTGTGTTCTCTTTTGCACTCGTTTTATACTTTGTCAGCAATACTTCGAAATTTCGTGCGTTATTAGAAAACAATATTTGGTGTTGTTTTTTATGAATGTGTTAGTTGTTAAATATGAATCCGAATTAAATTATCTGAAAATAAAACGAAGCTAATTATTTATAGCTTATTAAATTCGAATTTAACAAAGATAAAATGCAAAATTAGGATTTGACGATAGAGAAATGTCAAATCAGACAAATGACGGAATAAACTCGCTTTTGTTCAGAATATTTTCGATTTTGTTAGAAAAATTAATAACGAAGTGGGAATTACACAAAAAACTGACAGTTTTAAATAACACTTCTTGATACGGGGTGTATTTAAATGGTTCCTCATTTGCACGGAATTTTCTTTTTTCTTGTATTCATTTAAGAGTATTTAAAAAAAATAAACTTAGTTCATTAAATATGAGCCCTTGAACTAAATTTTGAATTGTTAAAAAATACTTGTTTGCAAAATTTTTCACAAATATATAAGTTGTATTGTATCATTTTAAACAATTGCTAAACATATTCGATATGCATTTTAGTTGAAAAACATTGATTTAAGGTATTAATTTTATTTGTCTTTTATGCAATACTAAATTGAAATGATATATATTTTTTAATTGAGGTTAGCACTAAGAAAAAAGCTTTCATAGTTTTTGAACATACCCACCGATTTCAACTGACCAGATGAATGATATTAGATATGAGAAAAACGGCTGGTGTATGATTGTATCAGATTATAACAAAAATGGCTGGCGGATGGATAATGGGTTCTATGTATGCGTTCTATCGGGTTATATCATTTTTATTTGGCAATCCGGAGGCCTTTTGGACTCTTCTGTAAGTGTTCACTTGGAAAAAATTACAGTTCTAATTGTGAAAAGAAGAGAATTTTACTTCTGGATTTGAAATCAGAATCGGAGCTAGAAGCACTCACTTATTCATTTATACTTTAACGTCAAACTCGACTGATGTCATTTTTTGTATAATAATTGAATTGTGAAACAAACATTATTTTGAATTTGAATATTTCCACGTTCACAATTATGTTCACACATACAATCTCATTAAAATTCAGAATGATCAGAATCACACAAAAGTGTTCAGTTGGGATCCCGAATCGGAGAGAGATTTCGGATGACAATAAATCAGGTCCGGATGGTATTCCGCCTATTATATTAAAAAAATGTTCCACTGCTCTCTCTAGAGTTTTGTGTTTCATATTCAATAGTTCATTGACATATGGTGCATTCCTACTAGAGTGGAAAACGTCCTTCGTTACTCCTATTCACAAATGTGGTCCAAAACAGGAAATATCAAACTTCCGCCATCAGTAAATTGTCTTCAACTTCCACAAACCTAACTATTTTCACGAATAGTATTCTCAATGCATTAGAAAGAGGTTACCAAGTGGATGTTATTTACACAGACTTTGCAAAAGCGTTTCATAGGGTGCATCATAAAATATTATTAAAAAAAAAAATTAGAGGAAATAGGATTTCACTCAAATATGCTTAAATGGTTGACGGCCTATATTATCGGATGAATTCAGCATATTTGTATAGATTCGATTATCTCTAATCCCTTTTCAGTAACTTCTGGAGTTCCGCAAGGGAGTCATTTAGGACCAATGCTGTTCCTTATTTTTATAAATGACC
The DNA here is from genome assembly GCA_910595825.1 of Philhelius pedissequus. Lineage (NCBI taxonomy): Eukaryota > Metazoa > Arthropoda > Insecta > Diptera > Syrphidae > Philhelius > Philhelius pedissequus. The sequence continues at coordinate 69,291,803 of OU343160.1, read as the reverse complement.
TGTCTGATGTCCTTTCAAACTCAATGCGTCTTATATTTGCGGATGATCTGAAATTTGTTAGATGTATAAAAAGTATAACAGACCGCGGATTTCTGCAAAATGATATCACCAAACTCACTAAACGGTGCAAAACAAATCAATTAGCCCTAAATATAACTAAATGTCAATGTTTTTCGTTTTCCCGTCGTTTGTTACCTATCGTTTACGATTATAACATTCACAATAATATTCTTGAAAGAGTTTCAGTAAAAAAAGATCTTGGAGTAATTTTTGATTCGAAACTTAACTTTGTACATCATTTAGAATTCATGGTGAATAAAGCCAACTCTATGCTTGGTTTTATTGCACGTAATTCTTTTGGTTTAAGGGGACCTTACACAATAAAAGCCCTTTATGGTGCTTATGTTAGATCGCTCTTGGAATATTGGTGCGTATTATGGAATCCTCTGTACAATGTTCATATTACAAGAATAGAAAAAGTCCAACAAAATTTACTAGATTTGTAATTAAGAAACTAAGTTGTAATATTGAAATGCCCTTACAATTCAAGATGTCAGCTTATTGGCATTTAGACATTAGAAAACCGCCGTAAGATGTTTGCTATAGTTTTTATCAAAGATATTTTATCATATCACATTGATTGCGGTTTTTTGTTATCACTAATAGATTTATACGCTCTTTCTCGAGAGCTAAGAATTCGTACACTATTCCGAGAAAATATTCAAAGAGTAAACTACGCGTATAATGAACCGCTAACTCGCAGTCTTAGGGAAATTAATAATGTATCAAATAATATTGATTTAATTTTCATTTGAGTAGAAACTCATTCAAAAATATGTTAAATTTGTACTTTTTAATAAATTAATGTAGGATTATTATAACTATGTAGCTCTATATAATATTGCTATGTCTCTATGTTTTAATTCATTAGTCTATTTGAGATTTTAAACTCTAATTGATGTAAATAAATAAATAAATAAATGAAAACTCTATTAGTTGTATGCGCTAGCAGTGTATAGGTAAACCCATTTGACAGCAGAGGATTCAAATCTTGGTATTTCTCATCTGTGATTTTAAGCTAATCGGCTTGAGAGGTTAGTAGTAAATAGTTCGTATACTTTTGCTTTTAGTTTTAAAATGTTTTTGACACACAGCGGTTATTTCTTGATATTTAAACGTAATAGATTTCTATTTTTGGTACTTTTTTGAGACAAGGACCCTGTAGCTAAAATTGATCGGAAAAAGTTTTTTTAAATGTGAATCAAGGTAACGTTGAATAGAGCATTCAAAAATACCTACTTATAAACGGTGATTTTCCAAGCTCTTAAGGTTTTTGAAAATTCAAAAAAACACAGAAACTTGTAAAAAGTGAATGAAATTTTTATTTGGATCGATAAATCAATTTCTGCCATTTACTTTTTAAAAATAATTTCACTTAAATGTTGCCCGCGGCTACGCTTCAGGTGGTCCATTCTGAAAGTTCAATTTTGGCAAACTTTTTCACACATTTCGGCCGGAATCTCACCAATGACGCTTTCAATGTTGGCTTCCAAGTCCCCATAGACAATAGACTTAACAAAGAGCCACAAAAAATAGTCTAACGGGGTCAAATAACATGATCTTGGTGGCCAATTGACTGCGCCAAAACGTGAGATCAACTGCTCACCAAATTCGCCTCTCAATTTTTTTTCGCTTGCAGTGTGGCATGTGGCACCGTCCTGTTGGAACCACATGTCGACCGAGTTCAATTCTTGCATTTTCGGCAAAAAAAAAATCTGTTATCATCGAACGGTAGGGGAACCCGGGGCATAACAGGCACCCGGGGTAAAATGGGCCCCCTCTTTATTTCCCTGTTGAGTAAAGTGTCAACTCCGAAACTAAATATGTCTTCCTTAAATCATCGGTGGCAATTCGGGGAAAACCCGTCTCTGAACAAAATTGCCACGTGTTCTGTGTTTTGGCTAAAAGAAGATTTTTCATTGAGTTGAAGTTATTTTCAAGTGAAATAAAGTGTGTTTTTTTGTAAAAAATATCTATTTTATACTAGATTTTCATCCTTTAATATCAAAGTAAGTAAATAAAGCTGGTATTAGTTAAATTATTTCCGTTTTAGAGTTAAATTGAAAAGAATTTTTTACAGATGTTTTGTAGAATGTGATATGGGGCAGAATGGACGAGGCATAATGGACATGGATGCCCATTATGCCCCATCTGTTTTTGCACATGTTATTTGTTTGTACAATTTTTTTAGTATCAATTTGCAATTGTTTCAGATGGTTCGCAACTATGTTAAGAAAACTAACCGACAAGAATGGAGCATAGATGATATGCGACGAGCTATTCAAGAAGTTAAATCAAAGAAAATGAGTTGTAAGGCAGCTGCCCAGAACTATAAAATTCCTCGAACTACCTTACAAAGATTTTTAAAAAAAGCAAATCTAAATCCCGACCTTCCACTAGTTGTCAATAAAGTGGGAAATTTTAAACCTGTATTTAACGTGCATCAAGAGAATGAATTGGCCGAATATCTAAAGGATATGGAAGGGCGCTTGTTTGGCTGTTCTTTGAAGGAATTTCGAGAACTGGCGTATGAGCTAGCAGAAAAAAATGAAATACCCAATAATTTTGACGCTGAAACACGCATGGCTGGAGAAGATTGGGCGCAGAACTTTTTAAAACGCAATGCAACGGTTTCATTACGAAAACCGGAAGCAACATCTGCAGCTCGAGCTATGGGATTTAACCGTGTCTCTGTCGGCAATTTTTTTCAACTTCTGGAGGAGTGCATCAAGAAATATGGGTTCTTGTCAAATCGAATCTTCAACGTTGATGAAACGGGCATCACAACAGTTGCAAAAAGTCTTGGGAAAATTTTGGCAACAAAAGGCAGAAAACAGGTAGGATCGCTTTCTTCATCGGAGCGAGGACAGCTTCTCACAGTGGAAATTTGTATGAGCGCTGATGGGTCGTACATGCCACCAATGTTCATTTTCCCACGTAAAAGAATGAAGGTCGAACTAATGGATGGAACACCTCCTAATTCTTGGGGCGAGTGTAACCAAAATGGATGGATCACAAAAGATTTGTTTTTAAAGTGGTTGAAACGATTCATTGAATGGTCGAGGGCAACTAAAGATCAACCCGTTTTGTTGCTGTTAGATGGGCATGCAAGCCACGTTAAGAGCCTTGAAGTGATAGATGTAGCAAGAGCCAATGGTGTGGTCATGCTTTGTTTTCCACCACATTGCACTCATCGGTTACAGCCCTTGGATGTCACTTTTATGAAGCCCTTGAGTTCTTACTATGGAGATGAAGTAAAGAAATGGCTCAGACAACACCCTGGCAGAACAGTTACACATTACCAGGTAGGACAGTTGTTCGGTAGAGCATATTTAAGAGCAGCCACAATGTCAGTCGCAATAAATGGTTTTCAAACGACTGGAATATGGCCGGTTAATTCAAATGTTTTCGAAGACCATGATTTCTTGCCTTGCCAAACCACAGACATGCCAAATGGGGAAGAGCGTCTACTCTTAGATGAAACAATTTGTGTCGACCCATATTCGGTACCACCAGGCTCATCAACGACCGCCGCCGATCCACTGATGTTGTCCCCAAATCCCGTTCCGGAAACCAATCACTCCACAATGTCTACACCACATTCTGTTAATCCGATACCAATGGATGCACTGTTATCCTCTCCAGAGCCCGATTTGACAAACAATGATGCACCAACGTCATCAACTTCATTCCAAAAGTTTTCTCCATCTCATATTGCAGCTGTTCCCAAAGCACCAGCTAAAAAAAGAGTTTCTAAGCGCAGGGGAAAGACTGCAATAATTACAAGCTCTCCTTACAAGGCGCAGCTGGAGGCCGAGTCCACCAAGTCCAAGCGTCTTGTTATGAAAAAAAAAAAAAGCCTCAACAAAAAAGAAAACTACCAGGAAGGAAGAATCTTCAGAAAGCGAGGAGGACGAAGAGTGTCTTTATTGTGGGCATTTATACTCCCAGTCTACAGAAGGATGGGTTTCCTGCAGATCATGTGGTAAGTGGGCACATTGTTCTTGTGCTGGAGAGGATGATGTTGACGATGAATCTAGCCACATTTGCTCCCGTTGCAACCCAGTTTAGCTTTGCGCCCGTCATGCCCCACATATGTCCATTGTGCCCCAGTACCGGGGTAGAATGGGCAAATTCTATCATTTACTAAAACTAATTTAACATACTGAATTATTTTTTTTTATTTATTTTTCTTTTGTGTACTAACGTATTTATCAATTTCCTATCTAATAAAATTGTTTTGGAGAAAATAAACACATTTTTGCAGTTTTTATAACAAGAAATCCTTAAGGGGCCCGTTATGCCCCGGCTTCCCCTACCTTTCTCCATTGACCGTAACCCTGCGGCCTTCATCGTCCTTGAAGAAGTAGGGCCCAATGATGCCGCCTGCCCATAAACCGCACCAAACAGTGTATTTTTCGGGATGCATTGGTAGCTGCTGAATTGCCTCTGGCTGCTCTTCACTCCAAATACGGCAATTCTGCTTATTCACGTATCCATTTAGCCAAAAATGAGCGGAAAAAAAACGGACGTAGCTTGCGAAACACATTTTTCACAGAGCACGAATTTTGATAATAAATTTCAATAATTTGCAAATGTTGTTCAGGCGTAAGTCTATTCATGATGAAATTGCAAACAATACTGAATCGAAATGTCAAATGTTCGTGGAATTTGTCATGTGTGATCTGTCAAAAATATAAACGTCAACAACCAAGTAGCAAAAAAATCACCCGTTACATGGAGTAACTACAGGGTGTTCGTCGGGAAGGTATGCTACTTTGTTTTGCCGCCATTTTGGTAAACATTAGTCTTGACAGTTCATATTTGGCAGTGGCAAATTTATTATGGAAAAATATTCGATAAACCAACGTGTTTTAATCATTAAAACATTTTATCAGAATCAATCATCGATTACTGTGACGATGAGAAAGTTACGTGAAATTTTTGGGAGAAACAACGTTCCAACAAAATGAACTATTTATCGTTTAGTGAATGATTTCAAAGAAAGAGGTTCTGTAGGGGATAGGCCCCAGCATGGACCACAACGTACTGCAAGATCGGCTGAAAACATTACTGCTCCTCAAGGAAGTGTTTAAAACAATCCATCAACCTGAATTCGACGCCGTGCTCAGGAGCTTGGTCTTCAAATAAAAACTTTGGCCACAATTTTGCACAAGGATTTGCATTTGTTTTTATTTAAGATTCAGTTGACACAAGAGCTTCTTCCACAAGACCATTTACGCCGTCGTACATATACCAATAGGATGTTACAGCTAGCCCATGACAATCCCGATTTTCATGAACAAATCATAATGAGTGACGAAGCACATTTTCATTTGAATGGACATATGAATAAACAGAATAGTCGGTTCTGGGCAATGGAAAACCCTCAAATTATTCATCAGTCACCTTTGCATCCATTAAAAGTCACAGTCTGGTGTGCAATTTGGTCAGGAGTAATCATTGGACCTTTAAAAATAAAAATTGCGTAACAGTAACTGTGAATGGGGAGCGATATCGTGATATGATTGAAAACTTTTTAAACACACACAACTGCATGCTTTGGGCTTGATTAACAATTAGGTATCAACAATACGGTTCCACATCGCATACAGCCCGGATTACAACGGAGTTACTGCGATACATCTTTCAACAACAAGTTATTTCAAGAAATGGTGATGTTGATTGGCTTCCACGGCCGCCTGATTTGACTGCTTCGTACTTCTTTTTGTGGGATATCTGAAAAGCAAGTTTTATGCAAGCAAACCAGACACGCTTGAGCAACTCAAACGAAATATTCGTGATGAAAGTAATACCGCGTGTAATGTGTGAGAATATAATGAAAAATGTGCTCAAAAGGGCTCGCATTTGTGAGACTAACAGAGGCGGACATTTAAATGATATTGTATTCCATACATAATTGCCGACATTTAATAAAACATTTATCAATATAAGATCCATTCTCTTTCATTTAATTAAAAATAATAAACAAACAAAGTAGTATACTTTCCCGGGGGACACCCAGTGTTTAAGCATTGGGGGTGTTTTAGGGAATTCTATTGAATTCGACCGCTAATGTATGTAACGGGTTATCCATTTTGCGGTTTCAAAAGTAGACGTAAATAAAACACAAAAAATATTTTTTTTTCATAATATTTCTTTTTTATTATAAAGTTATGTGTGTAACACTGCATCATTTAAATGACCACCACGCGAATTGTTGCAAGCATCGATTCTTTTGAGGTAATTTTCGAACACTTTTTGACATATATTGGGCGGTATCTCAGCCATAACTTGACGAATGTTGGTTTTCAAGTGCTCAAGGGCTAAAGGTTTATCTGCATAAACACGGTCTTTCGCGTAGCCCCACAAAAAAAAGTCCAGCGGTGTCAAATCGCATGATCTTGGTGGCCAGTTGATATCGCCACGACGAGAAATTACGCGGCCAGGGTATGTCTCTTGCAATAAAGCCATATTCGCTAAAGTTGTGTGGCATGTGGCATGTGGCACCGTCTTGTTGAAACCACATATTCTCCAAGTCGTATTCTTCAATAGCAGGCAAAAAAAGTCGGTTTATCATATGACCATAACGCTCCGAATTGACGGTGACAGTCGTTCCATCGTCGTTTAAGAAGAAGTAAGGTCCAATCACAACTCCGGACGAAAGAGCGCCCCAAACAATGATTTTTTGTGGTTATAATGGGCTCTCTTCAATTACTTGAGGATTCTCAGAAATGTGACAATTTTGTTTATTAACATACCCACCGAGTGAGAAATGTGCTTCGTCGCTGAAGAAAATTTTGTTCGAAAAATCGCCGTCCACTGCCTGTTGTTCAAGCACCCATTCGACGTATCTACGACGTTGTGAATGGTTAGCTGGCTTCAGTTGTTGTGTGAGCTGGACTTTGTATGGATATAGGTGTAGATCCAAATGCAAAATACGCCATAATGTGCCGTAAGACAGTCCTAATTCCTGAGAACGACGAGAAATCGACACATTCGGGTCTTCGGCAACCCTTTCACTTACAGCAGCGATATTTTCAGTGGTACGAGCGAAACGATGATAACTAATCCAGTATCTTCAAATTTCTTCACAATTTTGCCAATCGCTTGCGTAGTTGGACGATTATGTAAACCATAATCTGCTCTTAAAGCACGATATGTGGCTGTGCCAGAATCACCATTTTTGTAGTAGGTTTTAACAATTTGTATGCGTTGTGCGATAGTTAAGCGATCCATTTTCATAAATGTCAGACTTTCAACTGGAAAAAAAAATTGGATTAACAAAATAGTTTGACAGATGTCGAATTCCAGCCCAATACTTTTGAAACCGCGAAATGGATAACCCTTTATATACTTTATTATTTAAGAAATTCTTTCAAATTTGTTTCTAATATTCAAATTCATTTATACAGATGCGATGTCAAACACATATACCTGTTGGGGCGAGCAAAAAAAGGAAAGAGTGCCAAAGAACGTCTTAAGAGCACATTCACTGGAACGGTAAATTTTATTCAAAAATTAAAATGATATATTTTCCATTTAATTTCAATCATATAGCATTTTATGAAATTGTTCAACCATGATCCGGATTTTCTAAAGCGCATTTCAATAATCGAAGGAGACATGGGCAAATTGAATATGGAAATATCAGAATCCGATGAAAGGGAACTCATTGAAAATGTCCAGATTGTCATTCATGCAGCAGCTGATGTTCGATTTGATGAAAAATTGAAAACCCTTTTGATGACTAACCTGCGTGGAACTCGAGAAATCCTCGAACTTACAACAAAAATGAAAAAAATTCAAGTAAATTGACAAAAAAAAATAAAAACTAACAATTTATGCATTCTTTCGAAATATGTAGGTGTTCACATTTATTTCAACCGCATACAGCCATTGTGTGAGGACCTTTATTGAAGAGAAGTTTTATGAAGCGCCTGTAGATCCAGAAATTATGATTAGACTAGGTGAACGGTACAATAATAAGTCTAGTGAAGAATTGGAAGTAATAACAGAACGAATTATAAAACCCTGGCCCAATACCTATACCTACACAAAGTCGCTTACTGAAGAGCTGGTAAGGCGTTATGGTAGGAAGATCCCTATTTGTATCATGAGGCCGTCTATAGTTATTTCAACGCACGAGGATCCAGTGCCGGCATGGTGCAATAATATTTACGGACTTAATGGCATCCTCGTAGCTTGTGGCTTGGGTGTACTAAGATTGCTTCCAATTCAAGAAAATAATGTAGGAGATGTTGTGTGCGCTGATTTTGTTATCAATGCGACTTTAGCAGCTTTGTGGGCGACACACGAGGAAACCGAACAGAAAAAGAAATCAAATAATCAAGAAGGAAACCCAAATGATCCTGAAATATATCAAGTCTGTACTTCGAGTGATAGACCTGTTACTTGGGGTAAGTTTATTGATTATTTAGCTTATGCTATAATATTATAGTAAAAGCTAGAAATATATCAAGAAAAAAACATGTTTGTAATTGTTTGCAGTCTAAAAATTCACAAATCCAAACTGTTATCAATGATGCAAGAAAAAAGAAAAAAAATCAATTTTTTTTTCAACCAAAAAAAAAACTGTAGTCCTCTATTTTCGTTTTTTGATTTTTTAAACAAAAAACTGAAAAGTAGCTTTTTCAAATTGCTGTTTATTATTATTATGAAGTTTATTAAAAATCTGTACAGAAACTTTTAAGACGACTTAAATATAATGCACGACTGGATCGCACATACTTGTTCTTACATATGTTCGATCATATCGTTTGCACAAGATTTTTAGAAACGGATAAATATATTTTTAAAAGTCGTTTTTCCTTAATTTTTTCATAAACTTAAATTCGTTAATTAAGAAAAAAAGGTATCGCAAATTTTAAGTATTAAGCTATATATACGAAAACAGAATTTAAAAAAATCTTCTACCCGTTTTCCAAATATTGAATCTTCAAAAAAGTGATTTGTTTTCAAAATTGCAAAAAAGTATTTTTCGAAAATGCTAGTGTATTGCTTAGAACTCAAAGGGCCTTCTAAGTAAAAATTTTGATCGAAATTCGTCAACCCGTTTATGAGAAAGCCGAAAATCAAAAGGACGAAAAGAAGGCGAAAAAAGGTGGGTAATATGAGCACACATTTTTTTGAATTCTTTAAGATCACGAATAGCAGATAGATATTTTTTTTTGCCAGAGGTAAATATTATTTTTCTTAAGAACCGCTCCAACGATTTTGATAACAAAATTCAGTTAAATGAAAAGGCTATTTCTTCGCATTTATTATGGAAATATTTTTCTTTTGGTTTTCGAATTTCTGGAAAACAGTTATTTTTTTATTTTTGTTAATGGGGAAATTAGTAAGTAAGTAATTCATTTTATTAAGATACTATTTTGCTACATATATATTAGTAATAGTATTGTCATACAATTTTTTTTTTTATTAACACATTTTTTTTTAAGCACAACATTCTGAAAACGACTTAAGTCCTTCGAAAATTTGTATAAAATACTTTTTTGTCATTCTCTAGATTATCTACTTGAGAAAATCAAATTCCCGAAAAAATGTTTTTCCTTGAAAAGGAAAATATTTGTTTTTAAATTAATGTAGCGTACTTTAAATTAAAAACACAATATTATTTTTGATGAATTTTATTGGGCTTTCTGGTCTTTTTATTTTTCATGCAATTAATAAAAACATATTAATCCATTTTTAAAATTGTTCCCGACGTTTCGTTGGTAATTTTCCAACTTCTTCAAAGGGTTTTTTTTATTGGGCTGTTGTCATTTATATTTATAATTTTGATTTAATTTAAACATTTATATTGCACTATTATATTTTATTAGACGGAAAATAAATAAATAAATTAATTAATTCAAAACAAAGACAAAACAAAAATTATCAACTAATATCACAGAATTATTTACTTTATGTAAATAATTTAATTAATTAATTTGTTTTTATTAACTGCATAAAAAATAAAAAGATCAGAAAGCCCAATAAAATTCATCATATATAATTTAAATATAACTGATCAATTCTTAATAATTTTAATATTATTTAATTTTATTTTACGTTCTTATTAATAGTACTTCTCATAGAACCACTGTTATTTTTGTTTGTCTTGAAAGTCTTCGGTTGGTGAGATTTGGTCTTAAATTTTGTTTTAAAAGATTTTTTTTCCAATTACAGGTACTATAGCTTCAAGTATGGGAGATCTATTTAAGCAATACCCGGCAAAGACTATTCTATGGAAACACACACACAACATTGTTACCAACCAGTTTATGTTCACATACCTCACAATATGGTACCATGTAATACCAGGTCTCATCACAGATCTTGGATTCAAGATTATTAACAACCCTTTTAGGTAAATAGTATGAATATGTCTGATTATTAAAAATAAAATAATTCTACTATATAAAAATAAGTCGGGTTTTCCTTCCTGACGCTATAACTCCAGAACGCACGAACCGACTTCCACGGTTTTGCATTCGTTGGAAAGGTCTCGGGCTCCGTGAGGTTTATAGCAAAGAAAATTCAGGAATAATTTCAACAGAAAAGCGGAAAAATCATTTTTCAGATACAGCGCCATCTCTGATACATAGTATGTACTACAAACCAATATTTTAAGTAGATGGCGCCGACCAATATTTTAAGTAGATGGCGCCGGTGCGTGATACATTGTTTGAAAGCTACTCATTGTTCTCTGCTCAGTTAATTTCATGTGACAAACCGGTATTGTGTTCACTGTGAAATTGTGAAAAAAAAGTTAAAAAAATAAGTTATTAGTTTCCCAACATTTCAATTGGAAACCATCAAATCAATCACGTGTATTGTGCAAATTTTTATTCAATTTCAACAGTAGGCATTTGTCTCTAAGGTGGTAAGTTCAACTATGTGAATTATGTGGATCGTGCATTTGAGGTTAAGTTCACCACTCTGTCCATAGTCCAAAATGCTAGAGGACGACGTGCGAACATCGGCCGCCGCACAAGACATGCAAGCCAGCAACAAGTGTTTTCACAGAACTTAAGCGAAGAAAGACAAACTATAATAAGAGAAAATGCCCGATTGAGACAACGCGTGAGCACACGAATATCATTGGCATCATACAATCGCTTGGCATTCTAATATGATCCCACTGCGAACTACAGTGATGATGAAAACTTAGATATTGGACCAATGACGACTATATGCCGATATTGCAATGCGTTAAAGTTCAAAAGAGAAACGGCTGGATTGTGCTGCGCAAGTGGAAAAGTCAAACTGGATCCATTACTTACACCACCACAGCCACTGAAACCATTGTTCGATGGAAATGATCCCGATTCCAGCCATTTTCTTCAACACATCCTTGAATACAATAACTGCTTTCGCATGACTTCCTTTGGAGCTAATATCATTCGAGAAGGCGGCTTCATGCCGACTTGCAAGGTAAAAGATACAACACACATAACCAATCACTCACACCAACACAATGAATTGCAACACATAAGAACTACATATACACCACACACTACACCATCACACGATCAGAAGTTACACCGTATTCTTCAACAAATGATTGTTTGCAATTACAGATACAAGGAAAAAATATATCATTTGCATGGTTCAATGGTGCCAACACCAGATGAACCGCAGCAATTTTTGCAAATATATTTCATTTCATCGATGGTGGATCAGCTGAATGTGCGGTGCAATATACAGGGAACACAACAGTTAAAGAGACGAATTATTGAACAGTTGCAAGCATTTTTTCACGCTAATAATGCTGTGGTTAATATGTTCAAAACAGCATTGGAACGAATGCCATCGGATACGCACAAATTTGTCATAAGAGCAGATTGGACCGCAACAGGTGAACATGTGCGAAGATTCAATGCACCCACCGTTAATGATGTTGCTGCAATTATTTTTGGCGATCCAACTAAATCGCGAGACATTGTCGTTCAGCGAAGAAGCAATATCATGCATCGTGTAAACGAGACACGTCGTTTGTACGATGCGTTACAATATCCAATCATTTATTGGCAAGGGCAAGACGGATACGATATCACGTTGAAGATGGTCGATCCAATTACAGGTACAATATTCACACACTAATTATTGCTATTATTGCTATTATTGGTTTCCATTAACAATTAATTTAATTTTGCATTTTCAGGCGTATCAACGAATAAAAATCTAAGCGCAATGAATTACTGTGCGTATTGTATGATGATTCGTACACATGAGGAGAATGTCATTCTGAAGTGCCGTCGGCTATTCCAGCAATTCGCTGTCGACATGTATGTAAAAGTCGAGACCGAACGTTTAGCGTTCATCCGATTCTATCAGGCAAAGCTACGATTTGAGGACTATATACACTTGCGTGATGCTATTCATTCAGATGGCGATGTTCAGAATATTGGACGTCTGACGATTCTCCCATCATCTTATATCGGAAGCCCACGCCACATGCACGAATACGCTCAAGACGCTATGACGTACGTGCGAAATTATGGAACTCCGGATTTATTTATTACGTTCACATGCAATCCGAAGTGGACGGAAATTGAACGTGAGTTGGAACCGGGCCAAAAACTGCAAGATCGCCATGACATAATCGCCAGAGTATTTCAGCAAAAACTCAAGGTTATGATGGATGTGCTTACTAAGTATCGAGTTTTTGGTGACACACGTTGTTATATGTACTCGGTGGAATGGCAGAAGCGTGGACTACAGCATGCTCATATACTAATTTGGTTGCTGAACAAATTACATTCAAATGAAGTGGATGACATCATATCAGCTGACATTCCTGATCCAGTCACTGATCCCCATCTATACGACATTGTGACGACACAGATGGTGCATGGACCGTGCGGTGCATTAAATCCATTATCGCGTTGCATGGCTGATGGAAAGTGCACAAAACGATATCCGCGACCGTTAGTTGCTGAAACAGTCACAGAGAACGAAGGATATCCAGTTTATCGTCGGCGTTCAAAAGAAGATAATGGTCGAACTATCAAAGTTAAAGTTCATAATCACGAGATTGAGATCGGAAATGAATTCATTGTACCATATTGCCCGCTGCTATCACGAATTTTCGAAACACATGCAAACGTTGACAGCTGTCATTCGGCCAAATCAATCAAATATTTGTGCAAGTACGTCACAAAAGGCAGCGACATGGCTGTGTTTGGTATTGCGTCGGAAAATGCGAATGACGAAATCAGCAACTTCCAAATGGGCTGATACGTAAGTACTAATGAAGAATTGTGGCGATTATTGTCATTTCAAATTCATGAAAGATATCCCACAGTTGTACATTTAGCAGTGCATTTGGAAAATGGCCAAAGAGTTTACTTCACTGAGGCTTATACGGCACAACGAACTGAGAGCCCACCATCGACAACATTGACTAGCTTCTTTGCAATGTGTGAAGCAGATCCATTCGCAGCGACGCTGATGTACGTTGAAATGCCCAAGTATTATACTTGGAATCAATCAACAAATAAATTCCAACGTCGCAAACAAGCAACCCCAGTTCCAGATTGGCCACAGGTGTTTTCCACTGATGCACTAGGTCGCATGTATACTGTTCATCCTAAAAATGATGAATGTTTTTATTTGCGACTGCTGTTGGTAAATGTACGTGGACCAAAATCATTTGCGTATTTGAAAACTGTGAATGGCCAACAATGCCAAACACATCGAGAAACATGTCAACTATTGGGTTTGCTGGAGAACGATTCTCATTGGGATTTAACACTTGCGGATTCAGTTGTTTCATCAAATGCGTACCAAATACGAACGCTGTTTGCAATTATCATCACCACGTGTTTTCCTTCACAACCAATTCAGTTATGGAACAAATACAAAGACGATATATGTGAAGATATCTTGCATCGCTTGCGCATTCAAACGAATAATCCTGACATCCAAATAACCGATGAAATCTACAATGAAGGATTGATTCTGATTGAGAATCAATGCTTGATTATTGCAAACAAGCTTCTGATTGAAGTAGGAATGATTGCGCCAAATCGATCGATGCACGATGCATTCAACCAAGCATTAAATAGAGAGCTGCAATACAATGTTGATACATTGCAGGAATTCGTTCGAAATAATGTGCCGTTGCTGAATGAACAGCAAAAACAAGTATACGAAACATTAATGCAAGCGGTGGATAATAATACTGGTGGTCTATTCTTCCTGGACGCACCTGGAGGAACAGGGAAACATTTGTCATTTCATTGATTTTGGCCACTATTCGATCAAGATGTGACATAGCTTTGGCGTTAGCATCATCTGGAATTGCGGCGACTCTTCTAGATGGCGGTCGTACTGCACATTCTGCGCTTAAGTTGCCACTCAATTTAAACACAATTGATACTCCAACATGCAATATTTCCCGATCGAGTGCAATGGGAAAATTGTTGATGCAATGCAAGCTCATTGTTTGGGATGAGTGCACAATGGCACATAAGAAATCACTTGAAGCACTTAACTTCACACTGAAGGATCTTCGGCGAAATAACAACATCTTTGGCGGCTTGATGATATTGTTGGCAGGCGATTTCATGCAGACGTTGCCAGTAATTCCCCGTGGAACGCCTGAAGATGAATTGAATGCTTGCCTGAAGGCATCACCTTTATTGAATAACGTAAAAACATTATCGCTAACCACTAATATGAGAGTTCAACTTCAAAATGATCAAAGTGCTGCACAATTTTCCAAACAATTGTTAGCTGTGGGAAATGGAAAAGTCCCAGTTGATGCGACATCTGGATTAATTACTCTTACCAACGACTTTTGCCGATTTGTAGACTCTCAATTAGCTCTTATTGAAAATGTTTTCCCAAACATTAGTGAGAATTATCAGAATTATGCTTGGTTAAGTCAACGAGCAATTCTTGCCGCAAAGAATAATGATGTTCACGCACTGAATTTCACCATTCAATCAAAAATTGCTGGCGATTTGGTGACATACAAATCCGTTGATTCCATAACAAATCGCGATGATGTAGTAAATTATCCAACGGAGTTTTTGAACTCTCTGGAGTTACCAGGATTTC
The DNA here is from genome assembly GCA_910595825.1 of Philhelius pedissequus. Taxonomy (NCBI): domain Eukaryota; kingdom Metazoa; phylum Arthropoda; class Insecta; order Diptera; family Syrphidae; genus Philhelius; species Philhelius pedissequus. The sequence goes on along the minus strand of OU343160.1, from coordinate 69,276,668 downwards.
CACCACATAACTTGCAACTCAAAGTTGGTACAGTTATTATGATATTGCGTAATTTGAATACACCGCGACTTTGCAACGGTACTCGACTTTCGGTAAAAAGACTTATGCCGAATTTGATTGAGGCAACCATTATTAACGGAAAGTACGCAGGTGAAAATGTATGTATTCCTCGAATACCAATGATTCCGACTGATCTTCCGTTTGACTTCAAACGATTGCAATTTCCAGTTCGCCTTGCGTTCGCAATGACAATTAACAAGTCGCAAGGCCAATCGCTTAGTGTTTGCGGGATAAATTTAGAAAATCATTGTTTTTCACATGGGCAGTTATACGTTGCGTGTTCACGAGTTGGGAAACCATCCGCTTTGTTTGTGTTAACGTCAGACCAAAAAACAAAAAATGTGGTTTACCAAAGAGTACTTCAATGAAACGGATAATTTGCGGACACGTATAACGCTTCGATTCAGTATTTACTTTAGATTCACTTTCATTTACTTAGAGAAGTTCAACTAAATAACACTTCACTTTTGTAATCGAAATTAATTCATTACTGTTGTGAAATGAAATAAAATTTTTCCTTCTCAAATATAAAACAAAAAAAAAATTTTTTCTTCATCTTTTAATCACCAAACGAAATGTTACGTAAAATGAAGCCATTTGGTGGCGAAACGGAGTTCGCCGGGTTTGCTAGTTTTTTATGAATATATACTTTGAATGACTGGAATGTCCCCAATAAAATCCAGAATTTAACGATTCAAAAGAGGTTAGATGTATAATGATCCTTAATGTTTTTTATTAAATAAATAATGGAAGAATGAATAGTCATTCAACTCTCTGAATAAAACGTCAACATAATAAGAGAAATTCGTTATTCAATAATTAATTGGAAAAATTTAGACCTCAATAGTGATTTCTTATACACGGTTTCTTGTAAACCTAAACATTTTGCTGTATTTAACACTAGCAGATACCCGTGCGATGCTACGGAATCACGGGAATCTAATGAAATAATCTATCCACATACAAAATGTTATTTAAAACCGTTCAGTCGTTGAATGTAGCATGCTCGCACTCGCTGTGCTCTTCTTGTATATGGGCTGGTTCGCGAGCCGTTGGCCAAAAATTTAGATTTTGTCGTGTTCGTTGACTTCGATGTTCGTCGTGTATTGTCATGTTCGCGACCAAAGCGAAGATTTTATATTGGATTCAAAAAGTGAGAACTACAAAAATAATGTTGGGAAATATAAATCATGGCTAATCTTCCAGCTGCTTCCCAAATTTAATTAAAATCCATTCAATGGATGAAGCACGAATGCGGAACAAACACCCATAAGTATATATTTTGTTCATATTTAAGCCTCCCTCATAGGAAACGTTTGATTCCATTTTTCGGGATAAAAATGACCTATGTGATAATCTAGTGTCTTTTTGTGATTGTGTGTGCGTGTGTGTCTCTGCATGTGTGTATGTGTCTGTGCCTTTTGGCTTTTTGTGAACGAAAGCTATGTTGACTTTTTTAAGAATGAGCAGAGAGGTACATATGTTATTACGGGAACCATACATTTACCGGGATAAAAAGAATGCTGTGTGTTATTCCAGACTATAATCTATCTCTGCGCAACTTTTTATCCAGATCCGTACAGCCGTTCTGGCGTTATTGAGCAAAAAACATCCATTCATCAAACCATCCAAACTTTTACATTTATTAAATTAGTAGGATTAGTAGAATTACATTTATACACAATTCCATGCAAAAAATCAATTTTCGATTTTTAACATTTCCCGACTTTTCTTTCGTAAAAACCTTCTCCTGGATATTACGAACAACTAAAAAAGAGTTCGAGCCAACTCGGTCCATTCGTTCTCAATTGATGAATTACAATACATTTTTGCACACCATTTTTAATAGTAGATGCCCGTGCGATGCTATACGGACTTTCTATCCCACGGGAATCTAATGACATCTATCCACCTACAAAATGTCATTAAGATCCGTTCGGTCGTTGAGGCGTAAAAGCGGAACAAACACCCAAGTATATATTTTTTCATATTTAAGCCTCTCCCATAGGAACCGTTATTTTTTTTCGGTATAAAAATGACTTATGCCATAATCCAGTACCCCATTCATCTACCAATCAAATTTCATGCAAATCCGTGTGCGCCCCTAAGAGCATACCATACATTTTCCGGGATAAAAAGTAGCCTGTGCCCTATTCCAGACAATAATATATCTTTGTACCAAATTTCATCCAGATCCTTTCAGCCGTTCCGGAGTTATTGAGCAACAAACATCCATACATCCATCCATCCATCCATCCAAACTTTCACATTTATTAGATTAGTAGGATTTATGTTGTTGTGGGTGTAATTTAACTACTTTTTGCATTTTTTTCCGGTGAAAATCTCAACACACACAAGTGAAGCTAGTATTCATTCGATTGTCATTGTTCAAAGATGTATGAATGATAAGAATTTGGGAATCGTGGGTGGACGCCACGCCCACTAAAGACAAAAATTCAAATTTTGGATTTTTTATTCGTTTGCACACATTATCTACCATTGTGCTGAAGTACAAAGTTCTGCGGTGTGAGGAAATGCTCCATAATTTTGATGATCTTTCAGTACATGAGTCACTTACGGTTTTCCCAATTTTTGAGTTTGAGGTTAGAAGAGGGTCGAAAATGTCTGCTTTTTGTTCTGCAGTACGCTGTTCCATGACGAAATTTAAAAAGTCTCCACTCACTTTTTGCAGACAATTTATTACAGAGACCAATTAATTGTTTGCGGAAAATTATATTTGAATTTTTAGTCGTGTGTTTTTTGTTGTTTCTTTCCTCCAAAGTTTGTTTATTTGTAATTTTTTTCTAATTGAGTTTTTTTTCTTGATTTTTTTCATTCTAGTTTCGTTAGTATTTCGGTCACCTAGACAACCGAAAATTTTCGTTTCGCATCAGCAGTGTACTAGGCTCTACACTATTAAGAATCTGGAATTTTTCATTTCGCATTTTTTTGTCTTGCGATTTTTTTATGTTGCATTTAATCTGTTTGTGAAATTGTGTTTTGCTAAGCTTTAATTTCATTATGTTGTTTGTCAAAGTTACTATTTCGCATATTCAAAATAGAAAATTTAAATAATATTCCGCTTTCCATAAAATTATTTAGCTTTTAAATTCTTTTGTTTTTCATTATTTTGTATATATATTAATAATAAATTTTGCATGAAATAAAAATTTTAAAAATAACAAATTAACAACCTATTAAATAATCTGTCTATAAAAATTACTAGAGAATTTTTGCTGAATGAAAAATTTGGTGGTTAGTTTTAACGAAAATCTTGCAAACAACTATTGCGAGTCAATTTAAATTAATGATGATAATTTGTGAAAAATATTTTCGTCCACCACTATATTTAATCATTATAAGAATGTTCGACCCAATGACTCCCCCTGCTGTGAAACTTACCAATAGATTAACTGAGCCCTCACCCACAAACACTGAACTCGATGGGCTTTATGTCATGGCCAGGCTTCGAGATCAAAAACTTTTCGACAATTTTCGTTTGTGCCTTGTCTACCTACATGACAAATCTGAATCTGTTTGCATTGCTGGCAAAACAAAAACAAATATTATTGTTCAAATACAAAAAGAAGGATTCCCGGCTGACCCCGTGGCCCTGGAAAGGATTTGCACGCGTTTTCATGAAAACTACAACATTTCTCCCACAACAGACTTCATTTGAAGATCAATCTTATTATATTGCTTCAAATCCCACTTCTGCAAAGGAATGCCTTTTTATAGATCGCCTAGCAGATTCAAGCCTCTGTCAAGTTAGTGGTATCCTAAACTATATGGACAGGCAACTAGATCTTATTTTCACATCCGATCCCATTAACTCTTCAGTATAACTCTCACCTCTATCCTTATCTACTATCGACAACTATCACCCATCCCTAATTTTCTCATTCTATCATGACTCTCCACTACCAAATAATTTACCTACAAATCATTACTCTTATGATTTTCATAAAGCAAATTTCCGTTATATTAATCAATATCTAAACAGAGTTTCCTTTAATTTCGATAACCTTATCGTGAAAGATGCCACAGAAAAATTTTACAGAGAAATATTAAATTCTATGTCTCTCCATGTACCCTTTAGTCGCAATAAAACATCGGCAGCCGCCCCACCTTGATATAACCGCAAGCTTCACTCTTTGCGTAACAAGAGAAAGTTGTGAGCCATTTTCCTTCGTACCCGATCGACCACTGACTATTCTATCTATTTTGGTTCTTCACTTTTCCAAGCTATAAAACACCCTTTACCAACGCTATTTAATAAAAACACAAACCAGCCTTATAAATGAACCTAAGTCGTTCTTTCAGTTCGTCAATTTTAAAAGAAAATCCGATGGTTACCCTTCATCTCTTTCCTTCAATACCGAAACTTTGAATAATACGCAAGATATTGCCAACTTTTTTGCCACATTTTTCAAGCAATCTTTCACCGACGATTCATTTTTACCTGATTCAGATTTTTTCGATTACTTGCCAAATTTCTCAATAGGCCCTTTTCTTCCTCTTACCGTCGACCAATATATCATCGAAAATAAGTTGAATCAACTTAACGATGAATATCTTCTGGCCCTGATGGCCTCCCCGCAATATTCCTAAAAAATGTTTTTCAGCTTTCTCTTTCCCGCTCTCCAAATTGTTCAGTCTATCATTATCTCAAGGAGAATTTTCTCAGGTATGGAAAATCTCTATCATAACCCCAATTTACAAAAAGGGTACTAAGAGCGATATTAAAAGCTATCGTCCCATTGCCAAACTAGACAACACGGCTTTCTCAAATGTAGGTTTACACAAACAAATCTAGTTGAATTTGTATCGTATACAGTCTCAGCTCTAGAAAGCGGAAGGGAAGTAGATATTATCTCTACTGACTTTAGTTAGGCTTTTCACATAGACTTATACTTTTCAAATTGTCCACCCTCGACTTTGAACCCATTTTCTTAAAATTGATTTCTTCTTATCTGGAAAACCGGTATTACAGTGTTAGTTTCTGATCTGCCTTCTCCAATTCATTCTTAGCTACCTCCAGGGTCCCCCAAGGAAGTCACTTAGGCTCTCTCCTATTTATTCTTACAATTAACGATATTGAATTGGTCATTAAACATTCCCATATCTCATTATACGCTGACGATACCAAGTTTTTCAAGACAATTTCTTCCTCACACGACTTCACTTATCCAACTAGATCGCGACAGTTTATCAGTCTGGGGTATCATAAACTGCTTAGAGCTTAATATTGCTAAGAGTCAATCAATCACTTTTTCACGCAAACACATAAAATCTTGTCTCAGTAGCTACTTTCTTTACAATCAACCCTTAGCCATAGTTGAATCGATTCGAGACCTCGGCATATTATGTGACCGAGAGCTCAATTTCATAACACACATCGATAATATTATTTCAAAAGCCAATTCAATGCTTAGTTTTGTGAAACGATGGTCCAAAGAATTCTCCGACCCCTACGTCACCAGATCACTCTAATCACATAACCTTTGTCCGCCCGCTACTTGAATACGCCTGCCAATTATGGTCCGCATATCAACAAATTCATATCTCTAGAATCAAGAGCATTCAACGCCGTTTCTTAAATCCGACCTTCGTGGCCTGTCTTGGAATAATCCTTTGATCCTTTCGACCTATAAAAATCGCCTCCAACTTATTAACCAAGAGCGAAGAGAAATAACCGAAATCCTCTTCATTCATCGACTTCTCTCAGGTTCCGTTGATTCTGAAATTCTAAAAAAAGTTAACGACCGGACCCCCCATACAATTTGTATTAAAAATTTAAGAAAAACCCATCAATTTTTTTTGAATATTTTGAAATTCTGAATCAAGACATCTTTTGTATTTTAAATATTTTTTAGTTCCCATGATTTAATTTTTTTTGGTATTTATTTTTTCTTCCAGAATCATGCCAATCTATCGAAAAGTCCAGCGTTTTATGGTTGCCCTGTCTTTCTTTATGAAAGTTGATTGGCGTTTCGATACAACCAACATGAAGCGTATCATTCAAAAAATGACACCCGAAGACAGAGATTTCTTCCCAAGTGACGTTAGACGATACAATTGGCCGGAATTTTTATATAATTATTTGAGTGGACTAAAAACGTATATTGCACACGAATCATTAGATGAAGCTGAAAAAGCAAAAAAAAAGTACAAACGCATAGAAATGCTACATTATATGGTTTTGTTTTTATATTATGGTATACATATTTTGGCATTTAAATTAATAGCTGATAAATTGGGAGTTTTTACTTATTTGAAAAATAGTATAATTGACAATTATGAATTTTTGAAAAATCCCCAATTGGAATAACCAACAATGAAAACTTTAAACACATATGCGTATGTACTCGTATATGTAACTATATTTCTATATTTATCAGATTTAATAAGAAATTTCATTTATATAATTGTTACTTTTAAAATTATTGTTTTTTTTACCTATTTTAGATTTTGTACCCAGAATGTTTATAAATATATTTTCAGTTACTTACATAACCACTGGTTTAAAAATGTTATTATTTATTTAATGTTTGTCTTATTAAACATGTCCTGAACGGTAAAGTGATAAAGAGCTTTCCTGAAAATATACAATTGGATCGATTGAACTTGAGCTTGTAGCTAACTAATATTGTTTAGATTATAGAACAAATTCTTTAAAACGTTGGAGCGGTTTAGGAAAAAAAAAACTCATTTTATATTTATATAATTTTGCAAACATTTTTAGAAAAAAAAATTGGACCACAAATTTAAAGTTATTTTTATTTGCGATATATGTACATATGTAGGTATAGGCAAGTTTTACATGTTTTAGAGTTAGTTAGAGAGTTTTACAAAAAAATGAGCTACAGGCGATAAAAAAAAAATCAGTGAATGTTGTCTACATTTCGGTCCAAAAGCTTAACGGTTTTTGATCAAAATTTTTCTACAGCAGTTCCTCCAAATTCTAAAGAATATTGCATACCAAGATTCTGTTTTTTTTTAAATTCAATATTTCGAAAACGGGTGAACGACTTTTTTATATTAATTTGTTAATTTATATTATTAAATGCTTAAAATTGACATACCAATTTAAAAAAAGATAAGGAAATTTTGTATATAAAAAATCTTATGTTTACGATGGAATATAAGAGAAAGTACGCGCGATCCATTTTATTTTGATGAAAAATAATTATTTGTAAATTTTTGTAATTAAGATTTTTGTAATCCTCTTGCGATATTTTTATCAAAATTCTTAGAGCCGTTTTTCAGCTAACCGAATTTTGTTAACGGTTTTTTTTTTTAAATATGTACGTATACATGCATTGTTTTTTCTTTTGGGCACATAATTTTCTCAAGCATTCTAGAAAACATTAAAAATAAAATACACGACTAGATCGTACGAACTTGCTCTTGTAGCTAACAACTTTAATGTATCTAACTATTGAGGTTTTCTTAGTTAGGTGTAGTTATCATATGCAGGTTTTAAGCCTTTTTAGGTAAGATTCAGTTTTGTTCCATGTAGACTATAAATGTAGACTATATGATTGTCTACATGTAGACAATTCGATGTAGACAATCCACGATTGTCGACATAAATTTGTCAACAATGTAGACATTGTAGACAATTCATAAAACCACCATAATTCATAAATTTTCCTCCTAAAATGTAAAACCAAATGAAGAACCAAGTTCTATTCTGAACGTATACCAATAATGTTTATAAAAGTTTAAGTTTCAAATAAAGTCGAACTTATATAAACCAAAACCATAACTTGCCACAAAAACTGTTCGAGTTATTGAGACTTCGAGGTATTAGGTAAAATACAGAATTAATTTAATAATACATATATATATATATACATATATTTCTCTCACAATTTGGAGTTGCTTTTTGTAGGTCCGATTTCAATGCTTTTTGCAAAGATTGTGGCGCAAAATTTTAAACAGTTCTCGTTTAGACAATAAACACGACTAGTTAAAGCAATTGTCTAGTTGTCAGCCTATATCTTACTTTGTCTTAATTTTAAACACACTAAACCACTCTTCTAATTAAAGTAGATTTTTGGGCTACGTACATCAAACTTTTATTTTGAATACACGACACACCTTATTTTGACAGATAGAGAAATAGAATAGAACATAAAAGAACACAAAAAATGTATTCATGAATTTATAAAAGATCAGGTACCTAAGGTTCTTAAAATTTCATATTATGCGTTAGAGCCACTGTATATAATTAATTTCAGATGAAGAAACAAATTGTTCAACAAGAGGAATTGGCTGTATTACCAATCGGCTTTCACGTACATTTTTCAATTAAAAATCGAACCGTTAATTTTTTTTAAATCGGTGTCTTGAATAAAATTCAAGGTCCGCAATTTCTTCCAACGGATTTGTTTGAACTTTATTCAGTTTTGGCTTTCTAAAGGTCTCTAAAAGGCTCAAAATCTTAAAAAAATATTTTAATCTTTTTCTCTAGAAAACATTTTTATTTCATTTTTTGTTATGAAAAATCAAACCTCAACTGGAAAAAGTATAGTCTAAGAAAGATAAAGAAGCGTTTTGCTCTGTTTAAAGTTAGTTTAAACGTTAAATATACTTTTATCGCTTAACATTATCAAAACGTCGACGCTCATCTTAAAACTAATTTTTAAGAATCAACTCCCATTTCAACTCATTTAGAGTAAGAATAGGGTAAGTTTAAAATTTTGGGCTATTGGTTTTATCCTGATCAAATGGTTGAATGCATAAATATAAAATATCATAAAAATACCATAGAGACATAATCCTATTCAGATGTCCTTGTTTGAGGTATGCATCGCTTCTATTGCAAAATGTAAGCAAAGGCCTTAGCTTTTAAAACAATATTTAGATAATAATATCATTTTCCATTACCTGTGTCTGCGAAGACGGTTTCAGCAGAGTTTTGTTACACACTGTGCAAAAAGCTGATTATTTATTATTTGTTTTCACCAAGAGATATCTTAGCTCTTTAAAGGCATTGTTTTAAGGTCGGTCAGACATCTTAATAGCACCCACGCGTTTTAAACTTTTCTTTTTAAAGAAAATATGCTTAAAACTTATATTTTTATGGAAAATATTTATTAAAATCGCTGTAGCAATGCCTTTTCGATATTATCTTATTTGTGAGATTTAAGATGTCAAAATTATTATTTATTTACATTGTCGACATATTGTCTACATTGTCGACATATTGTCTACATTGTCGACATATTGTCTACATTGTCGACATATTGTCTACATTGTCGACATAATGTCTACATTGTCGACATATTGTCTACATTCTCGACATTGTCGACCGATTGTCTACGTTGAAGTGTAGACAATTAAAGTCAACACGTAAAGGAACAACACTGATAAGATTACCTTGATTCTTAATATAATGAATTGTCGAATGGATGATTCAAGGAATAGTTGCATAGGTACCTGCCTACAAATATGTATTCAAATCTAAGCTATGGATTTGAATTATGTAAGTTAGGAGAGTAAAATGTATCTACATATATATATATATATATAGATGTAACTTAAGTATATAAACATGTGAATATAAAATGAAAATGAAGGGCGTAGATGGGTAGATAGCTATATGCATATAACTTTATAATTTAGGTGCAATATGCATACATAAGTTTCAGGTGGTTTTTAGAGACACCTTGTGTATATAAATGTATGAGGGCCTACACTGTAATTAGTATTCAGTGACGTGCGCAAAAATTTGTAAAAAGGGAATCATAATAAGGTAGAAACAAATGGATAATAGAGTAAGTGTCCCAAATATGACCCACCCTTAACTTTTTTGTAAATAAAAAAAGACAGTTTTTCGTTTATTCACTTGGCTTTTTTTCAATATGTAAAGAAATTATTTTACAATAAGGGTTTATAACAAAAAACATAAAAAAGAAACTTAACAAAAAATAAATAAATAAAAAACTAAAATAACTCATTTTAACACTTTTTAAAAAAGTGCTGTTAATATGGAACACCTTGTTTTAAATATGGAATAGGGTGGTCCATAATTACTATAACTTATTACACCTATCTATACGCACAGCAAAATTTACATATAAAATATTTGCCTTCGTTGCCTATATAATATTCCACTAGAGTGTCTTGGAGCTCTAGAGGAAAGATTAGATTTCTGCTCAATTAAGTAAGTACCATCTTCTATTGTATTTTGTGTCTGTGCAGCCAAACGCCTCTATATATAGGAAAATCTATGGTGGCCATATTACATGTGTTTCGCCAGACTAAATGCGTTTAGAATAATTGATAACTGGCTCCAAAAGGAATGAAATGAATGCATAATGACATATGTATACTTTTCCCGTTATGAGATATTAAGGTGGGCCATATTGAACACATGAGCCATATTTGCAGCACTTACTCTACACATAATTAAATGATTTTATATTGCTTAGTGGTTATATCGGGTGATTTTTTTGCTACTTAGTTTTTGACTTTTATATTTTTGACAGATCACACATGACAAATTCCACGAACATTTGACATTTCGATTCAGTATTGTTTGCCATTTCATCATGAATAGTCTTACGCCTGAACAACGTTTGCAAATTATTGAAATTTATTATCAAAATTCGAGCTCTGTGAAAAATGTGTTTCGCAAGCTTTTATCGCAAAATTGTCTTCAGCGACGAGGCTCATTTTTGGCTAAATGGATACGTGAATAAGCAGAATTGCCGTATTTGGAGTGAAGAGCAGCCAGAGGCAATTCAGCAGCTACCAATGCATCCCGAAAAATGCACTGTTTGGTGCGGTTTCTGGGCAGGCGGCATCATTGGGCCGTACTTCTTCAAGGACGATGAAGGCCGCAGGGTTACGGTCAATGGAGAAAGGTACCGTTCGATGATAACAGATTTTTTTTTGCGAAAATGCAAGAATTGAACTCGGTCGACATGTGTTTCCAACAGGACGGTGCCACATGCCACACTGCACGCGAAACCATGCATCAATTGAGAGGCGAATTTGGTGAGCAGTTGATCTCACGTTTTGGCGCAGTCAATTGGCCACCAAGATCATGTGATTTGACCCTGTTAGACTATTTTTTGTGGGGCTATGTTAAGTCTATTGTCTATGGGGACAAGCTAAACACGATTGCTGCCTTGCCAACATTGAACGCGTCATTGGTGAGATTCCGGCCGAAATGTGTGAAAAAGTTAGCCAAAATTGGACCTTCAGAATGGACCACCTGAAGCGTAGCCGCGGGCAACATTTAAGTGAAATTATTTTTAAAATGTAAATGGCAGAAATTGATTTATCGATCCAAATAAAAATTTCATTCACTTTTTACAAGTTTCTGTGTTTTTTTGAATTTTCAAAAACCAAGCTCTTAAAAAATCACCGTTTAGTTTGAGGAAAAGCAAAAATGATGAATATATAAAAAAAAATCAAAAATCGTTGGAGCGGTTTTTTAATGAATTAATTTTTTATGTATAAAATTTTGAAAACATTTTTAGAAAAAAAATTTTAAACGCCATTTTGAAGATATTCAAATAAAATTAAAATTTTCGAAAAAAATTGTGACAGGTTTTTGAAAAATCGATTTTTCAAAAAATCGATTTTTTTAAAATCGAAAAACTTTTTTTTTTAAGCTTTCGTATGCAGTTTTGTTACCAATTTTAGGGAGTATTTGTATAAAAACAAAATTTTTCATCCAGTATTGAGAAAGTCGAAAATATGAAAAGTGGTTCTATGGGAAGTGACGTTAATAAGTACGCAAAAAAAAATATTTTTATACTTGAAAGTGAACTGTACTTTTTTAAGAACACACAAATTTCTTCATAAAAATTCTTGGAGCCGTTTTCGAGAAATAATTTTTTTTCTTAACGGTTTTTAACATTTGTATGGGAGGTACCGTTGGTTTTTATTTAAGAAAATTAGTTTATTTACATATTCAAGATAATGTCAAAAAACCACCAAATACGAAGTTTCGAAAAAATCTATTTGGTCGTTTTTGAAATTTTGAGTTTAAAAAAAAAAAAATTAATTTCCAAAAACTTTTTTTTGAAAAATTTTGGTATACAATAGTGTTTAAACTTTCTAGGAGCTTCTGCGTAAAAAATTTCAAAAAAAAAATCAAATTAAACGTTTCCCAGAAAATCGAAAACCAAAAAAATGGTTCTACTAGAGTCACCAAAAATAGAATTATCAATTATGAACTGATTTTTTTACAAATACATAACTTGCCTTATAGTACCTGTAATCGCAAGTAAAAATATTAAACAAAAAGTTTTGAGGAAATGGATTAAGTCGTTTTCGAAAACAGCACTTGCACTTCACTGTCTGCAAGAGAAGCATGAGCCAGACCTGAAGAGTCAGTATTTTGGAAATTTAAGCAGTGCATACAGCCAGCTTATTAAGAGAAACAACAAGTTATTTAATTAAATACGTTTTGTTCTTGGTATGTGTGCTTAAAAAGTAATTTTGTTAATGGTTTATACTTGTCAATTGAACTTTAGTTTTTGTATTTTCTAGTTTGTAATAGTTTTACATACAATTTTCATTGTAAGCTACCTACATATGTGAAATTGCTGTAAAATATTAAAATAATTTCTTTTTAACTTTTGTAAGTTAATTGACATTCCACATCATGTGGTGTACTAATATATATATATATTTTCTGTTTTTATGCTTGATCCGTAAAAATAAAGCCTGAGGAAGAACATACACATGTTCGAAACGTCGCGTCGTAATAAAAAATAACATCTTTTATTGACCTAAAGCCCGCCGGAAATAGTTTCTATCCAGATATTCAGTTATCAACAAAAATGCTTTTTGTAGTTCTAACGGAAAAATTTTGATAAAACTGGACTGCCGAAATATTTAAATATTGAATGTGAATATCCATTAAATAAAATAAAATGCACGACTGGATATCACGTACTTGCTCTTATTTTCGATCGTATAGTAAGCACAAGATTCTTAGTGGAAACAAATAAATATATGTTTAAGGTAATTTTTTACTTAACTTTTTATATGCAAAATTTCTTAAATCTTATTATTAAAAAAAAAATGTTGGTATGATAATTTTACGTATTTAACAATATGAATTTAAAAATAAGATTTCAAAAAAAAAAAAAAATGGTCCACCCATTTTCGAAATATTCAGCCCTATCACGAGTTCCATCGTAATCGGAAAGTTTTACGAATACCGAAAAAAGTGATTGCAGAATCCGCTGTAAATGGCAATTTGTATGAGCATTTCCACTACGATGGATTCTGCGACAGATTTTTTCGGGATTCGTACCAAATTGATGGAATTCGTGATAGGACTGATTGAATTAAAAAAATAAAATGCACGACTGGGTCGCAAGTACTTGCTCCTATGTTCGATTGAATTATATGCAAAATAGCTATTCTTAATAGAAACGGCTAAATGTATTTTTATAGTTATTTTTTTATATATAGAAAAAGTTGAAAATAAAAAAAAAACACGTTCCTATTGCGGGACCCACTTTTTCCGTGATTTCTATCATCGGCAATGTCAATTTTGATTAAGATCTCGAGTTTGTTTTTTATTGTCAAATGCAAAATTTACCCTATAGCACCTATTTACATATAGGTATATTGCAAGTAAAATCTGATTCGGTCACTCAGATAATAACATAATTGTTGATAGAGGGTTAAGAAAAGGTGTATGAACTCAACTCAAGGAGATAAATGTTTGATTATAACTTTATGACCGAATTAAGTACTAATAGAAATTTGTAAGCAACCGAGACGGATAAACGGAAAATATGAAAATTTTATTTTCTTTTTAGGGAAGTAATCTCATCTTTTAACTAATTTTGTAAGTGATATATTTTTAGAGTCCGGTTATTAATGCAGTTAGTGGGTAAGGACAGGATGAAGAATTTCTTAAGACACGAATAAAATATCAAGAATTCAGACTCATTAGTCGCATTTCTGGTTTATTCAATGTTCCTTGAGGTATCCCAATGCTTCTAATGTGAACATGGCGAGGCTATTACTATACAGGGTCGTAGAGTATATATTACAGGGTGACCTCTGTTGCATCAATTGATATATTTATAAGTAAAGAATTTATCCAGATTTAAGAAGTGTAAACATTTGATAAGAAATACTCATAACCTGTAAGCAAATAATTTGAATATACATTTGCACGGGTATGGTTTGTTTCGTTTTTTTCATCTCGTTTTTGTATTATTTCGTTTCGCATTTAGTTTATTCAGTATTTTAATCAAAATGTTTATAAATTACTTTGTTTACATTTGTTTGGAAAAAAAAAATCATTAGGTTCGTTTTAAGTTAATTCCGCCTTTTATTATTAGTTTTTCGATTATTTCATTTTATGTTCATTTCGATTTTGATTACTTCGCCAACGTGTGTTTCGTCTTAATTTTTTTTTATGTAAGAATTAAAGTTCACTCGAACATAGCGTAACCCCCTGCTTGGGCCAATTATAGGATTTGGGGTGGGGTCGAGTTTGGGTGTATGCACAAGTTTTGTGTGTAACATTTATCAAAATACAAATCGGGCTAAGCGGGATTAACCAGAATTTTTAAGAGTGAGAATATTTTATTTAAATAAAATAAATTCTTCATTATACAAAAAAATACTTAACAAAACATAAACAAAAAATGCATGTACATAAATTGTAATAATAGCCGTGTATTATTGGGAAATTTATCCACCGTAAGTTTATCCCTCGTAGCATTTTACAAACAATTCGCTACGGTCGATAAAAAGCTAAAGTAGAAGCTTTGATTTTGTTAGTTTTGTTGTGTTCATGGAGTGTTATAGTTATTAATTTCATGCCTGAGACAAATTGATCTTATTTTTATAGTTGGCCAGTTAATATTTCTAAAATCTTAGATAACTCCATTTTTTTAATAAATTATAAGCTATTCTTCTAAAATGTTTCTGACTTTTACTATTAAAAACTGTATTCTTTGCTGAATTATTTTCTGGAGTACGTCTAAAATTCCACATATATCTGCAATTTTGCATACTCCTATTGTCAATTAATCAATTTTAACAAATTTCGATTTCCATTTTGAAACAAAAAAAATCAATATCTATTGAATGAGTTCCGTTTTACTTTTATTTGTGACTAACTAAGACCAATATTCGTTTTGTGTTCAATTTTTATTGATATTTATAAATAAACGGAGTTTGGTAAACAAAATATTCTTTTTATTTAAATCTAAAAAAAGGAATTTGAGAAGACAGACATAGCAAAATATTTCTTCGTATGAAATATGCAACTTTCAAATTTTGCAACAGTTTGGTTGCTAAAGTGAATACCATGGACTTATATGAGAGTGCGCGCACATGCAACTTAAGAAAAGTTTGTGTTTTGGCACAAATCGAACGATCGCCCCAAATAAGTTCTTCAGCTTGTATCATATCGAACTATAACGTAACTGCGCGCACATTAAATCAAAATATTTTCTGTGTGTTGGTTTATCTCGTTGATTGATTTTAAGTTGCTTATGTGCGCGATCATCGTTCAACTAGTAATTAAACTATTTCGTTTCGGAAAAAATTGCATGTGCGCGCCTAGCCTAAGCGCAATAAGCGGCAACTGAACTTCACAAAATGTGCTTTTCCTTCACTGTTTAATGGACGTTGGCCATGGACTGTATTCGCTTCAATACATGGAAATGCACTGGGCGTAGATTTTTGTGACCCCATTGTTTTTTTTTTCTGGAAATGTGCAGGGAAATGGCAAACCAAATGTTAACTATTTGTTCCTTACTCCGAGTATGTTAAGTTCAGTCTGATCTCTGCTGAGTGGATATTGAATTGGAAGCAAAACATACTCCGAAAATAAATTTGTAAATTGACTTGAAAAATAAAACTAAAGCTATCGATCTACTCAGAAAATAAATAAAAGCATGAAATATAAAGGGGAAATGTAAGGGGAGTGAACAATTTAAACAACGTTGTAGTGTGTGTTCAAAACCAAGAAACATCAAAAGGAAAAAAGCAAATCTCCAGCAACTTTGTTTCCTCGTGTGAAAGGTCTAGACGATTTTTAAAGCAATACAAAAATTGACCTGTGTAAAAAGGGACTTAACCATAGTCTATGAACAAACCCATTCACTTATCATTTCCTTTCTATTGGTGCAAAATGAATGATCGAATTTAAAATTGCAAATTCAGAAAAAATGAAAACAAGAAATATTGGTACGTTTTTCTACTTTTTGTTTTTTATAATCCACACGCGCTCAAGGGATCATACTACCCTTTAAATGTTTCAACACAGCGCGGGCGTGAGGTTAGTGAAGAGAAAGAAAAGATGTGTGGCGTGATGGTCTGAGACTGTAGGTGGTTGTTGTCTCAGATTTTATCTCCAGGGATGGCGGCTGAATTAATGCGGAGAAATCCGTGTCTTATTTATGTATGTCCCTTATAATTCCCATTAATTTTTGTATTCTTTGTCATATTTTATAGGTATACTAGTTTTACTCAATCACATGTTGTTAGTTCTATGTTTAAACAGCATGTGATGAGTAAACCAGCAACTCATTGTATGACATTTAGTTTTTGAATTCGTTTTTAATGGAAAAATAAGAGAACATAGACTACGGCAGGGATCGAACATGTGACCATGAGGTTGACAGGCGAACACCTAACTATCGCGCCACGGCCACCCAATTTTATATCAATAAAAGCTAATTATTGTTCATAATTTTGATATTCTCTTAGTTTTACTTTGCGAAAGACTCTTTCATTACTTTTGACTGCTGTGCAGGGGTACCATTTTTACAAAAATAAAATGGTACCGTCCATGCTACGGTCGATGCGTTTGTTTTTGGGAATTACTTGACATACAATGGATAAATTCCCAATAAAACACAGGTAATGCCTTATATTAGACACCCCTGACAATAGATTCTAATAATAAACAAAATGCGAAATAAACCTTTGGCGAGATAACATTGACATAAATAACTCATTGCACTTTTAACGGAAATGCAAAACGAGTAAAAAGGGAAAGAAAGAAATACGAAGTGATCCTAGGGCGAAATGGTTGAAAAACAAAGTGATCCAAAAACGAATTTATTGTAAGCGAAGTAAACAGAAATCGATGTAAGAAAGGGGGAAACAACGAAATGCGAAGTGAAGAAAAAAAACGAAACAACAGGCACCTTATCATGATTAAATTCATTTATAGAATACATACCCTTCGAAAAGTTTGCAGTGATATATCCGAAATACCAGCTATATTAAGAGCCACCCTCTGCTGAGACCGCAATAAGACCATCAATACATATCTCCTGTATTTTGGTGTGCCATTATACCACTTATGTTCGTAAATTGCGTCACTGATCTTAAGGCTCTAAAATTTGTGAAATTATTCAGAAATTAGGTAAAAAATAAATAAAAATAAATTTCAACAGGAATGAAATCGGCTATTGTGATTTGTAATGTACACATGAGTGATAATCGCATTTTTGTGATATTTTTATTGTAACTACTGTTTTTGTGTTTGAGTTTTGGAAATACATGTTTCTGATGACGATTTTTCCAAAATTTATCACCCCGTCGCAGAACCAAGTTAATGTTATTGCAAACGGCGGCAATTGTCGGTTTTATGTAGTTGCCATGACAGAAGTAGCACACAACATCCGCTACAGACTTTTTTCGTATGATTTTTTTTTTGTTTAAATCCATGTGGAAGTTCTCATATACAACATCCGACAAAAGTGAGATAATATATCACCAGATGATGTCGAAAAAGCGATTAAAAATGTTGCACAGGTAGTCAAAATTGTCATGAACTTTTTATGTTTATAAAAGATTGAAAAAAAAAAAAACAAATCACTTAAGTCGATTGCATCCCAGATTTGCAACCATACATTTTCAATTAATTTATCACCCAAAAAGCATGTGATAGCAACTTGCTTCATTTCATAAGCTAATAAACAAAGTGTTATCAAAACAACGTATAATGACAAATCACCAAGCAGTTGAAAACCCGTAAAGCAAAGAATTAAAGATGATGATAGAAGACTGAAAATTACTGAAGGTGTAAAAACAGCATTTAACTTCTCAGCGAGCCTGCAAATATATTAATAAAATATATAAGTACATAATTATGTATTGTCTTATATATGTTTAGATTAAAATGGCATTATACAACGGTTTGCTTACGCAAAAGAAATAATGTTAACTATTCATATTACAATACATAGATACTTGAACCTTTACATTTTAAAGACATGATGTTTCCTTAATAAGGAAATAAAATTTATAAAAATTTTACAAAAAAAAACAGTCAAAAACGCAAATCCGAACGTACGAAAAACAATCCTGAATTATTTTATGCTTAAAGGTAGGCATAAACGACGAACATGCTCGCCGAACTTGCTCGCGTAGCCCCTACATGGCGAACATTTATGTCGAACATTCATCTTATGTACATCGCAAAAATTGGCAAAAATATCGTCAACCTTTTTCTCGAACAATGGTTTCTCATTTTAGCAAACTCATTACTGATCAAATAATGGTTAATCGTAACGAAGAGTGGAACAGAAAATTGAGCGTTCTTGATAAAAATGCTAAGCCGTTCTGGAATATCGTAAGAGTTGTAAAAAATAAAAACAGTAAGGTACCATTTCTAAAGGATTCTTCAAAAACATATTTTACAGATATTGAAAAAGCAACCATACTTGGCACAAACTTTTCAAAAAATCACCTAGTTTCTCAACATTTGGGTGAGTTTGAAACAAACGAACTTGTAAGGGACGCAATCGAAAGATTTGACATTTCAAATGAATTGACTCCTTTAAATGCTTTTGTAGTAGAAGAAAACATTAAATATGTAGTCAACAGCTTGCAAACCTGAAAAATAGGAGGACTAGACAAAGTTCGAAATGCATATTTAAAACAACTACCCCAGGTTGGAATTAAATATTTAACATTTATTATCAATGCATGTTTAAAATGCAAATACTTCCCTCAATGTTGGAAAAAAGCCATGGTTGTCCCTGTTCTTAAGGCTGGGAAACCCCCAGATATTTCTGAAAGTTACAGACCATTTAGTTTATTAAGCAACGTTAGTAAAGTTCTTGAAAAAATCCTGAAGCAATATATTTTAAAAATAGTTTCAGATAAAGGTCTTTTTCCTGATGTACAGTTTGGTTTTCGAAGCTCTCATAGCACTTCACACCAGGTAAAAAGAATTTGTAATCATGTCTTAGATCGTCGTTTAAGGGGTCAGTCAACGGGCATGATATTGATAGATATTGGAAAAGCTTTTGATGGAGTATGGCACAATGGAATAATATATAAAATGTTACAATTTGACTTTCCTTTGTATTTATGTAAAATTGTTCAGAGTTTCTTATCCGGTAGATGTTTTCAGGTGCATGTTAATTGTGGTGTTTCTAAAGTGTTATTTTTTGATTCAGGTGTGCCTCAAGGCTCAGTCCTTGGACCAGCCTTATACAATATCTACCCTTCAGATTTTCCAAATCTTCCGCAATGTGAAGCAACCATTTTTGCTGATGACACTGCAGTATTTGCGTCGCATGAATTTGCTCTCAACATTGAGACCAATCTTAAAAATGCGATTGAAATACTTGAAATATATTATAAGAAATGGAAAATTAAGCTGAATGTTGGGAAGTTGCAAGCCATCTTTTTCACACGAAAAAGAAAAGCTTGCTATCTTCCCAGCAGTCAGCTTCAAATAAATGGTAACGCAATAGAATGGGAGCAATCCGTAAAGTATCTCGGGGTTCATCTTGATACAAAACTTACATTTGGTCAACATATTCAAAGCACGTTAAAGAAAATAAGTATTGCAATTAAGATGCTTTACCCTTTTATCAATAGAAAATCTTCTCCCACAAATGACAATAAGATTATAATTTATAAAGTAATTTTCCAAGCAATACTATTATATGGGTGCCCTGGCATAATTCAACCCTTGATCTCCACAGAAGGGCGAATGTTGAATTGGTTCTTGAAAGGATTCGAAAACTAACAATTAATTTTAATAATAGCTGTGATAGTTCTGAGAATTCTCTCATAAACCAGCTTAATTCTTAATCTGTGATATTTCTGTGTAAATTTTTATTGCGTTTGCTTTCATTATGAAATATATATTATTTATTTATTTATTAATTTATTTATTTATTCATTCATTATTATTTATTTATTTGTTTATTTCTTTATTTATTTCTTTATTTATTTATTTATTTATTTATCTATTTATTTATCTATTTATTTATTTATTTATTTAGTTATTAATTTATTTATTAAACTATTTATTTATTCGATTATTCATTTATTTGTATAAAACTTTTTGTTTTCGTTAATTGTTTTTTCGTTAATTTATAGTTTGAATTATAATACTATATTTATTTTTTTTTTGTTTAAATGAAGGTTTTTTTTCGTATTTTCCTTCGATAATATATTTTTTCATTATTTATATTTACTAATTTTATTATATACAAGAAAATGTTTCAGTAGAAAGATATTGTATCAAATCTCTGAATTGTAAAATGTGCGGTCACAGACTTTTTTTTTTGAAAACATTATTACGAAATAAAGATAAGATAAGATCATCTTATGCTGATTCTTCAAAGTGTATGATTTGGCATGGTTTATTTTTCCAACTTTATTTTCTCCATCATGAACTTGGGACAGTAACGCTGCTATTCCAACGTTGCTCGCATCAGCGTCAATGATGAAAGGTTTATCTGGAGCCGGATAGGTCAGCACAGGAGCGTTACCTAAGTGTACCTTCAGTTTCTGAAAGCTTTTCTCGCACTCACCTGTCCATTTGAACGGTTTTCCCTTTTCAGTTAGTAGATGTAAACTTATAGCGATTCCGGCAAAATCCTTCACAAAACGACGATAATAAGTGGCTAGACCAAGAAAGCTTCGGAGTTGATATTTGTATTGAGGTGTTGGCCAGCTCTTCACGGTGTCATCTTTTTCTGGATCAGTTTTTACTCCTTCTGACGAAATGGTATTTAACTTCGGCATTAAAAAGCGTACATTTATCTGGATTCAATTTAAGTTGAGCATCTCGAAGTCTTTTGAATACGGCTTTAAGGTTCTCACAATGCTCATCAAATGTTTTTTCCATACACAATGACATCGTCCAGGTAAACAAGGCAAGATGTCCAAATAAGCCCTTGCAAAACACACTCCATCAAACGTTCAAATGTTGCCGGCGCGGTACATAGTCCAAACGGCATCACCTTAAATTGCCACAGACCATTTGCTGTGGAGAAAGCTGTCTTCTCCCGATTTTCTGGGTTGAATTCTACCTGCCAGTAGCCACTTTTCAAGTCTCAAGTGGAGAACCATTGAGCTCCTTCTTCTTCGACTTCTGCTTGTTTAGCCAATGGGAGACGTCTTGCTGGATGACGAATCGGCCTCGCGTCTCCTGTATCGATTCGATGTTGCACAAGTTGTGCCATATAAATTCTTCGCTTTGCTCGGAAACATGGCCAGAAATGGCGAACAGCTAAGCCAATGACAAAGTCGAAATTTTTCGCCAACAGGAAATGGCCAGCGAACTAGCCTTACAGAGGAAAAACACAGCGAGCGCGAGCATGTTCGGCGGCATTTTCCTCGTTTGTGGTTATCTTTACGGAATTAAAATTTTAGAGCGGTAAACATAATAGTAAGAAAAAACCAAGACAGAGAAAAATGGTTATACAAATGCATAAGAAATTCTCAAATCCACTATGGTCCATGACTAAAACCAACTCTATAAAAGCTCTCACTCTTTTGTTCATTTATTCGAAATTGAAATCATTCGGTTAATACTTAATACAAAAAATTTCAGATACACTACACGTACCTGCATCTAAAATGAACGACCAAAATGTAACAAACTATATTCGAGAACCCAGTGACTACTATCACTATGTATTTTACTAATTCATTCGAATGATGAATGCTACAAAACAGATACATCAAAATTCTTTAATAACAATATTTGAAGCTAAACACGTTCGTGCACATACCATTCTCACTAATACTATAGACACGCATCACAAATACCTCTTGGTTCTTGCTCGAGCTTTTGTATTGTATTTGCGTAAAGCTTAAATAGTATTGTTGTAGTTGTGAAGTAAAAATTGAGCAGTTCCATGGATGAGACATAATTCGAATGATGAGTGGATAATGGATGATTTCATTCGAATGCGCACATCATTTCTTTTTATTAGATGTTATGAGAAAAAAAAATCGAACTCGAGATTTTGAAAAACATGGCAAAGTGGGTCTCGCAATTCCGTCCGTCTGTCTGTAGGTCGCTCCGCAGACAAGACCGTTGCAGCAATTTTATTAAAACTTGGTGCTTAAGCGTATTAGGTAATTTCCTAAAATATTTTCTAGAATCTTTTTTTTTTAGCTCCAAATACAAATGATACCTTCCATACATCCGTTTAGAAGAAAGCTTAATTATCTCAAAACTATCTTAATAACGGCTCTTAAAATTTCAATGGACATTTTTATACAGGGTTTACTTTAAATTCTAATATTTTATAAAAAAAAATATTTTTTGAAAATTCAATAGGTACATATTTTGAAAACTGTGATTTTTTTAAATTGAGTTCTTGAAAATGCGAAAACTGACCCTAGGTTTTATTTAACTAAACCACCTTTTACTTTGCCACTTATCAAAATAGTAATATTCTTCAAAAAGAAAGAGGTAAGTGTTTAACTAATTGTGCAAATCTCCTACGACTTTACTCCTTGAACATTTTTCAAACTTTCTTTGGAAAGTAAAAAGTAAGTTTTTTATTTAATGTACTTAAGATATCTGAGCAATTTTATAAATATTTGTAATATTTTTTTTTTAAACAGTGGACTGCACTAATTATTTAAGAATAGAAATATTTTTTTAATTTTTGGAGCCGTTTTTGAAATAAATAAAACGCACGACTGGGTCGCACTTACTTGCTCCTATATTCAATCACATTATATGAAAAAGATTCAATAAAAACGGCTAAATGTATTTTTAAAGTCGTTTTTCACTTAATTTTTACTGGCGATTATAGGTACTATAAGGCAAGTTATGGATTGGTGCAAAAAAATTCTAACAATCAAACATGACATTACGATCATAGGGAACACCAAAAAAGTGGGTCCCCCAATTCAGACTGTTTGTCTGTCTGTCAGTCTGTCATCGAGTCTACAGCCTAAACGGTTGGATAGATTTGCTTCAAAGTTCGTACATATTGTTTTTTTGGTAACATGCCCACACCTTATTTTCATTTTTTTTAAGATGACAAATAACAGTAGCTCCCATACAATTTTTTTGGCCAAAATCTTATTTTTCTCAAAAACTGCTCTAACGATTTTTTTAAAAATAAATCAGTTGATTAAGGAAGGGTAGGGGTACATTTTAGTAATTTTTTTTTGAAACAAATTGTTAGTTTTGTACCTCTAGTAGTACAATTTTTTTGGTTTTCGATTTTCTAAAAAAACGGTTGATTTGATTTTTTTAAAATTTTTTATACAAACGCTCCTATAAAGTTTAAACATTAATGTAAAAAACTTTTTTTTTTGGAAACTCTAAAAAAAACTATTTTTTTAAATAAAAAACAACGATACCTCCCATACAAATGTTAAAATACCGTTAAGAAAAAAATGTATTTCTCGAAAACGGCACCAAGAATTTTTTTTAAAAAATGTGTGTGTTCCTAAATTAGTACAGTCCACTTTTAAGTATAAAAACAGTTTTTTTGCGTACTTATTAACGGTACTTCCCATAGAACCACTTTTCATATTTTCAACTTTCTCAACATTGGAGGAACCGATTAAAATAATTTTTTGTATACAAAGATTGCCTAAAATTGTTAATAAGACTGCATACGAAAGTTTTCAAAAAAAAGTTTTTCGATTTTTAAAAAATAAATTAATTTTTTTTTTGAAAAATCGATTTTTCGAAAACCAGTCACAGAACTTTTTTTAAATTTTAATTTTATATATATATATTAATAATATCTTCAAAATGGCGTTTCAAGTTTTTTTTCTAAAAATATTTTCAACATTTTATACGAACAAAATTAATTTATTAAAAAACCGCTCCAACGATTTTTGAGATTTTTTTTGATATATTCTTATTTATCCATGAATTCATCTCGCATCTTTGTTTTTTCTCAAACTATAACGACTAAGCAATATAAAAACCTTTAAGTGTGTGTATTATCCATTTATTCCTACCTTATTATTATTCCCTTTTTACTAAGTTTTGTTTTTTAAATTTCTGTTCACAATACTGTTCAAATTTGTTAAGAGTTTCTCCATAAAAAGATTGAAAAAATCAACTGAACCGTTTAATCGAAAATTGAAAAAAACATAAAAATGGTTCTACTAGAA
The DNA here is from genome assembly GCA_910595825.1 of Philhelius pedissequus. NCBI lineage: Eukaryota > Metazoa > Arthropoda > Insecta > Diptera > Syrphidae > Philhelius > Philhelius pedissequus. The sequence continues at coordinate 69,252,245 of OU343160.1, read as the reverse complement.
GTACCAACAAATAGCCATTTTTTGACAAAAAAAACATACGTAAAAGTATGTACATTTTCCATTTATTTACTCTATCATCATAGTTGATATGCTAAAAAATCTCGAGTTCAGTTTTGTTTTACGAATCCAAGACTTGCAGTATATGTAGTACCTATGACTGTTTCCTCGAATTAGGTCTATTCCAGATAAGTGATATTTCTAACAACCTAGGGAGACAACTACATCTTGCCTTTTCTTCCGACGCTTATAACTCTAACATCTCCGAAAGCCTGCATCTTCTTTCTGCCTTAGATAAATATCATCCTCCTCTATCTCTCATCTTTTGTCTAGAAGATTGTGTTCCGTCTGTTGATCCTGAAAACTCTTTTTACTTCAACTTCCGCAAAGCCGACTTCAATCAACTTAATCTCCTTCTTAACAGTATTCATTTCAACAACTTTATTAACTCCTCTACTCCCATCAATTTATCTCTTTCTTTCTTTTACACCTCAATCTTCGCCTGCCTTGTTAAATGTGTTCCTTATTCAGCTCGAAAAAACTTAACTTCATCTCCTCCCTGGTATACAAAAGAGTTGCGCAATATCCGTAATGTGAGAAATAAATTATGGAAAACTTACTTGAAATCCCAAACGCCCATAAATCCCTTCTACTTCAAACAAGCCTCCCGCTGTTTTTCATCCCTATGTCATTCTCTCTACCAAACATATCTTAGTGAAATGCAGACTTGTCTTATCTTTGAACCTAAGCGTTTTTACCAGTTCATTAACGTGAAAAGAAAATCAGATGGTATTCCTTCAACCCTTAGTTTCCTCGACGCCTCTTCCTCTGATCCCAAGGTAATAGCTAATTTCTTTGCGACCTTCTTTAGCCTATCTTATGTCAATACTTCTAATGTCCTTGACCTTGAATACCATAGATTTGTGTCTAACTCTCCACATACATCTCTCGTTTCCCTTTCTGTCTGTTCCCGTACCGTATATGACAAATTAATTGTGTTGAAAGATGACTTTTCAACCGGCCCAGATGGCATCCCAGCAATTTTTCTTAAAAAGTGTGCCCATGCTCTCTGTGAACCCCTTTCTAACCTATTCAAACTGTCTCTCTCACAAGCAATCTTTCCCCTAATTTGGAAAGAATCGTTTATTTTTGCAATCTTTAAAAAGGGCTGTAAGAATGAGATTTCGAACGATAGGCCAATAGCAAAGCTCTCCGCTATACCCAAGCTCCTTGAAAGCATAGTGTATGACTCCCTATTTTTTCATTGCAAGTCAATTGTTTCTCCATTACAGCACGGATTTTTAAAGGGCAGGTCCACCACGACTAATCTTACCCAATTTGTCTCATCGACACTCTTAGCTCTAGAAAAAGGATTTGACGTCGATGTTATAACTACTGACTTTAGTAAAGCGTTTGACAAGATCAATCACCAAATTATTTATATCAAACTCAACACCTTCGGCTTTCCTCCTTTGTTTATTGAATGGATCAAATCATACCTCGAGAGCCGTATATACAGAGTTGTCTTTAGAAATGCGGTGTGTGATCCAATCTTCGCCTCATCAGGGGTTCCTCAGGGCAGCCATCTTGGCCCACTCCTATTTGTGCTTGCCATCAATGATGTGGGTAATATCATTTCCTTCTCCGATCTCTCAATTTATGCTGATGACATTAAAATAGTAAAAGTAATCTCATCCTCTCGTGACTCTTCCCTTCTTCAACAAGGCCTAAACACCTTTTTTACCTGGTGCAATAAAAATTTTCTAAAACTTAATGTTCAAAAATGCCAAGCTATGTCTTTCTCTCGCAAACGTTTACAATCGACTTCCCGAACGTATCACTTCTGTAATGTATCTATTCCTATAGTTTCCTCTATTCGCGATCTTGGGATAATATGTGATAAAGAGCTAAATTTTCGATCTCACATTGATCATATCGTTGCCAGAGCAAATTCTTCCTTGGGCTTTATTAAACGATGGTCTAAGGAATTCTCCAATCCCATGGTTACAAAATCTCTTTACACCACATATGTTAGGCCAATCCTCCAGTATGCAAGTTATGTATGGGCTCCTTTTCAAATAACTCATTCTCTCAGGATTGAAGCTGTACAACGAAGATTCCTTCGATTCGCTTGACGCAATTTACCATGGTCTGACCCCCTTATATTACCCCCTTATGAATACCGTTTACAATTAATTGACTTACAGACTCTTGCTCAACGTTGTCGTATCGCTGATATCCTGTTTATCCACCAACTTATCACTGGAGTCATTGACTGTCCTGAATTACTCAAATTAATTAATTTTAATACAAATCCACGAAACTTAAGATCCGTTCCTTTCTTCCGCCTTCCAACCCACCGCACCAACTACGCCCATTTCAACCCTATTTGTAGAATGCTCCGCTCGGCTAATTCAGTACATCATATCCTTGATTTCTCCCTTATCTCTACATCCCTCAGAAAAATCCTATTAAACACCTCTCCCTAACCCATTAACCTAGTTTTATTTATTGTTTTATTTATTTATTTTTTTTATTAAATTAGTATTATGTTTATATTATTTGTATTATTATTAATGTTAACTTATGTTCATCTAAAATGTAACTGCTTGTATTAAGCTAAATTAAATTAAAAAATTAAAAATTAGGTACCTATCTATACATACGTATCAAGTAAAAATTATTGTCTATATTATTTTCGAACGAAATTAAGAACAGAAATGCCTAAATATATATAGCTTTTTCGAAGATATATTGCAGATAATAGATTAATATATTTTATTTACCTTCAAATTCGTTGATGAGAAGCAATTTCTTCCTTCAATTTAGTTGCATCCTCCTTATCAGGATCAATCAAAAGGATATTTTTGCTGATAATATCAAAATGCATACAAAGTTTTAACATAGAGCTAAATAGACACAAATCGGCACCTAGAATTGTTGTCGCTGATACGATGCACCCATGAGCTTGTATTAAATACTTGACGAAATAGATATAGAAGTTATTTATCGGGATGTCAACAATAAACCACCACATTACTGGGAGTCGATAATTAAATGTGCCAGTCCTGGCTAAATCCACAAAAGATAATGCAAACGAAAACCAAATATAAAAGAACGTGGTAATTCCGAAGAAACCCGCAAGGACTTTTTGAATAATCAAAGATTGATTCAGATATTTTTTAAGATGAAAAGCTTTTTCGCATTCTTCATTTGGATAGATTTGACGAAATTCATTAAATATTTCGTTGATATTTTTTCGATAGTACAACAATGAAGTTAATTTAGCACTTGATACTAGAAAATAGCTTAAGTAGGTTATATTGGTAGTCCTCGTTTGCAGGTCGACTTCTTGAAAGATATTAAATAATATTTGTCCTAAAATAGATACAGCTATGTTGAAGAGTCCCATAATCAAATATAAATGCATTTTTCTTCCTTTTTTGTCATATTCGAATCCGATTAAACGAAAGTAATAAATTGTCCCATGGAAAAACTGCTCGACATTTTTATTCTTCATTTTTTGTGTTTTATTTTTAATAAAAGCTTGCAAATCTTAAAATATAAGAATTAATACTTCAAAAAAATAATGTTTATTCTCAAGAGCTCAGAGGTTGCTTGCACAAAGCGTGTAACCTTAATAAAAGAAGGTATAAGGTATTTTTTGCAAAAAAGACACAAATTGAAAATTAGTCTGCTGATTGGATATCATTTTTAATGACATGTTGACCGCAAAAATTAATTATCTAAAATAATAATCTATACAAGCCAGGTGGCTAACGTCGCAGGCTTTACGGTTGCAACCCTGTAGCTTGTTATCTATCTATAAACAGTATTCCTCATTATCTAATACCTACATATACATACTTCACAATTGAATCTTTGAAATGACTCATATAAATTTTTAGCGAATTCGAATGTAAATATGTAGATTGGAGTAGTGTGCTAAGATTTTTCGTGAATTTCCATAACATGTTGGTAAATCACAAGTTTCCCCCATCCATTATCTTCCTTTTCAAACAATAATGCTAAAAATTACCTACCTCTTTAGTAGGTAGGTAGTATAGTTATCCTATGCAGGTTTAAAGCCGATGTAATTAAGATAACCTTGATTCTTAGTATAATAGGGGTATTCACGATCCGGTGTATCTGGTTTTGTATCATTGTAAAAGTGTAAAAGTGTAGCATTTCTTTGCACTACAACAACAAAATATACTGAATGTCAAAATAATACACTTTAACACTTTTAAAATACCCGAACCCTATTGAAACAGAAAAATACAAGGGTGTAAGATTTTTTTAACACAAACTTAAGCCTTCTTCAGAAAAAATGTGAAACAGATTTTGACATTTGCTTCAGTGTTGCTACAGATTAGTAAAGGTGTGTTCACAGTCTTTTGTAAAAAAATAAAATTTTACAATTTTACATGACTTGGTACACAAGATCGTGAATACCCCTAATGAATTCTCGAATGGATGATTCAAGGAATAGTTACATAGGTACTTACGTACCTATCTAAGTTGTGTATTTAAATTATGTAAGTTTTCTTTTCAAGTCTGTACAATTGTTAACATACGCTGATGACATAGACATCATTGGCAGAACCCAGCTAGCTGTCACTGAAGTGTTTGCCAACATTGAAGCTGAAGCGGCTAAGGTGGGACTAGCAGTCAATGAGGCCAAAACGAAGTACCTTACTTACTTACTTAAGTGGCGCTACAGTCCGGAATGAACCTGGGCCTCAACCAACATGCCTCTCCAATTAGCCCGGTCCTTAGCTAACAGCCTCCAGTTGCGCACTCCAAGTTGGTTGAGGTCGGTTTCTACTTGTGCGCGCCACTTAAGGCGAGGTCTTCCTCTAATGCGTCCGACGTCTGGCCGGTGATCGAAGACTCTGCGAGCCGGAGTATTGGTGTCCATTCGTTCTACATGTCCTAGCCATCTTAAACGTCCAATGCGGAGTTTTTTGACCAGGGGCATGTCGCTGTACAGCTCGTATAGTTCTTGGTTGAATCTTCGTCTCCATAGCCCGTCAACGCAAACGGGACCGAAGATTTTTCGAAGAATTTTCCTCTCGAATCTACCAAGGATTTCTTCATCCGCTTTTGATACGGTCCAGGTTTCAGCGCCGTAGAGCAGGACTGGGATGATCAGGGTCTTATATAGGATCTCCTTAGTAGTTCGAGTGAGGGCTTTACTACTAAATTGCCTTCTTAGCCCGAAGAAACAGCGGTTGGCAAGAGTAATTCTTCGTTTAATTTCTGACGAGATGTTGTTGTCAGAGTTAATAGCGGAGCCGAGGTAGACAAAGTCCCGCACTACCTCAAAGTTATATCTGTAAATGGTGACGTTCTGTCCAATTCGTCGATATTGTGAGTCCTTTCGTGATGACAGCATATACTTAGTCTTACCCTCATTTACTGCTAAACCCATTTTCGCCACTTCCTTCTCTATTCTAGCAAACGTGGCTATGACATCACGTTGAGTCCTACCAATGATGTCAATATCGTCAGCGTATGCTAGTAGTTGCACCGACTTTTGGAAAATTGTGCCTCTGGTGTTGGCTTTGGAGTTTTGCACAATCCTCTCAAGAATCAGATTAAAGAAGTCACATGACAGCGCATCGCCTTGCCTAAATCCTTTTTTTGTATCGAATGTGTCGGTGAGGTCGTTTCCGACCCTGATGGAGCAGCGAGAATTTTCTATCGTCATCCTACACAAACGGACGAGTTTGGGCGGTATACCAAAACTAGACATGGCTCTGTACAGTTCGTCTCTATAAATGCTGTCATATGCGGCTTTGAAATCGATGAATAGGTGGTGGGTATCGATTTGGACTTCTTGAGTTTTTTCCAGTTGTGGACTTTCCTGGCCTAAAACCACACTGATAAGGGCCAATCAGGTTGTTGGTAAACGGTTTCAGGCGTTCACATATTACGGCAGATAGGATCTTGTAGGCGATGTTGAGGAGACTTATGCCTCTGTAGTTGGCGCAGTTCAGAGGGTCTCCTTTTTTGTGGATCGGGCAAACGATGCTGAGGTTCCATTCTTCAGGCATATTTTCATCTGACCAGATTTGGTTTATGAGTTGGTGGATGTTACTTACCAAGTCATCTCCGTCGGCCTTATAAAGCTCAGCGGGAAGGCCGTCATTTCCGGCAGCCTTATTAAGCTTGAGTTTAGATATTGCTATCCTCACTTCACTCAGGTCGGGTGGTTGGCAGTTTTCGCTGTCGTTGCCAATATTGAATGGTTCGTTCTGCCTGACAGCGGAATGTTGTTCGTCATCGCCGTTTAACAGTCTGCAGAAGTGGTTTTTCCATATCCTCAGCATCGACTGTGTCTCAACTACAATATTTCCTTGTTCATCTCGACAGGCTTCTGTTCGAGCCTTGTATCCTTGGCTTTGACGTTTTACACTCTGGTAAAACTTGCGAACATCGTTCCTGGAGTGGCACCTCTCAATATCCTCGATCGCGCGCTTTTCTTGCTCTTTTTTCTTCTTGTTGAAAAGCCGATGTTCTTCCCTTCTTCTTTGCCTATAGAACTCAATGGCAGCTCTCGTCTTCACCTGCAGCTTAGCCTTGTAGGCCTCGTTCTTGGCTGCGGGCATCTGTCGGCATTCCTCATCAAACCAGGGGTTTCTTGCTGGTGGGCGCGAGAAACCTAGCACATCAGTTGCGGCTGATCTAATGGCCTGTTGGCATCGTTGCCATTGCTCTTCGACATTTGATGCTGGTGGTATGGTGTTAATCGAGAGGTTAAGGGATACGCGTTGTGCGAAGGTCTTGGCGGTCTCTTGCGATTTCAGTCTTCCGACATTAAATTTTTTCACAGTATTTCTGGATTGTTGTGGTGTGGTGGATATCCGCATTCTTACCTTGGCTGCTACAAGGTAGTGATCCGAGTCGATGTTAGCTCCTCGGAATGTTCGGACATCCAAAATGCTGGATGCGTGCCTCTTATCTATCGCAATGTGATCAATTTGATTGACCGTTCGTTGATCTGGAGACCGCCATGTCCCCTTATGGATATCGAGGTGAGGAAACCGTGTGCTGGCTATAGTGGCATTTCGTTCCGTAGCGAAATCAATTAGCCTAAGTCCGTTACCAGACATGTTGTCGTGTAGGCTATGTTTTCCGACAATACTTCTAAAGATGTCTTCTCTTCCTACCTTTGCGTTAAAATCTCCCAGCACGATTTTAACATCGTACTTCGGAAGTCGCTCATAGGTTTTGTCAAGGAGCTCGTAGAAGCAATCCTTAGCTATGTCATCTTTTTCTTCCGTCGGAGCGTGAGCGCATATAAGGCTTATGTTGGCGAATTTGGCCTTGATGCGGATTGTTACTATGCGTTCGCTAATGTCTTGGAAACATAAGACTTCTTGAGTAAGTCTGGCACTTATAACAAATCCGCATCCGAATAGTCGCTGTTTCTGCTCACTATAACACGGTCCGTAGTAGATGTCACAGTTTTTCATCCTCTTTTTGCCCGGCCCATCCCATCGTATTTCCTGGATGGCAGTAATGTCTGCTTTGTAGCAGTGTAGGGCTTCCGCTAGTTGTTCACCTGCACCTCTCCTGTTTAATGTTCTCACATTCCAGGTGCAGATACGAACGTCGTTGTCCTTTTTTCGTTTAGCAGGGTCGTCAACAATAAAATCAGTCCTTTCCGAGGCTATTGGTTGCTTCGTAACAATATTTTTTTTCTGTGGGTGGGTAGTTAACCCAAAGCACAACCCCCAACCTGGAGGGCCAGTTCCAATTTATTAGATACCCCTAGGACACGGGGCCATCAGTTTCCACTACGGGATTGAGCGCTGCCGTTGGCCTTTCGGTTCATCCGCCACCATCTCTGTTCAAGGGGCCTGACTAACCCTTGAAATTCCTAGACAACCTGTTGTCCGAATATGTCAGAGCAGCTCATCTAGGTTCGCCTGGGACAGCAGGCCGGGTATTCATCAGTGCCGTTCTCACCAGGGTGTTTATAGTGTTGCTGTTTTTCGTCGTGTTATCAACACTCGCACTTATCGTTTAGCAAGTCAAATCCGGTTGGATGAGACCAGTAACCAGTAAACGAAGTACCTGTTATCCACAAAAAGGGACACACAACACCGTCGGATTGGACAAAATGTCACAATAGAAAGGTACAACTTTGAGGTAGTTAGGGATTTTGTCTACCTCGGATCCGCTATAACATCTAACAACAACATCTCGTTAGAAATAAAGCGAAGAATAACTATTGCCAATCGCTGTTCCTATGAGCTAGACAGGTAATTGGGTAGTAAAGCCCTCTCTCGAAAAACAAAGGAGACTCTTTATGACTCTGATCATCCCAGTCCTGCTCTATGGCGCGGATACATGGAATATATCGAAAGCGGATGAACACATCCTTAGTCGTTTCGTGCGTTAGGTTCTTTGCAAGATTTTCGGCCCTATCTGCGTTAACGGACTTTGGAGGAGAAGGTTCAACCACGAACTATACGAGCTGTAGGGCGACATTGGCCTGGTACAAAAATACGTATATCACGTTTAAGATGGCTATCTTCCATTTCAACCCAGAGGGAAGGTGCAGTGAAGGAATACCTCTAAGTAGGTGCAAAATGCATTACATACGATTCATGTGATTTTTAAAGACACATATGTATGTATATGTAAATGTATGAGGGCCTACATTGTATGAAGTATTCAGTGGCATACGCGAAAATTAGTAAAACGATATACAGTAATACCCGGATAAGTGCCTCTCGCTTAAGTGCATCACCTGCATAACTAGGTATTACCTTTATTTTTTTAGATCCAAAATTCTGAGAATTTTTTTTATATAAAACTCATCTTATAAGTACCTTCCGCTTAACTAACTTTCCCGCTTAATTGCCTTATATTTTATATACTTTTTTTTTTAAATTTACACATTTGAAATTAGCTGATAAAATACAACAGTTTTTTTTCCTTAGCGCTTCCTATTGTTTCATGCTTCAAAATTCATAAATAAATCAAATGCACGACTGGATCGCACGTACTTGCTCCTATTTTCGATCACATTATATGCAAAAGATTCTTAATAGAAACGGCTAAATTTATTTTTAAATTCGTTTTTTACTTAATTTTTTATATATAAAAATTCTTAAATTTTTTCTACAACAAAAAAATTGGAATGAACATTTTAAATGTTTAATAATATTAATTCAAAACCAAAATTTCAGAAAAAATGGTAAACCCGTTTTCGAAATATTTAATTTAAAAAAAAATGTTTTTTTTTTCAAAAATCCAAAACAACTATTTTTCGAAAATTTTGAAATGCAATACTATTTGGAATTTGAAGGAGCTCTTGTATAAAATTTATTACTGAAATCCGTTAAGCCGTTTATGAGAAAGTCGTAAATCAATAAAATGGCTGTATGGTAGGTACCGTTAATAACAAAATATTTTAAATTTTTTTAGCCAAAATGTAGACCATGCCCTATGTAGCACACACGCCAATTTTTATCCAAATCATTGGAGCTGTTTTCTAATAATTAAGATGGTAGAAAAAGACAGACATACAGACAGACAGACAGGCGGAATTGCGGGACCCACTTTTTTGGTGTTCTCTATGATCGTAATTTCATATTTGATTGTTAGAAATTTTTTTTTTACAAATACATAACTTGCTTTATAGTACGAGTATCTATAACGCAAGTAAAAGTAATTAATCTGAATCTATTATAATTATTCGTGGACCAAAGGCCGTTAAATCATTTTGAATCAATAATTCAACACGTCCGATTAAATATAATACAACACATCTTCCTTGTTAACTCTGTCTCGCCCAGCATAAAATTTTAATATTGTTAGATAAAGTTCACATTAGTTTCTTGTCAAAAAATCCATGTAATGTGAACTGAACTTAACAAAAAGTGCGTATTGGTAGGGCCCTCACTAGCCAACTGATGAATCGAAGTGAGATCGCCTGGACGAAACGCATATTTTATGGATTAAAGGCCGTTAAAAGCTATTTTGAATAAATGTTTTTTTTTATCAAAAATGTTTGTTTTAATTTTTGTATATTTAAATGTAGAGATAAGTGCCTATGTGCACTTAAGAGGTCTTTTTATAACTGCATAACCCACATAAGTGAATATTAAAGTGGGGCTTTTAGCGTGAGGCAGTTATCCGGGTTTTGCTCTACCTATAATAAGGTAGTATAATAAATGGATAATACACATAATTAAATGTTTTTATATTGCTTAGTGGTTTTAGTATAGAGGGAAAACAAAGATGCAATTTGAATTCATGGATAAATAAGAATATATCAAAAAAAAATTCAAAAATCGTTGGAGCGGTTTTTTAATAAATTAATTTTGTACGTATAAAATTTTGAAAACATTTTTAGAAGAAAAATTTAAAACGTCAATTTAAAGATATTATTAATACAAAAATAAAATTCAAATTAAAAAAAAAATTTGTTTTTTGAAAAATCGATTTTTCAAAAAAAAAAAATTGTTTATTTTTTAAAAATCGAAAAACTTTTTTTTGAAAATTTGAGTATGCAGTTTTATTAACTATTTTAAGGAGCATTTTTATAAAAAAAAAATATTTTAATCGGTTTATCCAGTATTGACAAAGTCGACAATATGAAAAGTGGTTCTATGGGAAGTACCGTTAATAAGTACGCAAAAAAAATATTTTTGTACATAAAAGTGGATTGTACTAATATAAGAACACACACATTTTTACTTGCGATTAAAGGTACTATAAGGCAAGTTATGCGTTCGTTAAAAAAAACAATTCTAACAATAAAACATGGCATTACGATCATAGAGAAGCCTAAAAAGGTGGTCGACAAAAAATGTCTGTCAGTCAGTCTGTCTGTCAGTCTGTGCGTTTGTATGTATAACGTGCTACAGGCTAAACGACCCGAGCGATTACCTTCAAACTTGGTATGTGTGATTATTTTGGCATTCCTCAGAGGGGAAATTGAAATTTTATTTTTAAGCCTGAAAATAACGGTACCTGCCATATGACCTTGAAGCAAAATCTTATTTTTCTCTAAAACGGCTCCAACGATTTTGATAAAAAATTTTGAGAATTTTTTTTGTTGGCAATAGCTATCATTTAAAATGAAAAAAGTTTACGGGAAAAATCTAATAACGGTACCTTTCATATAACGTTTTTTTTTAATTTTTTGATATCTCGTCAACGGTACATTGGGTTTACTTCAAATTTTACATCTGAGAAGATCTAAGTAGCCAAACTAATTCTGCATAACAAAATTTTGAATAACTTTTTTTTCTAATAAAAATTAATTTTTAAAATTTTTTTTTCAAAAATCAATCTTTTTAAAATTAAACAAAACAAATAATTTTAAATTTTATATTCACATGTATATTAATAAACTCTAAAAACTGCATACAAAAATTTCAAAAACCAATTGATTTCAAAAAACTAAAAATAAAAAACAGGATTTCATCAAAATCCGTCCTACAATTTTCGAGATACTTTTTTATAAAATTTTCATTGACCCGTGGCATCTAATGGCGTTCTTCGTTTTTTCGAGAAACTGATTAAAGTTATGGTTTTTGTAGGTTGTATAAGTTGAAAAAACGATGTTTACCCACCTATACACCATGCATTTCATTATATACATATGTATGTATGTACATATTTACATACCTAGGTTCACTATATGTAGATAGGTACATATTAGCCTCCTAATTTACATAATTCAAATCCATTTAAATATATATTTATAGGTAGGTGTCTATGTAACCATTCCTTGAATCATGTATTCCACATTCCATCATATTAAGAATCAAAGTTTTCTTAACTACATCGGCTTTAAACCTGCATAGCGTAACTAGACTACCTATATATGCTAACAGTGTTAGTGGTTAGCTACAAAGAAGATGTTAGCTAGCTACAAGAGCAAGTTCGTACGATCCAGTCGTGCATTTTATTTTATAAAAATCCTTGGGGCCGTTTTTGAGAAATAATTTTTTTTAAATGATGGGCATACTTTTTGGGTGTTGTCTATGATCGTAATGTCATGGTTGATTGTTAGAATTTTTTTTGCACGAATCCATAACTTATAGTATCTATAATACGAGTAGCAAGTAAAAAATTGTTAAAATTTGGCTATATTTTCGATTTTAGTTTTCATTTGCAGTTCGAATTCTTGAAGTAAATAATGTATACGTGTAGTAAAATAACTTCAAATAAATTAATGAGTCACACATTTCATTTCACTTATTTCAATTTTGTTCGTCTACTATTCCGCCTTAAAATAGATAGACAGTTTTGAAGAAAACTGTAGGTACTGTAGGGATGGACATCATGGGAAAAAATGTTACCTAATTGACAATGATTTTTTAATGATATTTACCTCAAAAGTGTAATCTTCAAAATAGTACTACCTGACAGGTGATGAAGTTCTCAGGCTGTGATAGGCATGCTTGCACTTGTAAAGCCTTAACTTAACTTACTCATAGTTGTTGCTGGATGTTAATTAATTCCAAATATTCGACATGCGATGCGTAATGTGGGAAATGTTTATGGTAAAATTACTTTATTAGGAAAATTTCAAACCTTTATAGAATTTGTTCACCACGTGGATTTCAGGTTCTTCAAAATACGCTTTAGGTTGACTTTAGGGTGACTTAAGGGCTGAACGAACAAACATATTAATAAAAACAGAAAACAAATACAAAAAAAAAAAAAAACAAAAATATGGACACACCCAGCGGCGAGAAGTATTCGTATCTGGTTGCTGAGTCGCAGTTGTGTTTTAACTAATTCCAATGATTGCATAGTTTTACTCAGTAAGATACAATATCTTATAAGTTAGAGCAAACATTAAGCGTAAGGGATACAATTGTTTGCACCCTTAAGGATTTTTCAATTTTAAATGCGCGTAATTTTCGCAATTAGAAAGTTAAAAATATGAAAAATATACTAAATTTTAATATAAAATTTTCTTTGTTTATTTAAATTTAATTCTTATTATTTGTTTATTAAAAAAGAGCTAAAAATGCGATATTAAAAAAGCTTGCCAAAAACTACAATTATTGACATCCGACTACAACTATCGGCACCCCAAAAATGTAAAATTATTTGCACCTATGAATTAAAGGAAAACAATATTTTGTTTTTAGTTCTTTTTTATTTATAAAATTTGTGGTTCATTCAATTTTAGTAAAAAAAAAAAACTAAACATTTAAAAAAATAAATAGAAATAATAGATATTAAGTAAACAATAAGTTAAATATGAAAAAAAAAATAAACAAAAAGTCTACAACAAAAATAAATTAGTACGCAGTATTTTGTGGTATCTAGAAGTTGCTTTTTTTAGATATATGTCCATTTTTTATGCCCAATAGAGCTTCTTGAACATCTATTGCTTTGGATGTTTTTCTTGTTTTCGGCATTTTTCAAACATAAAAAAGTAACGGTTTAATGGTATAGTTATTGACAGTCTTGAAAGTATATTTATTGGCAGTGCCAATAATTAAAGTTCCATAGAACAAGTTATTGGTAGCCGAGTGCCTATAATTGAAACACATCCTTTATTGGAACCAATTATTAGCACAATTTTAATTTTAAAAAATAGCAACTAATATCTTAAAAAATAGTTAAATACGAATAATTTAGTATTATCTGATATTAAAAAAACATATTTTTTGTATATAATATTCATATATTAATAACCAAAAACGACTCACCAAATCGTATGTCCTTAGCAAAAACACACCAAATTTTGCAAATTTTTCACTTTTTTAAAACGTGTTAATACTTTCACTTCCACACACCGACTGAAAAACTAATTAATCAAAACAAAACGTACAAATGTGAGGAATCAATAGTAGATTAAGACTAAAATTAAATTGGCTTGATAAGATTGATAGTTTTTGTAAGAATCCGTATTGAATGAGGGGGTGCCAATAATTGGTTCAAAAAAAGGGGTGCCAATGATTGTAGTCGGTACGCAATGTCGTAACTCTGGTGGTCTTTTATTCGCTCCAGGATGATTTTTGCTATTACTTTGGCTACTGCAGGCAGCACGCAAATTCCTCTCCAGTTGTCGCACTGCGTAAGGTCACCTTTCTTTGGGAGCTTCACAATCATTCCATTTTTCCATTCCTCAGGAAAACTCTCTGTTTTCCAAGCTCTTTCAATGAGTGGGTGCAGGAGCTTCTCGATGTTGTTGGCGCTGCTTGTATGAGCTCTGCGGGAATACTGTCAAGTCATTTTGATTGGATACGATTATTAAGATTATCTCTGTGGTTTTAATAAGACTTCCTTATTGGATGAAAACTATAGAAAAATCTTATTACTTGTGGTACTATGTGGTAAAATTTTCTCTGTGTACAAGAATTTTTTTTTATTTTGGACTCTCATAAACGGCTCGACGGATATCAATACAATTTTTTAAATTAAATTATAAATAATACCAAAATTTTCGAAAAAATATTTTTTTTTATCCGATGGAAATCTTCAAAAGACACTCGGTAAGAATCGGTACCGAGTAGTTTGGGACTCTTACCGCACTAAAACCATCGGTGAAATCAGGACCAATCTATGAAAGATCGACAAATGATTTTACTATCTTAATTTATATGTAAATCGCATTGGGGGAAGTTTAAAGTTATTACTCTTTCCCATAGCTTTTAGACCATCAGCTCATGAGGCTTGGTTCTTCTTAATCTCCGAACATTGTCTCCTACATTTAAGACGGTCTCCATTACGGAGTTGGTATGACTTTGCAGTCGCTGGTTGTGTGATACAGCGTGTTTTTTAACCATTTCTATAACCATTTCAATTTGAAGGTCACGATGTAGATTGCTATTTCTTATATACCAAGGGGCATTTATTATTCCACAAAGGACCTTGCTCTGGAATTTGTGGATGGGTTTAGCATTTGTTTTCTTTGTACAGCCCCATAGTTGGATGCCATATGTCCAAACTGGTTTCAGTACTTGCTTTTATATCATTAGTTTGTTCTGGATAGATAGGTCAGAGTTCTTTCCTAGTAACCAGTACATTTTTCTGTACTTCAAGTTTAGTTCTTATCGTTTCTTTTTGATGTGCTCTTTCCATTTAAGCTTTGCATCCAAAGTCATTCCAAGGTATTTGGCGGTATTGGAGTAAGGTACTGCTGTATTGTTTATAAATATTGAAAAATTGTTTATGTTTATGTTAGTAAAGTTTATATGCGTCGATTTTGTTTCATTTAATTTGATACGCCATTTCTGCGTCCAATCACTAACTTCATCGACAGCATTTTGCAGTTTTAGTGTAGCCTTCGTAACGGATTTATCTGGCACAAATATTGCCGAATCGTCAGCAAAGGTGGCCATGATAGCGTTGATGTCCACTGGAATATCCCTTGTATATAATAGATACAGGGTTGGTCCTAGGACACTTACTTGTGGTACACCGGCTTCAATTTTTTTTAGTTCCGAGAAAAGTTGGTCGTACCGTACTCTAAAGAGTCGGTTCGGAAGGTAGGATTTCAGTATTTCGTAGTACTGCCTGGGAAGGTCCCTATGCAGTTTGTACTCAAGTCCCAAACCTTGTCAAAGGCTTGA
Source organism: Philhelius pedissequus (assembly GCA_910595825.1). Classification (NCBI taxonomy): domain Eukaryota; kingdom Metazoa; phylum Arthropoda; class Insecta; order Diptera; family Syrphidae; genus Philhelius; species Philhelius pedissequus. Next base: position 69,236,682 of record OU343160.1, on the reverse strand, counting down.
GCAACATCTAAGAATATAGCCGAGCATACTTGTTTTTCTTCAAGTGCCTTTTCCACAACATCCGTAATTCGATGCACTTGGTCTATCGTGGAATGTTTATTTCTTAAATCCAAACTGATGGCGCGGAATTAGTCTTCTTCTATTATTTTGTTAAGCCTTTTCAGTAGCAGTTTTTCAAAAACTTTTGCCATGATTGATATAAGCGATATTGGTCTGTAAGATGTTACTTCTGTTGGTGGCTTACCTTGTTTAGGTATAACAATGACTTCTGCAATTTTCCAATGATGTGGAACATATCTTAGTTTAAGGCATGCGTTAATTATAAATTGGAGTTTCTTGAAGTCTATTGATGGCATTTCTTTCAAAACCTGAACAGTTTATAGATCGTACCCTGGTGATTTTTTGTTAGACAACTTATGTTGACACATGCTTCTTACTTCTTTGAGTGTGACAAAAGATATTTCACATTCGTCGTTTCTATCAACAAACTGTAAATGATCTGTAGCTGTGTTTACTGGGAATGGCTTAAAAGCATTCGCGAGATGTTCAGCGAAGAGATCAGCCTTTTGTTTCGGGTTTGCGATCCATTTACCATCTTGGCGGATTTTGTGTCTGAGGTCTTTTTAGGCGTTTAGCTGCTTGCCATAAGGAGTATTCGGAAGAAGCATCCGTCGTTAGATTTTTCAGGAATCTACTAAGTGAATCATTTTTGAACTCACAGATTCTTTTTTTTAATTCGTTGTTAGGACGGTTAAAAAGTGCCTTATCACCAGGGAATCTCGTAGTTTGCAACTTTCTTCGAGCTCTTCTTTTCTCCAATATTAGCTCCTTTATTTCGATATTTTATTTCTTTTTCTCTCGCGTTTGAAATAGTTGGAGTACTTTCTTCTGCAGCCTGTTGCACATCAGCAATAAATTGTTTTACTTCATGATCAATTTGTTCAATTGTTTGCATAGGGGATCTCAGGTTTATAAAACTTTCAAGTTTATCACTGAATTCGTTCCAGTTTGTTCTCTTATTCACGAGCTTGGAATTACTTTTTTCTATTATTTCTGCTTCGCTCAGTGATAAAATTACTGGAGTTTGATCTGATGATAAATCATAATTACCTTCGACACTTATATGATTTCGTTTAATACCTATAACTTCGAAAAAGTCTATAAGGTCTGGTATTTTGTTAGTATCAGATGGCCAATATGTTGACGAACCAGAAGAATAAAGTTCACAGTTGTATTTGCGGCCTGCTTGGTATAGACGTTTACATTTTGTAGTTATGAGCCTAGATCCACAGTGGGTGTGCTTAGCATTGAAGTCGCCACCAACAAGAAAATTATGTCCAAACAAGTTAAGGAGTTCTGCAAAGTCTTCTTCAGTTGGAGAACGCCTCGGTGGGCAATATAGAGCTGTGATATTAAATTCCTTCTTTTTTATACCATTTTTGAAAAAAAAAATGTTTTTTTTTTGAAAATTCAATATTTCGAAAACGAGTGGATGATTTTTGTTTTGAAATTTTGTTTTTAAGTGTATATTATTCAATATATAAAATTGTAATGCCAATTTGTTTAGAAAAAAAAATTAAACTTTAAAAATACATTTGGATTCTTAATAAATATTTTTTGCATACGGAGTGATCGAACATAAGAGCAAGTGCGTGCGACTTAGTCGTGCATTTTATTTATTTATTATTTAGTCACATTTTGCAGATATGTGTTTTTAAATATATTTTTTTTTTTCCTCAAAAATTAAATACTTTTATTTGTAGTTTGCTTGACAGCGCAGCAAAATTTCCGAATACAACGATTATGTTCCTTTAATATTCACATTCCTTTTATATTGTGCTCTATAAAATTACTTTTATATTCAGTGAATTGCTGACTAATTTATAGACACTAGAACAAGCTTGCTTATTAATGTTTGTTGCGTGTCAAGGGAAATTTTGCTATGCCGCCTAGAAACTCCTAACATAGTTAAAAATAACCATCCCTAGCTGGTCCATTAGATTTATCCAGATCCACTTCTAAGAACAGTAAAAAATTGGTATGAGATGCTCATAACCTAAAAATATAATTTAATTAATTATAACTATTATGTAGGACATCATTTAGTATATACAAACATACGAGTAAGTAACATTACCTTTCGAAAAGTTTGAAGTGATATTTCCGAAATACCAGCAACGCGAAGAGCAACACTGTGCTGCGATCGCATTAAAACCATCAACACAAGTCGCTTATATTTTGGTGTGCCATTATACCATTTGTGTTCGTAAATTGCGTCACTGATTTTAAGGCTCTAAAAATCGTTAAATTAAATAATTAATTTAGAGTATATTTTTAAGCAACATAAAAACGTATGTAGGTACCTACATTTTCAATCAATTTGTCCCCCAAAAAACAAGTAATGGCAACTTGTTTCAATTCATAGGCCAAAAGAATAATGGCTTTGATAAATATAAATAAAGATACTTCTCCTAGCAGTTGAAATCCCGTAAAACAAATGATGAAAGATGATGAAAGGAGACTGAAGATTATCGAAGGCGTAAATACAGTATTCAACTTCTCGGCGAGTCTGCAAGCAAATTTATAAATTACACAACACACACATAGTTGTATGAATTAAATATTTGTACTTAAACAATTTCTGATGGTTAGCAATTTGTTCCTTTAATATAATTGTAGCCTCTTTATCTTTAGCAGGATCAATTAAGAGCACATTTTTATTGATTATATCGAAATGCATACAAAGTTGTAAGAGTGAGCTAAACAGACATAAATCCAAACTTAATATTGTGACCGCTGACACGTAGGTGGCGTGGGCTTGCAACAAATATTTAACTGCATACAACCAATAGCTATCCCTTGCAAAATTAAAACCATACCAACACATGTATGGTATTCTAAAAGTAAAAGTTCCGGTTTTGTTTAAATCCACCACAGACAATGCTAGCGGAAACCAAGTATAAAATAACGTTATAACAATGAAGAATACCGCAAGGACTTTTTCAATCATCAAAGATTGATCCAGGAATTTCTGAAGATTAAAAGCTTTTTCCAATTTTTCACTTGGATATATTTGACGAAATTCATTTAATACTTCGTTAAGAGTTGTTCGATAGTAAAGCAATGCAATTAATTTAGAACTTGCTACGAAATAGTAATTGAGAAAGGTTAAATTTGTAGTTCTTTGTTGAAGGCTAACTTCTTGGAATATATTAAATAGTATTTGGCCAAAAATAATTATAGCTGTATTGGTAAGGCTTGCATTTAAATAAAGTTTCATAATCGTAGTTGTGTTCGCGTATTCAAATCCGATTGTTCGAAAATAAAAAATTGTACCACTGAACACCTTCTCCACGTTTTTATTCTGCATTCTTTTTTTTTAATTTTTTTTAAGAGATGTTAAGATAACCGATTTGAAAAGAATACTGTTTTCAAAGAAAGCAGGGCTTATAAATAAATAGAGTTGGATCACTTTTCTAGATACATTCATTAAGTTTCAAATTATTAACGCCTCTTGCCAAACCGTGTATTAAATAAAATGTTAAATATTTAAATGTATTTAAACGTTCAAGAGCTTTGGAGCAATAAAAACACAAGGATTAAAATATATACCTACTCGGAATTCCATATTGTCCCTTACTAATTGATAATGATTTTTTAATGGCGCAAGAGTAACGAGTAGGTACGTATATGTTGACATGAAATTTCAGTTTATCTAAAGTATAATCATGTGCCGTAAAAAAATGTCAATGACGAGGACTTACCTACTCTGGGTATAAACTGGGAGGGTCTCTAAAACTGGGCATATATAAGTATATTGCGTTATAGGAAGGAAGCTGGGTGAAAGAAGTTAAGTATGATTTTTTACAGAACAGCCTAACTGCCATATGCGTATAAAGGGTCTTATAAGAATAGTTTTATAAACAATACGAGCAGACCCGTGCTGGCGTTGCTTTGTAAACTTTGAAGAATATTTATATATACAGTGCGCCCTATGTAAAAGCAACCCTCGATAGACGCAAAACCTCAATTAAAGCAACACCCAACATTTCACCATGAGCTTACATTTGCGAACGTAAAAACTAACTTGCTAATGTAAGCTCATATTTTTGCGTAAGTTGCTATATGCTTGAAAGTAAATCAAAATTTTGTGGATCCAAACTTTACATGTGCCGGCTATAAGAGTTTATAGAATTTTACACTTAACTGCCATTTTTTTCATTGGCACATGTTAAGTTTACAAAGAAAATCAAGTGTGATGTGTAAACTTTCAGAAGTACTGTTTTTTTTTGGCCTTAGCCCATTACACCCTAGAAACGGCTTAGTTTTGCAAAAAAAAATATTTAACCCTCAAGCCACTTGCAGACAACATTTCAAAACCAAAAGAATTTTTTGAATTGTAGGTGTGCTTTCCGATAACGATGAATTTCACTTTATGAGAATAAAATTATTAAAATCTGTGGAGCGGTTTCTAGGAATAAAGCATATTGTGTATACTTATCATTTGAAACAAAAAATAATGATCTATTTTGAAAATGTTTAATTATTAAAAAGAAGTTTTAAAATATGCTTTTAAAAATACAAACAAATATCTATTGGGTAATTAAAAATATTGGTATACATCACAAGTCGACGTACCTAAACCTATATAATATGTGTAAAATTCGAAAGAACGAAAGAATCACCTAAGCCTTTTTCCAGATAGTAGAAAGCAAAAAAATAGGTTCTATGGAAGGTACCGTTCTTAGCTATTATTGGTAATATGTTTTCCAACCATATAATAGTTCATACCGAAAAAATACTCTGATGTTTTAAATCAAAATCGTTAGAACCATTTTCGAGAAAAATGAGCTTTAACATAATAGCAGTTTCACCAAAAAAAGAACTCTAGACCAAAGTTGAAGGAATTCGGCCCACCCATTTGGACTGTAAGTGGCTATACTAACTATAGGCTATACAGACGAACAAACATTTTAGACCATGTTTTTTCGTCTTCGCTATCATCGTAATGGCATGTTTGACTGTTATCTCAAAACTTTTTTTTTTTCAAAGAATGCATAACTTGCCTTTAATTGTATTTGCCTATCGCAAGTAAAAAAACAACTTCCGGAAAGCGAAGAGTCCCAAAATGAAAAATAGTTCGTTTGTTAAAAAAATAAGAAAACTAATCCTGTACCCATCTTCTGTAACTCAGGCGATAACTTTTCCTCACTTACAGGGGGTTATTATGTTATGTTATTATTTCCAATGGAAGACAATAATTTGAAGTGTCATTTTGACATCTTAAAACCAAAACAAACAATTTATTTTTGTTTCTCGACTGTTATCATCGATTCGAAAGTTACAGAACATGTGTATTGAACGACAAATAAATGAAAAATCTCTTTTCTTAAAAATTTGTTTTCTTAATTTTTCATTTCATTTGGAAGATATTGCATGAAAAGACTTTTGCCTCGGGTGCCCGGGCAACGCCGGGGACTTTCTGCTAGTATATAATATATATAGTCTACGATCTCATTAACGATGTACGGATTGCGATCAAAATGTTAATACAGGAGGTCCTTCAAACTCAAATTTTTGAAAAATATTTTTTGGATTAAAAAAAAATATTATTTTTTTGGAAAATTCAATATTTCGTAAACGTATGAATCATTTTTTTGTTTTAATTATGTTTTTAAGTTTATATAATTAAAACTTAAAGCTGCAGTTCCAAATATGAAGACATTTTGTATATGTATAAAAAAAAGTTTAAAAATATATTCAGCCGTTTCTACTAAAAATCTTGTGCATACGATGTGATAGAGCTTAAAATCAAGTACGTGAGATTAAGTCGTGCATTTTATTTATTTTCAAAATAAATACGAAAAATATTCCGAAAACTTAAAACGGAGCAGCAAATCGAAAGTTTTTGGAGTAACAGAAGATAACTCGCGAATAACCAATCGAAAGCATCATCACACTGACTTCCTGATGTCTCACAAAATCTATTTCCTCTCTGCCACCACATCACTGTCAATGCGGTGTTAAAAATTGTGTCACCTCCTCTTTAATGCATTGATAGGAATTTACGTTCAAAATTGACGTTGTTTTTACGTCAGAGAGTTAACGCGTTGACAAATGCAGATATGTCCTTTGAGTATATTAATGAATAATTTAATTTATTTTTATACAAGTTAGTTTTTATTTGGACATGTAATTGCTTTGTGTATAACTTAGTGATGGTAATATAAAAAAAATCGTTTTAAATTGATACCTTCTAGCAACTGGAGGAGTTTTCTTTATGGAAGGTAATTGCTGGGGCGGTGTTATTTTGTGAGAAAATGATTGAGTTTAACAGATGCAAAAGGGAGGTAATTGTTTCTAAAATACAATGTTGATATTAGTCGTATTTTCGTGAAAATTATAACCAACGCAGCAAATTGTATTTTGTATAATTGAAGAAAACAATTATAATTCCCTTTTATATCCATCCTCTAAAAAAATTCAAGCAGCTAATACATAAATTCAAAAAACAAACGTCCACCTGTTTTCGAAATATTTTTTTTTTTTTTTCAAAAATACGAAAAAATATTTGTCGAGAATTTTGGTAAGCAGTGTTATTACAATTAGAGCCGTTTTCGAGACAATTCTGATGCTAAAAAAATATATGGGAGATATCGTTAGTTTTGTTGCTAAAAATAACTATTCAACAATCTATTTGAAACAATCACCTAAAACGCTTAAGTACCAATTTGAAGAAAATCGCTGCATCTGCTGTAGATCACCTTACAGACAGATCGAATCGCGTGGCCCACGTATTTAGTGTTCTCTATCATCGTAATGTCAAGTCAATATCAAAAAATATTGTTATGCATTTAAATTTAATTTTTTAAATTTAATAAATTTAAATGCAATTATTTTCGCAAACAAAATTTGTTTTGAAACAAACGTGAGTAGATGGACTTTATCAAAACAAAAATATCGTGAAAGCTGAAAAAAAACCTATGACAATTTTAAAATACAGTGAAACCCGCTTAAGCGAAACGACGAAAAATAAGGAATTTTTTCTCAGTTAAGCGGGTTTTCCACTTAAACGGACCTCGTATAACTGAAAAAAATTCAGTTAAGCGTATCTCGGAAAAGTGAAAAATATATTTTACTTAAAAGGGTTTCGGATAACTGAAAAAAATATTTCAGTAAGGCAGAATTTGTGTCACGTAACACGTTACAATTTTTACTACATATATTGAACTTTAACAGCTGAAAAACAACCTGTGTTAAATGTTTACCAATTGCTTTCTTTTATAATTAAATTTGGTTTATCTCAATAAAAAAACAGGTCCTAGTTATTAACAAATTAAATTATTTTTAAACAAAACGAAATTGTACCCAACCAACGATACTTTGAGTTCAGTTTCAATTATTCACAGATACATTTCATGTTACAAAAACAACAATTTATGTAAGTAAATGGAAATTGCGGGGTTTTCCCTTTTATTTAAAACTTAGCATTTACATGTGTCATGAATGCGGAAGTGGTGGAGACTGGAGGTGAATGTATACAAAAATGAAACAATTCAGCACCCGAATTTTCGATTTTTAGTTTTTCACTTAACCGAGTTCTTTTCTATATAAAAATAGAAAACTTTCAAGGAATTTTTTTTCAGTTATGCTGGGGTTTTCACTAAAGCGAGTTTTCAGTTAAGCGAGGTAGTTTGTATGTAAATATATACTGGGATTTGTGAATTTTTCCAGGTAAGTGGGTTTTTCACTTAAGCGAGTTTCACTTAAGCGAATTTCACTTAAGCAAATTTTACTTAAGCGAGTTTTACTGTAGCTGAAACTCGAAGAAATCTTTTACTTTCTAGCTTAAGCTTGTTTTAGCTGAAACTAAGCCATATAGCCTTTGCTACTGGCAATAACTATGACTAGCGAGGTTAAGCTTCTTCTTTTTTATCTTGCGATATATAGGTACTCTATGGAAGGTAAGTTATAGATGCGTAGAGAAAAATGAAACCGAGATTTTCATCAAACTTGACGTTATGATGATAGAGAACACAAAAAAAGGGGGTCCCGCAATTCCGTCTGTGGGTCCTCGAGCTTACAGCCTAAACGGTAGAATGAATTCCGTTATATATTGTTTTTTTTTCGCTAATATGCCCGTGCCATAAAATTTTTTTGCCACAAAGAAAAATTTATTTTTTTCAAAAACCGCTCCAACGATTTTTATAATAAGAAATCAGTTCATTAATTAAAGGAAAAAGTACTTTTTTGATTTTTTTTTTTGGAAAAAAATGGTTATTTTTGGTACATCTAGTTTATTTAATTTTATTTTGATATTGTTTATGCAGAAGCTGCTGGAAAGTTTTAACAGCAATGTAAAATTGTAACCAAAATTTTACAAAAAAAAATTGTTTAAGATAAAATAAAAACATTCTCTTTTGGAAACTTAAAATTTTCGTGATTTAGATTTTTTCGAAGCTTCGTATTTGGTAATTTTTTGACATTATCTTTAATAAATAAAAACAAATATTTTTCTAAAATAAAAAAACAACGTTATCTCTCATACAAATGTTAAAAAACCGTTAAGAAAAAAATGTATTTCTGAAAAACAACTCCAAGAATTCTGATAAAAAATGGGAGTGTTATTAAATTAGTGCAGTAAAAAAATGATTTTGCGTACTAACGGCACTTCCAATGGAACCACTTTTCATATTTTCGACTTTTTTGCTTTTCTGTGAACCGATTAAAATATTTTTTTTTATAAATGCTCCCTAGAAGTGTTAATAAAACTGAGCACTCAAATTTACAAAAAAAAAAATGTTTTTCGATTTTTAAAAAAATAAATATTTTTTTTTTGGAAAATCGATTTTTTCAAAACCAGTCTCTCAATTTTTCATAAATTAAAATTTTATATGTACATATTATAATAATTATGTACTTCAAAATGGCCTTTCATATTTTTTTTCTAAAAATGTTTTTTTTAAATTTTATAAATAAAAAAATATTTTTTCAATAAACCGCCAACGATTTTTGATTTGTTTTTTCATATATTCACATTTGTCCAAGATTTCAAATGGCATATTTTTTCCCTCAAACTATAGCAACTAACCAATGTGAAAAGATTTTTTGATATGTCTATTCATTTATTTTTACCTTATTTTTATTCATTACGTTGTTGGCATATTTGATGATATATGTACTGGAAACTAGAGGAAACAATAGAACATTTCTGCATTTCGGCAGCTATGCTGGCCATTCATTTAAATCGTTCAAGACGTTCAAGATGAAATAATTACTAACACACCCACATCATCATCTGCGATGATGATTCGGATTCGAATTCAGTATACCAAAAATCTTTGTATACTTATTTAAAGTCTGGTTTCTGCAACAAAAAAATCAGTTTGTGATAATATACGGCGAAGTCATGGGGTTGTCATTAAAAAAATGGTGTTCGGAAGACTTATTTCTATAGCAGCAATAGCATAAACTATACACACAAAACTATGTTCCTGTGGCTACAGAAAAATATTTGGTCGATAATGTCACACGAGTTAAGTTGTTTCTAATTCTTCTTTTAAGATTTATTTAAAGCGATGGCAAAAGCAACAACCATTAAAGAAGCCCTAAAGCGATTTGAAGAACGTGCCCGTGTTAGTTCTTCTGAAGCAACAGAAATTGGTTTACAATTTCAGTGGCCGCCAATCGAAAGAATGGATGGATCTCTTGGAAATCTAATTAATTGCAAGTATTGAATTCCGTTCTCCTGCATTCTTAAATACTTTTTACTTAAATTTGTTTTCCATTGGCAGATGGTTGAGCCTATCAACAAATATGATTGAAAAAATAAACGGTTTGAATGGAATGCGAAATTTACGAGTTCTTTCACTATCCAGAAATTACATCAAGCAAATTTCTGGTCTGGTAAGTAAAAACAAAATTAACAAGGAGACACACCCAGCTGTTGCTTAAAGAATTTTGCTTTCAGGAAGTTGTTGCTGACACTTTGCAGGAACTTTGGTTGAGCTATAATTTGATTGAAAAGCTAAAGGGGCTAGCTGCACTTAAAAATCTGAAACTTCTTTTTATAAGTAATAATTTATTAAAGGATTGGTGTGAAATTAATAAACTACAAGAGTTGACAAGCTTGGAGGATTTGCTATTGGTTGGAAATCCTATATGCGAAGGATATGATGAAACTGCCTGGAGAGCGGAATGCATCAAGCGTTTGCCGCTTTTAAAGAAATTAGATGGTGAACCGGTTGTTGTTAATGAAGAACCCATTGTTGTATAAACGGTTTAAGTATTCTCATTCGTCATTTTTAATATTTTTTTTTAAATAAATAAATAAAAATGCTAGTGGTTTCTTTAATTAATAAAACTTCGCAAATAGAATGTTAAACTCATAAATCAATATTTAAAGATTAAAAATTTAGTATAAATTAGAATTCCCACCATAAAATTATTCCATTTTTTGATATTTGCAGGTGTGTTTTCTGGCGCTCAAAAATAAATAAGTATATATGGCCCAACATTAAAAAAAAAATGATGATGATTTCGGGCAAAATTTTTTATTTCATCGCGAACCGTGGGAATCCCGAGATCTCTGTGGAGATCTTCGTTTCTAATGTACCAAGGTGCGCTTACAAATGATCTTAGGAGTTTATTTTATTTAATACCAGTAATCTATTAATTTTTTTATACGTAAGATCTACATGGACTGATTTTACTTCGTTGAGCGATATCCGCCATGTTTTTGTCCAATCATTGACATTATTCAGAGCTTTTTGTAATTTTGTCGTAGAATCATTTATCGTTTGGACTACTGCTAGTATTGCAGTGTCGTCAGCAAACGTGGCTACTATAGTGTCTTCTGTTATATCTGTTATATAAATAATAGGTACAATATTGGACCTAAAACACTTCCCTGTTGTACCCCACCCACTATTTCTTTGAGATCCGAGTAATCGTTTCCATGTCTTACACTAAAAAGTCTATTTTCTAGATATGCTTTTAGAAGCGTATAAAGTGCTTCAGGCACTTTTGTCTTAATTTAAAATTTAGGCCTTCGTGCCACACCTCATCAAAAGCTTGCGACACGTCTAGGAAGACCGCCTAACAAATTTTCTTTTCTTCAAGAGTTTTCTCAATGACGTCAGTGATCCTGTGCACTTGGTCAATCGTCGAATGCTTGCTTCTAAATCCGAACTGATGTTCAGTTATTAGGCGCTTTTCTTCTATTATTGGCTGCAGGCGCAGAAGTAATATTCTTTCAAAGACCTTAGATATTACGGGCAGAAGCGAAATAGGTCTATAAGATTTCTTATCATGTGATGGTTTTGCTGGTTTGAGAATCATTATAACTTCCGAAATATTCCATTGGCTCGGAACGTACTTTAGCCTTAGAGTGGCATTTATTTTATAAAGAAGATTAATTAACCCTTTGCGAGGAAGCATTTTGAGAACTTCGGCCGTAATTCGGTCATATCCCGGAGCTTTCTTATAATTAAGCTTTCTTGTTTCTCTACTTAATTCGGCAAAGGTAACATTTCTTGTAATGTAATTTTCGCTTGAGTTAGAACTTATATTTAAATTTTCGTAGAGTACTTGCCCATCAAAAGGTTTAAATGTGTTCTCCAGGTAATCCGCGAAAACGTTTGCTTTCTCTTTGTCGCTTTTTGCCCATTCGTTTGATCATTCTTAATCGGAGGCGCTGGGAGCTTTGGTTTCTTCGTTACTTTAACAGCTTTCCAGAGTGAATAATTGGATTCTTTTCCTGCTGTCAAGCTTTCAAGATAATTTCCCACTTAATAATTTTTGAATTCTGCTATCGTCTTTTTAAGTAAATTACACAATTATTTTCAGTGTTCTATACACTTTTTGATTCAAATCGAAAATCCAACGATTTAAAAGTTAAGATTTCCATCAATTTTACCGAGCTAACTATAGTTCTTATAAGTTAACTGTGGAGCTATTTTGTCTTAAACCAATCCTATGAAAAATCTATTGTGCAGCGACATCCACAAATATTTGAAACAACTTTTTAATAATAAAAATAATAACAAAGTACATGGTATGATATTCAGTGTTGCCCTACGTCACTTGGGGACAAAAATGCATTCAAAACAAATTCAGAAACAAAAACAAACGTGGTGAGCTACGTCACTCGGTGACAATGTTTGCGAGAGAGATAGGATAGAATATCATACCAGTATTCTTTATACCATGCAACTTAAACTTTTTTTTGTACTACAGCTACAACTTTAATTGTAGCCATTTGATACGATTCAGCTTCACTTTTATGCCCAAGCAATGACAACTCGAAGCCGAAGGTCGAGAACCGAGAAATCAGAAAGAAAGATAAAGAGAAACACACATATTGCTTATACATACACTCCTCGCCACTTTAATAGGACGCCTCTTAATTATGTTTTCTGTCATTCTTTGCTCCTAAACCAAGCATGCTATACTCTGTTCAATTTATATTTTCAGTACAGGTCTTATGGGAGAGCTTTTTCAAACATACTGGTGCCTATTGCTGAAAATTATCAGTCATTCACCAATACTACAATTAAATCTGGAAAAGTTTCATTGAAAAGATGAAATCTCGATTTTGAGAGATCTTTGAAATTTGAATGAAACTCACTATAAATTTATTTCAGTGACATTTATGACATTTCTTTGAGAGTTCAAAAATACATGTATGATTCTAAGGGTGTGCCGAGATTTAAAGAGTCTGAGAGAATTTTCTTATGTCATACAAATTTGTAAAAAGTGTAAAAAAAAGTTCATTATATCAGTGTTTTTCTTATAAGGTATGTTTTTCCGATTGGTGTAAATGGCCTCGTGCGCCGTGTTTTTGTTCGGGTTTCTTATAAGCGAGTGTTTCTTATAATCGTCATTTACTGTATTTATATGATATTGTTTTTGTAATACATGTTAAAAATACCCCAATCCCATATCCCTAGATAATGAAAAGCAGGTAATGTTTAGTTCATTTTTTTATAAGAACATAACGACATGCCTGCTTGTATAATAAAAAATAATATGACAATTTCATTATTTAATAGCAAATCTTCGCTTTCTCGATGTCGATCTTGAACGTCTTTGAACTTTTGAAATTTTTTCAAACTTTTTTCACCGTCTTATGGCATTTGCTCACTATTTTTGCTATTTCGCGATAAGATTCTCCTTCCTTTCTTAATTTTATAACAAGTTCTCGTCTCGTGTTTCAATTGCACTTTGCTTAATCATCTTAAGTAGTTTTTTTTATAAATAAATAAACAAGCACTTTGAAAATAAATCGTCTTGAAAAATAAGATAAGTATTTTACTTAAATATGTATTGAACTTTTATTAAAAGAGTTGCCAAAATGAAGTTTATAGCACTTTTTTTGACGCTCACAGTAAATGTAATGTCAAAATGAAATTTCGATACTAAAATATCTTATTGAATGTTTTTGTGACCTTTAGTCCAAAATTCGTTTCGCCCAGGTACTACAGTCACAAAAACATTCAATTGGCTTTAAATCCACACAGTCCACTAAAACAAAAACAAAAATAATATAAACATATTGTTTGCGTTTTCTTCAATTAACTAAAATATCTTATGTAGCCATTATTCAACTTCCAAACGCGTTTAGAGGCATTGTACTTTTACACAGAGTCTAATATGCGTTTATGAATGAAATAAACTTCTTACTGTATATAAGTGAAATTTCTATAAGTCCATGCAGAGTGGTAGTCTACTGATTAGATTAGATTGATTTTTATTACATAAATAAATTAAACTTGTTTACAAAAAGGTTCTTTTTCCAATAAGTTGGATTTTACATAATAAAAATAAAAGACTGGCGTTGCCGTCTGCCAGAATGACCCATTGTCGAGAATATTTACATGTTTGGGTAAAATTAACTGTAAAATTTAACTATATGTATGAGATACCTAAGAACATGATATACTATTTGAATTCATTAGTTAAATCATTTAATCAAATTCATTTAAAATATTGTACCGGTAACTTTTAGCTGATTTTAAATATTTATAAAGATTATTCCAATTTACTCCATTTAAAATATGCTTGGTTTGTTCCAGTGTGAGTGTTAAATAACCAAAGTACATACGTCTCAGCTCTTTGAACACGGGACAGATAGTCAACAAATGAAAACAATCTCCCGTTGCTTTAAGATTGCACAACGTGCAAAGGTTCATGGCGGACTTATTGTATGAGGAACCGTTTAATTTAAGAAGATCACCCCTCTCTCTGCAAATCAGGGATATTGCTTCCAAGCTGTATTTATCATTAAAATATTTGTTTTGTCCAAGGTTATAATTCAGTTCCGGGTATATAACCCGGTTAATAGATAATACCGCTTGTTGAGTGCAGTTCTTGCGCTGGTGCTTATCTAATGTTTCAACTAAATTATATAGTTGCTTTTTTAAAGCGAAAATGTTAACATAGTGCAGGTTCAGTTCGAATCCACAATTTAAAGCCAAATTTGTCCAGTCACCCAGTCGATCTTTTTTTCAAGGATATATTTTGTTAGAATTAAAGGAATTCTGTTTATGTTATATCCTAATACTTTTATGACATAATCGAAGTGCAAAATCAAGGTGTATATAAAAAGAGTAGGTATACCTGTTTCTAATTGGATCATATAGTTTGGGGTATTTGGCGGCAATCTGAAAATCTTTTTATTTATTTATTTACATCAATTAGAGATAATTAAATCTACAATTAGACTACAAAAAAGAGATAAATAGGTATAACATTTAACAGCTAACAAAATTACATTAAGTATTTAATACAATAAATTGAATAATCATAATTTGATTAATCAATTTGAAAAGAACAAAATTAAATTAATTTTTAAAATGTATCTGCTTTTATGAAAGTTAAAATCAATATAATTTGAAATGAGATTAGTTTCTCTGACACAACGAGTTATTGGTTCATTACGAGCATAGTTTACTCTGTGTTCCTTTTCTCGGAATAGACAACGTTCTCTTATCTGACGCGACGGAGCATACAAATCAATCAATGATAAAAGCATAGGGCATTTGATATGATGTGACAAAATATCATTAATGAACATTACAGACATCATTTTTCTTCTATTTTCGAGAGATTGACCTCCAAGAAGTTTACATCTAGTTGAGTATGACGGGATTTCGATGTTCCAACCCAATTTCTGGATTGTATACCTTGTAAATTTTCTTTGGATCATTTCTATTCTGTTTGAATAAATATTGTAGTAAGGATTCCAAATCACACAGCAGTATTCTAAGTTAGACTTAACATAGGCATTATAAAGAGATTTAAGGGCATAAGGGTCCTTGAAGTCTTTGGTATTTCGTTTAATAAACCCTAGCATTGAATAAGATTTAGCTACAATAAATTCTATGTGCTTGGTAAAACTTAGTTTTACAAAACACATAGAGAATACAGTCATTTAAAGATTTAACGCATCTGAAAAACTTCAAATCATCTGCAAATAGAAGCCTACTGCAGTTCAGAAAGATATCAGCCATGTCATTAATAAAGATTAGGAAAAGACTAATGAAGAAACGCTGTAGGTTTTCTACTTCTTCGAAGGACTTATAACCCCATATTTGGCAGCTATAGCACATCACTGATCGCATGACTGCTTCATAAACTTTGTACTTGGCGGAGGAAGGTACATCATTGTTCCTTATTATTTTCTGCCAAGATGCGTTGATTAAGCTTTTTGCGGCAGATAATATTTTTTCCAGATGGGGTTCCATTTCTATATTTGGCTTTAACCAAACTCCAAGGTATTTGTACTATGTTACTGTTTCGATCATCAGTCCATCAAAAAACCATTTTTCATTTGCACTCAGTTTAGCTTGCTTCTTAGACATGATCATTATATTGGATTTTTCTAGATTTACAGTCAAATTCCACATTTTACAATAGTTGGTAAGTTTGTTGATCATCAACTGCAATCTTTGCGGAGATTCAGCAAACAGAACAATGTCGTCTGCGAAAAGAAGCAATTTGATGGTTAAGCCGGCAATCTGGACCCCTTACGGTAAGTGAGCGACTATATCATCTAAAATTATTGCAAAAGGGGTAGCACTCAGAACACAGCCTTGTCTTACCCCGGATAAGGTTTCAACCCATTCAGACAACTCCGATCCATCCCAACCCATTTGACGCGTGTTGGAGTACAAACTCTTTAAAACCTTAAGCACTTTTGTAGACAATCCATTCTGCGAAATTTTGAAATATAATGCGTTCCTATCAATTGAATCGAATGCCGTTTTAAAGTCAACAAAAAACAAGTAAAGTTTTCTGCAGTTTCTCAAATAGTAGTTTGATACTGTGGTAAGTGTAAATATATTATCTACGATTGAGTATCCTCTATGAAAGCCTGCTTGAAATTCGCTCAGAATACCTTTTCACGAAACCCAAGAGTGAATGCGTCGTAAAAGAATACTTGCGAATATTTTAGCGATTGCATTTATAAAGGATATTGCTCTGTAGTTACTCGGAATATTCATCCTGATTGTAATAGGCGTTTTATTTAAATAACAAATGTCACTCAATGAAATTTGTATTGCGATGGGCGTTTTACTTAGCGTTACCATATGTGACATTTGGCGTTTAGTGGAATGTAAATTCTTGTTCGACAAATGTCACTCTCCCATTATTGTAGCTGTCGTTTTATTTGCTTTATACGACAATCAAAACGGTACTTTGTGGCGACAACAAATTTGCAAACGCCTTGTGAATTTTTTTTAATAAAAATGTAAGTTTTTTCAATTCTTTTATTGTTTTTTTATTAGTGTGAACCATTTTTACTTACTAAAGGGTGAAAGTAACGAATCCAGATCTGATGAAACAACTAATAGAATTTATGGAACAAAATCCTTCACTTGCAATGAATTTTAGAAGAGGTACTCCGCAACCGGAGGGCAATAAAAGCAGATGGGAGTCGATTGCAAAAATCCTCAATTGTCTGGGGCCTCCGGTTAGAACGGAAAAAGATTGGCAATAGGTGATAATTAAAACGAATCCAATGAATTGCATACCTATTTCATGTAAATATATTTCCAGGTTTGGTTTGATGCTAAGTTTAAGGTGAAACAAAAACTGCTGTATAATAAAAAAAGAAATAGAGACAAATGGTGGAGGTCCATTCAAACAAAAATATTTAAATTAGACTGACAAGATTATTGCCGATCTTCTTCAATTAAATAACATTGTTGACCCAGAGGGAAATGTATTCGGTGGTTCTAGACCAAATCAATCTTTGGTAACGATGAACCCAACCACCTCCACCGAAATTCATGACGTTCTTTTAACATCACCAGTGCAAATATTCACCAAAGATGAGACTGCCAACACTATTCAAATATAAGAAATAAGGGAAGAACAAAATATTAGCAGTGAAGAATTTGAAGGCAATACAACTGCAATGAATTTCATCCAAATGTTGCAAACCCAAACCAAAGTCCAAGACGCTCTGTATCTTGAGGTTAAGTTATCTCTAACAAAAATTGAAGAACATCTTAAAGAATGTGCTAGGTATGAAAGAAAGCAATTTCATTTTAAAGAAGAAGAATTGAAATTGTACAAACTAAAGATGGAAGTTGAAGAACAGCAGCAAATGAAGAAAAAGGAGATGAGGTTAACTGAATTAGAAATTTAAAAAGCAAAACTGTATCTCCAGGAAAAGAAGTTAAAACTTCATATATCTGAAAGTTAAACGAGTGTAAAAGTAACTTACCTTTTAATTTTCTTTAAGAGTATAATTTATCTATGTATGAATATGAATTAAAATGCATTTGAGTTTGAATAAAATTATTTATTTATGTTTCTAGTAACCGATTTCTTATGTTAACAGCTATCTGATTAGTGTCAACGATGTTTTCAATGTTTTCCCCATATGATG
This sequence comes from Philhelius pedissequus, assembly GCA_910595825.1. Lineage (NCBI taxonomy): Eukaryota > Metazoa > Arthropoda > Insecta > Diptera > Syrphidae > Philhelius > Philhelius pedissequus. The sequence goes on along the minus strand of OU343160.1, from coordinate 69,218,783 downwards.
ATGTGTTCTCGAAAACGTGAGGATGGGGATCTATTGATATGTTACTAGTTTTGTAATGGATACAAATGCTGTGAAGAGCTGAACACACACATTCACAATTTGGATTGCTTTCTCAGGTGTGTAGTAGCCTGACACCGAGAAGACATCTGAAGCGGTTCTTAAGAACACCAATTGTTCTTTCAATTATATTGCGTGATTTTGAGTGTCTGATGTTGAATTCACTCTGAACGTTTTCTTCTTCAGCATATCTAAATGGAGTAATAAGAAAAGTTCCAGGGGATAGCCAGCATCACCTAAAAAGTTAATAATTTTCGAAATAAGTTTTTTTTTTTTGAAAATTTTGTTTAGATCTCCGCTGTCGAAATTCCTTTGGAGAATACCCCGAAGCTCACTAGAGTTCCAGATAAATGAATCGTGGCTAGCTCCAGCATGTCTGGCATCTACATATCTGATCCGCATTTTGTGATCACAAACCTTAAATTAGTTTTATATAGACAAAATTATATCTACAAAGGCAATAATAACTTACAAACATGGTATTTAGGCTAAAAACCCTTTCCTGTTATAGTACCGATGCTGTTGATCCATTTTTGGCGTTTGGATTTTGATGTGGCTGCCGTCTACACATCCAGTTATACCTGGAATTCTAGTCTTCTGGTAAAAATAAGCCTTAGCTTCTCTTTTTTCTTCAACTGAATAATTAGCGTTTATCCAATGAGGGCAAAGGTGCATTTCCATTATATCAAGCATATCTTTCAGAATAATGCTCATTGTTGGTTGTGCAATACCCAAATTATAATCATTGCCTACGCCCTTTTGGTAACTGCCTTCAGCAAAATTTCGTAATGTACCTACTAGCCTTAAAATGAATGGCACCGATAATTTGCTTTTCCGTCTCGGAACTTTATCTTGCAGTTCATTTAAAAGGTAAATAAACGCTTCTTTATTCAACCTTAAAAGCATAACAAATCTGGAAATGTAGAAAATTGAATGATTTTTCCAGCAAAATGTTCTTTAAAAAATACTTGGTATACGGCAAAGCTAATGGATTTGAATTGGACCTGATCCTTCTCCTTTCTCTGATTAATTCTATTTTTCTTCTATCTCCTACCGTCTCTTCTTCATTGCTTACATTAGTAGCATTATTTAGTAAAATAAATAGTCCAATGCTATTCATATTTGGAACTCTTAATACACACTTAATTAAAATTAATACAAATTGATTTTGAATTTAAAAATTAATTTCTTCAAATTGTCAAAATCAGCTGTTCATGTGGATTGTGTGTGGATTCAAAATAAATAGCGTTTGAGCATCGCAATACCGACTCTAAAACGCCAAAAAGTGACTCGACACAAAAGGTGACAATTGTCGTTTAAGAAAAACGCCTATTGCAATAAGGGTGATTAACATCTCCCTTTTTAAATATTGGGTAAATAATTGCACCTTTAAAGGATTGCGGTATATTTCCAGTCTCAAAAATATTATTGAATATCACAAGCATGTGCTCTTTAAATTCGATTGGTGCGTTTTTGTAAAATTCGTTAGATATACGGCCAGGACCTGGTGCTATATTTTGCTTTGCATTTTTTTGGGGCAAACTCTATTTCGCTTATCGTTATTTTGAGATCTAATAAGTCTTCCGTCATAAATGGTTCCGCGTATTGTATGCTGTATGATGTAGGAGCTGGGTTAAGTAGTTCTTTAAAAAAATAGCTTGCTAGAGCTGTTGAATTTAGGATTAATCCGCAAATGAAATCTGGGCTCTTTAATAGCTTTAGCTTATTCCAAAACCCCCTACTATCAGTAGTCGAAGACAACTCCTGCGCCATACGTCTGTAATAATTCATGCTTTTACTTTTACACAATTTCTTATAAGTGCTGTTTGCTTTTAGGTACGAGTATTCTGCAGTAGTTGTTTCGCTAAAGTTTTTCATTTTTTTTTTGCTCTCTTTAAGAGAGAAGTCTACTACAAAGGTTGTTGTTTCATTCAAAACATTATTTCCCATTAAATATCTACATTATATCTATTTATGATTGGTATAGATTCAAGATAGGTTTGACCTTAATTTACATTTCTGTTGATGTTCGCAAATGCAAGATATTGCATTTAAATCAATAACAATTAAAATAATCGTTTTTGTAATAAGATCCTACATGTTACAATAATAATTATTTGTCACTTAAGGAGGGCACAATTATAAATAAAATAAATTAATATTTAAAATACAATTTTCGCAGTATTCTATAAAAGCAAAATAAATGTCAATCCGTTTTTCATTTCAAAAGTTCGCCTTACGGAATAATTTGCAATGATGCAAATAACCTACAAGTATCCTCTTGGCAAAAAAGTGTTTCACAATAAACTTGTCAAGGCACACGTTAACGTATTACGATACATTGGTTATATAATTAAAGAAAATGACAAATATCAAGTGTTTCACTATTGTCGGTGTGCATTTTTGACATTGTCGTATGCGATTTGCTGTATTTTATGCGTTAGTAATCTTAGTAAATATTTTGATTTAAAAACATTGATGTGCATAAATATCCTTACAGTTTATAACATTGGTCCTTGATCAAAAACTTATAGCAGGGACTGCTGTGAGCACAGCAACAGCATGTGTCTTTCTATCAACATTCTTAGCAACACGTGAAGCATTCTTTCAAAGAGAAAGTAGGTAAGAACTATAGGTGGTTTTTAAAACTTGATCTGAGTGAAAGCTAATTTTCAAAGGAATCGCGCAAATGCTTATCTTTATGCAAAAGGATGTTGATAAATTTCTCACTAAATCAGATAAACGTGAAGAGAAACTTTTTGATGAAATGCACAGATATATTAAAGTGAGAACGATTGCAGTTTGGGCACTTACAGTTATGGGTTCTGTTATAGCATACATTGAGGGTTTTTATAGAATTGCTTCTGGGTCGTACTGGTATCCTAAGGCAGAAGAGGTGAGTTGATCTTTAAGAAATAATAAAAAAAAACCTTAATAAAAAGATAATCTAAAATAAATTGGTCTGGTCTAGCAGGATTCGTACACATCACCGTTACTCCTCAGACTCTTCCCGTATCGAACTATTGCTGATAACACTTTCTTTGGAATCGTATTACCAATGTATGCTCTGTTTATTGGAGTGCTGGTTATACCTCTCTGGCATACATTTATTACCGGCCTAATGACTTATGTTAATTTAAAATGGAAACTTATTCAAAAACGGCTAACTGAAATGGATGTAAGTGCATTTTTAAATAACTACATACACCATTATGTTCTGTATTTCGAGTAAAAATGAATTGAAAACTAATTTCAATTTTAAGGATGAAGAATTATTGACCAATTTGTAGCATATTTATGGCATTTTTATTTAGCAATACGGAATTCTTCTCCGAACCGGAATCCCAACTGAACACTTTTGTCGGAATCTGACGATTCTGAATTTAAATGAGATTGTATGTGTGAAAATAATTGTGTACGTGGAAATATTTAAATGCAAACAAAAAAAGATTTGTTGCACAATTATGAACAAAAAATGAAAACAGTCGGGTGTTTGACGTTCAAGTATATGAATGTGTGAGTTCTTCTGGTTCCGATTCTGATTTCAAATCCAGAAGCAAAATTCTCTTCTTTTCAGAATTAAAGCTGTTATTTCTTCCCAAGTGAACACTTTCAGAAGAGCCCAGAAGGCTTCCGGATTCGCAAATAAAAACGACATTAAAGAGTGTATAAGATATAAAAATTTAATAATAAGTCCTTCTGCTTTTTTGGTCACAATGGATATGGCAATTGGCAATGAAACTATCAAGTTGCATTTATTTTTCCCGACGTTTCGGCAAGGGTTGCTGGCTTCTTCAGGGGATCTTTATTGCACAAAAACAATGTTAATAAAATTGCATTACTAGATCGCACGTACTTGCTCTTATGTTCGATCACATCGTCTGCAAAATATTCTTAATAGAAACGACTAAATATATTTTTAAAATGGTTTTTTACTTAATTTTGTATATATACATTTCTTTAATTTAAAAAAAATGGAATGGTAATTTTAATTATTTAATAATATAAACTTAAACACAAGATTTCAAAAAAACATCACTCACCCGTTTTCGAAATAATAAATTTAAAAAAAAAATATATTTTTTTTTCAAAAATCCAAAAAAATATTTGTCGAAAATTTTGGTTTGTAATATTCTTTATAATTCAAAGTACCGATTATATAAAAATTTAGATCAAAACCACAAAAAAAAAATTGTGTATGGCAGGTACCTTTAATAATAATATGTATATGTAAAAAACGATTTTTGACCAAAATGTAGACTCTACCAAAAGGAGTGCACACACACATTTTTATCAAAATCGTTAAAGCCGTTTTTGAGACAATTAAGATGGTAGAAAAATTTGCATGACAATTACCGTTATTTTTGGGACTAAAAAAAAACGATTCAAAAATCTATATGAGACAATCACTTAAAACACTTAAATACCAAGTTTGAAGAAAATCGCTTTAGCCGTTTAGTCTGTAGAGCGTTGTACAGACAGACAGATATACAGACGGAATTGATCTACTTTTTTGGTGTTCTCTATCATCGTAATGTCAAGTTTAATTTAAATTTCAACTTCGATTTTGTTTTCCAAATGCAAAACTTGCCCTATAGTACCTTTGTACAAGTACATACACAGCTGGTCAAAATAATAGGTGTGTTTGTAGTTTTTGTATTTATTAATAATTTTGTAAATGTGTTTCCTTTTTATATATTTTTTTTTAACGATTAATCATAAAGCTGATAATATTTTATAATAAAACGAACTTTAAATGGTTTTCAAATTAAATTAGAATATATCACAGAATTTAAAACTGTCGAAGTAGACTTTTTTACTTCGACAAAATAATAGGTGCGCCTTCCTAAATTACCAATAATTATCGTTTTTATTTAATTTTTTTCTGGGTTTTATCTCAATTTTCATCTTACTTACTCTAATAACCTGAGTGCCCTCCATTATTATCCAATAACTTTTTGTATTCGGCGTGGCAAAAACTCAACCAATTTTTGACAAGTTTCTTGAAGTATGGAATACCATTTCCTCTGAACTGCTTCCCACAATAGGTTTCCATGTGTAAAATATTGGCCTGCTAATTTTCGGTTTAGCTAATTCCACAAGTTCTCAATGGGATTGAGATCTGGGGATTAACTTGGCCATCGAACAACAGACATTTGGTTCTCTCGAAACCAAACTGGTGCCGTGCAATTCAGGTTGCATTTAAAAGACCTTAAGTCTTACAGGCACAAAGTTAAAATTAAACCAATATTTCACAAGTCCCGTTGTATGTTTCGGATCGTTGTCTTCCTGAAAGTGCCATCGGAGGGGCATATTTTCCTCAGCAAATGGAAGCATGACATCTTCCAAAATATCCCTATACCCGTATTTCGTCAATATGTTGTTGACACGGAATATAGGACCGACACCATACCAAGGAAAACAGCCCCACACCATAATCTGCCTCATTCTGTAAGGCGTTGAATGCCATTAAAAAAACGACAGTGTGAATATGGTATTACGTAAGGCGTTCAACGCCAAATAAACGTTAATTTGTCGATTCTCTCTTGTGGAACGCGTTGACTATATTTTTTTCGTATTCCGATAGTCTTTTCTATAGAAAAAATGCCTGTACATCGAAATCTGTCGTCGAGAAATTATTTGACGACAGGAGTAAAAATGTAATATTTTTGGACTTATTTTAGTTTTTACGATTTAAAATTCTTTGCCTAGGTTAAAAATATCAACCTAAATTAGGGTAAAAATATAAACCTAAATTCATATGCGACGACTGATCGAGCTCATATGGAAGAGAATGAGCACCTCGACATAAACTTTATGAGGTTATGAAACAAATATTGGATGGGAGGATGGGATTTTTGCTTAGAGTAGGCTGGCCTTGTTACCAAAAAGTCGTTCCCAACCTCTTTTTGGTAGCTCCCTTTAGCAAAAAATCTAAGAGTAGCGGTTAGTTTTAAAACAATTGGAATTGCCACAGAATGAGGAAAATGTTTTCTATCAAAAGTAAAACATACTTAGAATAGCTTCTTTGTCCAGATAAAACAACATTTGAATTTGTTAACAATTGCGATCAAATCAAGAGTCAAAACCAATTAATAACATACTGCATATATTTTTCATTAATTATGTACATACTTTGTTCCAAGCAAATCAAAAGGATCGAATGCACCTCCTGCAGTATCAAATCTTTCTTTTTCTTTCTTCCTCTTCATCGTCACTGCTGCTCCAAGAAAAATAACTTGCTAAAATATATATTTATCTGTTTTTTTTTTCTTATGTTTAAAATAAATTTAAACAAATATAGTTTTCAGAAACCAAATAATTCAATTTGTAAACAATTTGTTATGTCAAAGGCAGCTGTTTTGGTGGATTGTATTGTGGAATGTAAGATCGAGAAAAATGTTGGCGTTTTAGTTACGGAATACCAATTAAAAAACGACACGACTGAAAAAACGACAGTTGGCGTTTTAGAAAAACGCCTATCGGAATAAGGGTGAATATTTCGTCCTCCGTGTTTGATGGTTTTTTGGATATAACAAGGATGGAAATCTTTTCCTTTTGGTCGCCTGACATTACGTCCAAAATCCGAGAACAATTTTATTTTTGTTTCATCGCTCCACAGAATATTACGTCATTTCCTTACTCCTTCGGGGCCGCTCCAATTTTTAGGGCTTACGGCAAATTCTTTTCGGGACATTATGTTGATAGCCCTCAACAATGGAACTTTCCTAGCGACTCTTCCTGGGAGATTAAAGTTCCGAAGCCTTCTGCGGATTGTGTGTGCACTGACTTCATTACCAATTTGTGCCCCTATTGTCCTTAATGAAGCAAATGGATTCGATTTTGATAGAAGTAGGATGCGGTTTTAACGCATTTGTGCCAAAGTTTAAAAAAATTGAAATTTTAAGGCCTCTGCTATAAATTTATAAGTTTTATTTTCATTCCTAAGCTTTAAAACCAATCTTCTTTCTTCTTGGGAGCAGTGGAGTTTTAGACCCATATTATAAAACTAATAAATAAAAACATTGTTTGAACATTTTTAAATTATTAAAAACACACCCTATCAAATGTTAATCATAATGATGATTCGATTTTGTTTGGCACATACCTATTTTTATGACCAACTTATAAAACACAGAAAATCTTAATGTAACAAAAATAAGTCAATCGCTTATCATTACAGTACAAAAAAATAAGCTCGGCGTCATTATGAAGAGATTAACTGTTCTCTCTAATAAAACAAAAAATGTTGCAATGCTTGCAGCCAAAACAATCATTATTGAGCAACAAAACAACAGTGACGAGTAAATATTTTCTCACACCTATTTTTTTTTTGACCAGCTGTGTATGTATATATCGCAAGTAAAAACAGAATTTAATAATAATTGTATGACAAAATTATAATTAGACTTATGGAGAAATATGGAAAGTTGTATTAATTTTTACATTAAATACAATTTTAAATTTATGCACTTCAAAATGAAGTTTAGTTTTCATGTTTTTTTTAAACTTAAAAAAATAAATAAAGAAGTAATTTACGTTTAATCAAAAGACTTAGTCCAGAAGCAAGTGAACAGTATAAGTCTAGTACGCTGCTGATGCGAAACGAAAAATCCCATACAAAAATGACAGAACGAAATCATTAATAAACATTTTTGTTCTGCGTTTCGTTTTGCAGTGCGCTGTTCCGTGACGAAATTTAAAAAGTCTCCACTCACTTTTCGCAGACAATTTACTATCCAGACCAATTATTGTGTGCGGAAAATTAGATTTCAATTTTTAGTCGAGTGTTTTTTGTTGTTTCTTTCCTCCAAAGTTTGTTCATTTGTGATTTTTTTCAATTGAGTTTGTTTTTTCTTTTTGAATTTTTTCACTCATGTTTTCAATAGTATTTCGGTCTTATAATGGAGACAACCGAAAATGTTCGGTTCGCATCAGCAGTGTACTACTACTGCTACATATCTAGGTTACATAGATCTTATCAGATAAAAAATTTGAGAGAAATCCAATGTTCCGTTACGAAGAAAGCCAAAAATTAAAAAAAAAAACGGTTATAAACACAAACATTTTGATAATTTTATATGAAAATCGTTGTAGACGTTTTCGAGAAAAATAAGATTTTCCTTAACGGTAATATGGCAGATACCGTTATTTTTAGGCACAAAAACTAAAATTTCACCTCTGAGGAATGCCAAAAGAATCACAAATACCAAATTTGAAGGTAATCGCTTAAGCCGCTTACGCTGCAGCTCGGTATACATACAGATGGGCAGACTGACAGACAGACATTCAGCCCTATCACAAATTCCATCGTAATCGAAAATATGCTACGTTTCCCGATAAATATATCACAAATTCCATCGTAGTGGATTCGGAGTGAAAAATTCGCTTACGATTTTCGAAGTTCGTAGAAATTGGTATCACTGAATTCGAATGGAATGAAATGAAACAGACTTTTTCTACGACAACCCATTTGTGTCGGACGCTGAGAGTAATGCGTCGTTAACAGTTATTTTAAAGAATTCTATGGTTTTATGAGTAATATTTGATTTTAAATTTCAATATGAAAGTCTCTAATGATCGAGATAGGCGACCTGGCCTCCCAAGGCTGTAAGAAACTGGCAAAATAAGAAATTGAAAATTTCTGGGTAATTGTAGAAGGCAAACTTAGACTGCAAGATTGGTTTAAATTTTCACATAATCATGTGTGTAAGCTTAATTAAAATTGAAAATAGCACGGTATTGCTATTTATCCTTTCATTTTGACATACACCACTGATTTCGAAAATAAGAATATTCCACTCGGATTTTGTGAAAGCTGTTTGTCGTAGATCGGAGCGTAACTGTCCATGCGGGGAATTATTACGATGGAATTTGTGATAGGGCTGATTTTTTGTAGATCACTTTTTTAGGCTCCTCTGTGATCCTAGTCATGCTTGATGTTTAATTTTTAGACACAAGATATGCAAAATGGAAACCTTTGAAGCTGTGGATTGTGCAAAGCGCCAAAAAAATGTATAAAGAACTTAAATATAACATATTTTAAGTTTTAATTATTAAATGACATAACTTGCTTTTCTGCAACATAAGATTATTGGGCCCGAGTGTTTTTTTAAGAACCGAAAAACCCAGGTTTTTTTTATAACTATTGGGGTTGTCAAAAAACCTAGGTCAGCCCTAGGTAAAGTTCAACGAACGAACCTGTTTATTCATTTACCTCAACTTGCCATAGCTAAAAACCTAGATCTACTGTGGGATCAGGGCGATCCTAGGTTTAAAAAAAAACGAAGAATTTGTTTATCAGGATGACTTCAGGTTTGCAAAAAAAAAAACGCTTTAGGGCGACCCTAGGTCGACTTGATGCCTCAACGAACATACCTTTTATCATATTCGGGTCGACAGATCATGTAAATCACAGCACTGTAAATGTCTCGCTGTTGCTGATCAAAAAACAGTCCTCACTTTGTGTGATATGTGTAAAAGTTTGTTAAAAGAAAATGTAAGCAGTTCCGCACTCCGAGGGAGTGAAATGTTGCGGATTTCATAATTGGAATGGCATGAATGTTTAATAAACACCATTTTCAGTGTTAAAACACCAAAATACTTATCATTTCATGTTATGCTGCTAGGAACTTTAATTATAACTTTAATACATTATTTTTTAACTGATACTTTTCTAACCTCTACAATCAATAAATAATTGGTAACACGTAAATACCAGGCTATTATTTAAAGTGTTTCAAATTACGTTAACCCTTTTTAATTAATGGCAATTAGAAGTGGTATTTACGTTAACACTATAGTAATAATAATTCCCTGTCCGTTAAGGTGGTTATCCTTCATTTTAATAAACGTGATAATTAAAATCAATTGCTTTCCATAACGATACATTTTTTTGGAAAATGTACCAATGTACATCTTAAGCAAACTGAAAAATATGTACAATTCAAAATAGGTTTTGAAACCATGGTGTACACTTATACCTTTCCTTTGAGTGCAAAAGTTTTCGAAAACAAACTTTTTAATGTGCAAGTTAAGGCATTGCGTATGACTGGATATTTAATGGATAAAACCCAAGAGCATCATCAATTTGGACATTTTTGTCGCTGTGTATTTTTTACATCTTCAATAGCTATTTGCTGTGCTCTAGAAGTGAGTATCAGCAAATTTAATATTAAATAAATTAAGTTTCTAATTTTTGAACATTGATGAACCAAGTTTTGTAAATTGATTCTAAGTTACGGCTCAGAAGGAAACAGTGCTATAAGTCCTGCTACTGCGTTTCTTTATCTCACCACATCCATTGCAATACATACTGCATTTTTTAAAAGAAAAAGTAAGTAAAAGTAGGAAATGAAATGTAAACAAAAAACGATATACATTTTTAAATATTAATTGAAGGAATTGCTCGAATGCTTACCTTCTTGCAAAATGATTTGGACAATCTTCAAACGATATCAGATGAACTCGAAAAAGACTTATTTAAAAACGCTCACAGATACATGCAGTTATTAACTATTTGCGTCTGGACACCATCCTTACTGGCCGCTTTTATGGCGTATATTGAAGCTTTTTATATGATGGCCTTTTTACCGGATGTCATTTTCAATCTAGACAATGTAAGTATGCATTTATGTACATGTACAATGTACATAAGCATCTTCATGGTATTTATTGTTATAGATTCAAGATCCAACAGATACGCAACCATTGTTAACAAGGCTATTTCCATTTCGAGAAGTTCACAACGGCATGTTTGTGGGGTACATTCTTCCATTGTATGCTTTGTTCCTGGGCATGATGGCAATACCCTTGTGGCATTTATTTATAACCGGCATAATGACTTATGTGGTTTTGAAATGGAGGATAATGCATAAACGGTTATCTACAATGGATGTTAGAAAATTATTATTTTTTTAAATTCTTTCTGTGTTTTTTGTGAATTTACCTTTTGTGTTCTGAACTTTTGTTTTTTTTTTTTTGTTATCCGAAACAAAAAACAAAATTCCTGAAATGTGTATATTGTATAAGACTCTTGTATGGCATGAGGTACCTACCTAATACCTTGTTTTTGAACTCAATTGGCGTTTTTCTTTTTTATCTTCGAGCAGATCTCTGAGCAGAGCCTCAGTAAACCGATTTAGATCTGAGTAGAGCATGGTCAGATATCTCCGATTTAATTTTGAAATAAACTTAAGCGCAGAACTGTCATATATTACTATAATTGTTTTAATTAAAACTTATTTACCAGCAAATCCAAAGCTTCCGTTTTCCGAATTCATTTTTGTTTTTAATTGGTTTTACTTTAGTGATTATTGTTAAAATTATGAGTAAAGTTAGCCGCGCCCAGCACTTTACTCCGTTTGATCGGTCATTTTATTCTGAGCTTATGGTTCATGCCCCGATTTAGCTGTGATTTAAAAAAGAAACACGAGTTGAGAGATTTAATGTGTCTGAGCTAAAAAAGAAACACAGATCTTTTCTTGACAGCTGAGTTCTTTACTCGGAGCTAAAAAAGAAAAACGCCAAATATAAATCTTATGGGGTTTTCGCTTGGTAACCATTTTTTTTGACAATTTTTGCCTTCGATTGGCCGAAAAAATTGATTTATTTTTTGATTTTAAATCAATTTATCAGATCGGGATTTTTCGGCAGATCTACCCCTCTTTAACTTACACCAATACGCATCGTAATTGACAGCAAACAGTTTGACAAGACAGCTGATATTGCTACTGGTTCACAGACACAAATATACACCAATACTATAGCAAATAAAAAATCAATCTGAAAACGTATTCGATTCGGTACGAAAAAACCAATTTATAGATTAAAATATAAATTTACCAAACGAAAACCCCATTAATTTCCATTTATGTGGTTTTCCATTGGTAAAATAAAATAATTTATTTTACATCTAGATTTGTAAAAACACCGATGTTTCCTTTTTTTTGTGTACCATTGGGCATAATAAATTGATTTATTTTTGAATCTAGATCTTTTTAGCAGATTTACCACTCCTTGCACCAATAAAACTACAATGTTCAGCTGTCAGCTTGACAAGTGTGGTTTTGAATTTGTAAATTGTTTCGATTGTGAAAAGTTAAACAAAATATTAAAGAAAATCAATCCAAATGCAAAAATGGAAGAAGTTTTAAATTAACTGTTACAAGTTTCAAGGACAAGAAATTAAATTAAAACAATGTCAAAAAATTAAATGCTATCGTATTTCATTCGCCACGAAAATCAATTTTTAGATTGAATTCTGAATTTACCAATCGAAAACACCATTAGAGAATTACCTACAAATCTTTAAATTTCGAATTGTGCAAAAAATCGCCGTTATTTTATCGGTTTATTCTTTAAATCACGGGCAGACAACCTGTCTTGCAGGATCCTGTGCCTTGTTCCTAGTCTCTATCATTTCCCCCTTAAAAGAAAGGGAACGTAAATGCTCGAAAGTTTTTTTTCAGGAAATAAACTTTCCAATTCTGCTCATTTTGCTGTAGAGAAATATTTTGTTTTTTTGTGAATGACGAATCTGTGGTATCGAAAAGTGCTTTTCATGTAAGCCATTAGAAATATTTATATTAATGTTTATGAATAAGAATTTGATGTTTAATTTGCAAAATTTTATCTTGTAAATTCGTACGAATTCGTAACAATTTGTACAAATTTTCACAAAATGCTGTTTGTTACCTCAAAAAATTTCTGCAAAGACTGTAAAAGTGGAGGAGAAAACTTTCCTTACATGAAAGAGTTGTAATTTTACTGGGTAACTGGTACAAAAACTGTCAAAACACTAATGGCATTTTTATTTGTTAATCCAGAACCCCTCTCCAATCCGGGATCCCAAATGAAGACTTTGGTGTGTTTCTGACGATTCTGAATTTTAATGTGATTGTATGTGTGAAAATAATTGTGTTGAAATTTTCAAATTCAAAAATAAAATGTTTGTTGCACAATTATGATACAAAAAATGACAACAGCCGAATTCGACGTTCAAGTATATGAATGGGTGAGTGCTTCTGGTTCCGATTCTGATTTCAAATCCAGAAGCAAAATTCTCTTCTTTTCAGAATTAGAACTGTCATTTTTCCCCAAGTGAACACTTTCAAAAGAGACCAGAAGGCTCCCGGATTGCAAAATAAAAACGACATAAGCAGCTGTCAATTTTGTGTCTATTATTTCCTTGTTTTAGTGATGGCACATTCGAAAAAAAATGATAACTCGAGCAAGAAGTTCATTTTTTGTGTAGAAGAATAAAATCTTCGTATTGAAAATTAAAGACCAACAGGAATACAAAAAGAATAACGCTGTAAGGAAAACACAAATAATGGAGAAGTGGAAAATTTCTCGAGTGTTGTTTTCTCATTTTATTTTGCGGACTGTTCTTTGTGTTGTTTTTCTTTTTACTTGCAACTATAGGTATATTACTATAAGGCAAGTTATGCATTCGTCGAAAAAAAAAGTTTTGAGATAACAATCAAACGTGACATTACGGTGATAGCGAAGACGAAAAAAAATGGTCTAAAAATTCTGTTCGTCTGTATATCTGTCTGTCTGTATATAGGTATGTATCGACACCTACAGCCCAACGGGTTGACCGAATTGCTTCAATATAGATTTGTTTAAGTATTGTACAGAGGGGAAATTGAATTTTTTTTTGCTCAAATAACATATAACCGTTACGTTAAATCCTATTTTTCTCAAAAACGGCTCGAACGATTTTGACTTTAAATAAATCAGTGCAGCTTTTTAGGTAAGACCGATCACATTGTTGAAAAAAAATTTTAAAATGTCTAAAAACTGTACTTTCCATAGCACGGTTTTTTTTTTTGCTTTCGAGTATCTCATAAATGGCTTAACCGATTCTTTCGAAATTTCACACTTACATACATACATAAGGTGTAGGTAGCCCAATTTATACTGCATACCGATATTTTTTTTATTTTTAAAAGCATTTAAAATTTTTTTTTAAATATACTTGAAAACAGCCCGTACATTTTTTTTTTTTTCAAAAAATTGAAGTATGAATGTTTTTGAAAAATGTTTTCAAAAGTTAAAAAAAAAACGACTTTTTTTCTCAAAAACCGCTCCACAGATTTTTTAAAAAATTTTCTCATAAATTCAAATTTATCTAAGAAATAAAATGGCGTACTCTTTTTGAGCTCAAATTAGTTTAAGTAATTATTCCAGAATTTTGAATTATTTTTTCTTTGATTAAGTCGATTTAATCTTTTGTTTTTAAGTTTATATTATTAAATATTTAAGATTGTCATTTCACCAATTTTTAAGTAAAGAAATTTTGTATATATAAAAAATTAAGTAAAATACCACTTAAAATATATTTAGATTTTTAATAGAAAGGTTTTGCATACGATGTGATCGAACATAAGAGCAATTTCATGCGATCCAGTCGTGCATTTTATTTTTATTCCTGATAGTCCTGATAGTATAAACCTATATATCCTGCACTGAAATTGATCAATTTTGTTGAACAGACAAGAGCATATTTGATTATTTAGTTTTTTTTCTTTTCAGGTATCAAAAGTAATTCTGGAGCCAAATGAAAAATTATATTATTCATCACTTATTGGAGATGATAACAAAATTAATTTTCTACGCGAAAGGATGTGTAAATTTTGTGTTGTTGAACAAATTCGTATACGTTGGTAGGTATTTATTTGATTAATTAGTTACTTTATTTTGTACATTCTTTATATATTCAATAACGATAAAGCTAAAATATGAGATGTTTAAGAAGATGGATATAACAAAAATTCCATACTCAGTCAAACCGCAACTCAATACTTTTTTTTTGCACAGATATTATATAAAAAAATGTTCAAAAATCAAACACACGTAACTGAAATAAAATCTCAGGATGTATATGTAACCGTTAAAGTGCGAATGTGCACATTAACTGGACCGATCCGTTAAGTGCGAAATTAAAATAACATGGTCCTTTTGCCTGCCTTCATTGTTTGTATTTCGCATGGTAACACAGATTTTCACAGAAAGCCGGCCCAGTTTTAACTGGATAACACCTGTGGAAAATAAACACCTAATTCGCCACGTAAAAAAGACGTATCTATTTACATAGTCGACTTGAAAACTTGAAAACTATTTTCATCCTGCCCAAAAAAAATGTCTTCTTTTATTGGCAGCTATCCAATCAGAAACCACTGTGCTATTAAATATTGGGGGTTGTCGTTAGTAAGAATTTCGCTGAAAATGTGTTCCTCCTTCGAACCTAGGGAACGTGAATGATAGTCAAAAGCTTCCCTCGAAATTAATTGATATAGCGAATAAACTTTCCAGGGGAATTTCGAGTTCATTTAATGAGATTTTTGGTTTGAAGGAAATTTATTCCAGTGGAAGTTCATGATCCAAAAAAAAAATGTCTAAGGAATATAAATTATTCAGAAGGTCACAAAATTCCCCTGGGACATTCCCGATAGGGCCCATTCGCTCTTACGCTGTCTATTCCTTCTAAACATGTAATCAATTCTGATTCCGTTTTAATCAATATTTTTGATTAAATTTTCAAAACGCACAAGACATCCGAAACTGAACAGAATTGCCAAATTTGGGCAATATACATTGCACATACATGACTCGGCCAAATACCGAATATTCGACCACACCCGTCGGCCGAATACCAAATATTCGACAAACCGACCTGTCTCATTGTATTGCATTGCATGTGTGCCTAAAGTTTGGAAGTATTTGTTTCCGTTTACGAGTAGATCGTGTCGCGATAAGCATCGTTTGTTTATATTATATTCACCACAACTTACCATTAGTAGATTTTAAATACTAAAATACGAATTTTTGAATAAAAGAAAACATTTATTGTAAGATAATAAGACTTTTTTGTTCTCCATTTGTTATTCGGTAGTTGGCCGAATGTTGTGAACTATTCGGCCGAACACCGAATATCAAAAATATAGTCCGAATGCCAATTAGTGGCCGAATATTCGCGGCATCTCTAAAACATACATATATACATATGTAGGTACTTCATACAATTTAGTTACTAAGGCACCGAATCCAACACCAGTGAGGCAATGAAGTTCCCAGAAATGTAACGTACATAACTTAAATTTTCCCACCATCATCACAATGCCGATAAATTCTAATATACAAAATTGGCATTAAACCTATACCTACCTGTAAATACTAACAAATTTTATGTACCTACATGCATGTGAACCTTTACAATAAGAATTTTATGTTTCCTTTGAATTCCAAGGAAGTTTTTTTTTGTTCATTGAAGCCAAAAACCGGCTATACTTGATATGTCGTTTTCTATTTGCCAAAGGGATTTTGGTCAGGGACTACGTATTTTTCTTGGCAATAGAACGCAAAACTGTTTTTTTTTTTAATTGTATGTGTCTGCATTTATTTTTTTTTAATACAAAGATTAATGTCGAATTCCAAACAACTATTTCAATTCGATATTAGATCAATTTTTGTTTGTGGTAACGAACTTGCAAAAAATAGTCTATAAAATAATTGTAATGTTTGGTTGTTTGGAATTCGATATAGGTAATGTCGTTTTCTATTCAACCAATATATTTAATTTTTTGATCCCGTACCAGTTTTCTCGTTCCATTCTTCCAAAATTATTAATTTTTTGGATCCAGCACCCATGTTCTGTAACTTTCAAGTCGATAAAAATAGTCGAGAAACAAAAAAAAATACTTGTTTTGTGTTTAAAATGCCAAAATAATTTTTTGAATTTATCGCCTTTCATTGGAAAATCCCAGTCAAACAACTTACAGAAACCTGTTTTTAGCAAGTTTTTAGGTTTTTTTTTTGTTGAGCTGTGAAGTCGACCTAAAGCGTTTTTTGAAAACCTGGAGTCACCCTGATAAACAAAATCTGTGTTTCGATTTTTCGAAAACATTGATATTTTTTTAGAATTTCCTTATTCCTTTCTTCAACATCGATATTTAATTATCTCCAGTTTAAAGCATTTTTTTTTTTTTGAATTTTCGTTTTGTATAATTTATTATTCTTAAAATATAAAAGAATACTCAAATTTATTTTCCTACACAGAAATATAAACCTTTAAAGTTGTAGATTGTGCATAGGACCAAAGTAAATGCACTAATGGGGGTTTCGTTTGGTAACAAAAACAATTTATTTTTGATTTAGATTTGTCAAAAAACTGATGGTGACAATTTTTGCATTCGATTGCCAAAAAAAATGATTCATTTTTTGATTTTAAAATAATTTAGCTAATCTGCATCATAATTGACAGCCATCAGTTTGACAAGTTTTTGTTTAATAATGAGTGTTGAAATTTGAAGAAAGAATTAAAACAGTTTTAAGTGAATTCATTCGTCCAGATCATCTTCGGACAGCGAAGCAAGCTGTGAAGAGCTTTGTTAAGGTTCTCAGACAAATATAATATATACCAATACTATAGCAAATAAAAATCAATCTGAAAACGTATTCGATTCCTAACAAAAAAAATCAATTTATAGATCAAAATATAAATTTACCAAACGAAAACCCCATATGAAATTAATGGGGTTTTCGTTTGGCAACAGAAATCAATTTATTTTTTATTTAGATCTGTCAAAAAACTGATTTTGACAATTTTTGCCTTCGATTGGCCAAAAAAATTGATTTATTTTTTTGATTTTAAATCAATTTCGCAGATCTGGATTTTTCGGTAGATCAACCCCTCTTTTACTAAAACCACTATGCATCATAATTGACAGCCATCAGTTTGACAAGACATCTGATACCACTAGCTGGTTTACGGACACAAATATACAACAATACTATAGCAGATAAAAATCGTATTTGATTCGTTACGAAAAAAATCAATTTATAGATCAAAATATAAATTTACCAAACGAAAACCCGACCAATTTAAACGAATTTAAGTTTTAATTATTAAATGACATAACTTACCTTTCTGCAACATACTGTATGTAATGGCACTCGGGTTTTTGACAACTCTTGTTATGTCAAGAAAACCTGGGTCGACCCTGGGAAAAGTTCATAGAATGAAGCTTTTACAGACTTCACGCGGACACTATTTTTTTTTGAAAGCCAAAAAGATGGATCTGAAATGGTTGTTTGTTTGGAATTCGTCATAATGGTGGAAGCAATTCGAAAATGGAAAAAATAAGAACAGATTCGTACCGCATTAGCATGTAAGACTGATTCCAATCAGTTTCTAATTAGATTTTTTGACGATGCTGCATATAATTTAAATTTAAATTTGATACATACATATCCGATTCTAATGAGTTTAAAATATTTTCAATTTGCAACATAGTTAATGCATAGATTACCTGAAATATGTTTTTTACAAAATCTTTTCATCCGCTACAGGTTCGTGCATGAGCTCCAAGAGTTGATTGGTATTCCAGTTTTCGCTGACTTTATCATCTTTTCGATCTTGATCTGTTTTCTGTTTTATGAATTAGTTACAGGAGTAAGTTTCTTAATAATTTTTAATTTTTCTTTTTTACATTAACCAATTCCTCTAAATTCAGAATCCCTCCAATGTGGATTTCGTATTTATGCTTTTGTATTTATTTGTGATGTCTTCGATACTCTGGCTTTATCATTGGCATGCAACCCTTATGAAGGAGAATGCAAGTTTTTATTTTTTTTTTAATTTAAACAGATAAATAAGTTGTTTTTGTTTACAGAGTATAGAAATGGGTTTTGCTCTTTACTCATGCGATTGGTATAACTATCCTGTAAAAGTTCAAAAAGCAATCCAAATGGCTATGATAATTACAGCTCGTCCATTGGAAATCAAAGCGGTTCTGGTCCCGCTAAGTTTGAAAACATTCATAGATGTACGTTTATGATTTTGAATTAGATTTAAATAAAAACTGATCTTCATAAATATTTTTTTTTTGTTTCAGATAATACGAGCAGCGTACAGCTATTTCAGTCTGTTGAGCAAAACATCAAAGTAAAAGCAACAGTTAAAACAATAACAAATTAATCACTTTGTAGATCTACATTTATTTATTTTCTTCATTAGTTCATATTGTAGAAATAATTTTAAAATTGTAAAAGTGCACACCCCACTTGCACTGAAGACAAAAAATAAAAAAAAAAAAGTATCACCTAAATTAACGTCTATCTGTTTTGCCTGATCCTCGCTTGCCTGAGAACAAATGCTTGGGCATTTTCGTTCCAATGAAACGATCCGCTTCTCCCTTGAGTCCGTTTCTCGTCACCTTCTTGGCAATATCTCTCTTCGCCATTATGTGGAGCTTCTTCTTCATAGCAACATTCTTGACACCTTGGTGATCCCGTGGAGGAGCTCTCTTAAGTGCTTGGCCAGTCGATCGGACAATCGCTGCAGATTCTTTGTCAAGCAATATCTTTTTACCAATTGAAGGTTTGCCGACTGGAATAAGTCCTCGTCGAATGTCGACCACACTCTTTGTGAAGTTGGCGTTTTCTGTACCAGACATATCAACACCAAGGTTCTCCATAGTTTCCCGAAGTTTGGCCACACTACGATCACGCACCTTGGGTTGTTTGTTTCGTGGAATAACGGGCTTGTTCTTTCTACTCGACATGCGCCTCTCATCACGCAGAAGGAATCGTTTGCCGCGGATCTGTTTAGCCATATCACGGATTTCTTTGAGTGTGTCGTCCATGGTCATGTCTGGTGGATTGTAGATTCCAGATTCTTCACGGATGCCCTCGGCACGCTCTAGTTCTTCAAGTTTTTCGAATATCTCCGGATCGATATAGTCAGCGATATTGTGACCTTCCCAGAATTCTGGAATAACATCATAACGTTCCTCTTCAGGTATTGTTGTGTAGTTCTTTTGAAGATCAAGTGTGTAGTCGTCACCCATTTCCTGTTCGATATCTTTCTCAAGCTTGCGCTTGGCTTTCTCGGCATTCTTTTCCAGGCGCTTTAGGGCTCCCTCAGGTATGCATGGTGGTCGTGTCTTTTCATCACGGGTCGCTGGCACTGCCAAATGGAGACGGTTGAGAATGTTATCAACCTTCTTGGTGCGCATTTTCTGATCAACACGGAACGACAACAGTCGTTCACAAGCTTCAATTTTTACATCCATGACACCTTCTTCGTTAACAGTGGACATGAACATCACTGGTATATTCTTGTCTTCCTGCAATTTTGTGATAATCTGTCTACGATCTTCGTTCAATTCATCAAGCGTAAGTATATCGATCTTATTGATGGCAACAATCAAAGGTTTATTCGTGAAAAGCGGTTTAATTCCTTCGAAGAGTTTAACTTGTTCTTCCAACGAATGTCCACATTGCTCTGAGATGTCCATAAAGTACAAGACGCATGCTCTTAAATGCGCCAGAGCTGTAATAGCTTGCATTTCAATAACATTACGTTCCTCTAATGGATGATCTAGAATTCCAGGAGTATCAATCACCTGCCAACGCAGGTATTTGTAATCTGTGTGTCCGACATATAAACTTTTAGTTGTAAATGCGTATGGCTGAACTTCTACATCTGCACGAGTGATTTTGTTGATAAAACTTGACTTTCCAACATTGGGGAAACCACAAATGATTATGGTTCTGTTATAGGGATCAATTGTTGGCAAACGTGATAAATGCTGCCGCACTTGCTCCAAATATGTTAAATTGGATGCTTGACGTTTCATAATTGTTGCCATGCGACCAAGTGAGGCTTTTTTCAATTGTTTGCAACGATAAAGAGAATCACCGTATTTCAGTAGGCGAACGTAATCTTTGGCAACACTGAAATTTAAAAAAAAAAAAAAAGTATTAGTTTAAGGACCATCTTTTATACAGACAAATATGAAATATTCAAATAGTGGTGATGCGGAATAATTGATACAAGGTTCAATCCAAATATGTTGTAATATAATTATAGGATACAAATGTTACTTCAAAAAACTCGTCAAGAACTGCCAATATGTCTAATATGTGTGGATATAGCACGGGTTGGGTACGAAATCCCAAATATGCAAAAAATTCCCCAGTGATGAAATCGAAGAGTAGCCATGCTTTATTACCGCTAATAAACACAATGGTTCACCCCGTAAGAATAAAACGATCTGAGTTATGTACTTCAATGTATTCAATCTGTTCGCCAAACTTAATACAGTGGACCCCCTGCTAATACGTCAACCCCTGTATTCCGAGATGAGTTAACGTATTATTTATTATTTTTTGTAAGTTCTATAGCATTAATGAGGTTAATTTTATAATAAAACGTAAGCTCTTTATTGTGTTTACTATATTTGACATACATAATGAAGTATGATTTGTACTTCAGGCTATATATAATATATAGAATCTTATCGTTGAATCTGTAATTTCTCGGATTACAATGTACTCTTTTGTAAAAAAAATTCCGGACTATAGGGGGTCTAAGGCACTAGGCAGTACTCTATAATCGGACAAATTCGATAGTCCGATACTGCCCTGCAAAATCTTTGCCGGATTACGGGGGGTCCACTGTACTAATATTAACTAAACCCAGATAGAAACCTGGATCTCGTGTTGTTTTTGTAATAAGTGCTAAAAAATAACCCAGACCCAAACCCAAAACCGTAGATAATAAAGCGCAGTTAGTGTTAATGGCACAAGCGACTAAAAGTCGTTTTTGGGAAGCCGGCACATACAAAATAATTAAAAACTTATCAAAAGAACTTGTACTCTCAAAAATGAATTTGAATTGATCAAAAAATGAGATTCGGAATACAACCTCCAAAATCAAAAGGAATAGAAAAAATCTAAGAACTAGCTTGCAAATTGAAAAGGTAATTTTTTTTGAAAAAAAGTCATAAACATTGTCCAAAAAAAAAAAAAAAACGAATTTTAAAAGTGAATTCAATATGAAGTGTTTTATCTAAAGTGTTGTGTAAATAATGTAAATATGTAGTTTAAATCGAACTTTTGCTTTTTTTTTGTTTGACTTTTCAATGTGGTTTTCCAATAGTAAAATAAGTTAATTTATTTTACATTTAAATCTGTCAAAACACCGATTTTCCCATATCTTTTGAGTACCATTGGGCATAATAGAATTTAGATCAATTTTGCAATTTTTTTTAGCACATTTACCCCTCCTTGCGCCAATACAAATACAATTTTCAACTGTCAGTTTGACAAATGTGGTTTTGAATTTGTAATTAGTTCCGATTGTGAAAATTTAAACAAACTATTAAAGAAAATCAATCCAAATACAAAAATGGAAGCAGTTTTTAATAAATTGTTACTAGTTTCACAGGCACGAAATTACACTAATACTTAATAAAAAAAAATAATAAAATGCACGACTGGATCACACGAACTTGCTCTTATGTTTGATCACATCTTATGCAAAAGATTTCTATTAAAAATTTAAATATATATGTTTAAAGTAGTTTTTTAATTCATTTTTATATCAACATTAATTCTTTTCTAAAAGAAATTGGTATGACAATCATAACTATTTAATAATATCAACTTAAAAACAAAAGATTAAATCGGTTTAATCACAGAAAATATAATTCAAAATTCTGAATAAATACTTAATCTAATTTGAGCTCAAAAAAAAGTACGCCATTTTATTTCCTGGATAAATTTGAATTTATGAGAAACAAATTTTAAAAATCTGTGGAGCGGATTTTGAGAAAAAAAAAAGTTTTTTTTTAACTTTTCGAAAACATTTTTCAAAAAAAAATCAAAAACGCCAATTCATAGGTATTCGCCAAATACATATACATATATAATATACATATATAAAAAAAAAAAGTTTTCTTGGTAAAACAAAAATAAAATAAAATAATTCGAATTAATTAAAATAGTTTTCAGGTCGAAAGACATTAGTATTAAGAAGAGATATAGTTTAGTTTAGAGCGCCTGTAAAGGGCCAGTTAAATTGGTTGTAAGTTATTGATAATTAGGCTAGTTTTAGGAATTTTTGTCTAGCTTTAAGATAGTTATAAGGTAATAATAAATAAAAATGAATTACAAAAAAAAAATATATATAACTATAAATTTTGAAAAAAAAATTAATAAGCAGTTTTCAAAATATAAATTTTTTTAAATTTTGTTTTTAAAAATGCTTTTAAAAATACAAAAAATATTTATTAAAAATATTGGTACACAAATTGGGGTGAAATTTCGAAACAATCGGTTAAACTGAGATAGCCGAAAGCAAAAAAAAAACCGTCCTATGGTCCATTTTTTGATCGGTGGTACCTAAGATGCACTGATTATTTTAATCAAAATCGTTAGAGCCGTTTCCGAGAAAAATAGGCTTTAACGTAACGGCATATATGGCTGGTAGTTATTTTTTTTGCTAAAAAAATTCAATTTCCCCTTTGTACAATACCTGAAAAACTCTATATACCAAGTTTGAAGCAATTCGGCCCACCCATTTGGGCTGCAGGTGTCTATACAAAATACATACATACAGACAGAATGACAGACAGACGGAAAGAATTTTTAGACCATCTTTTTTCGTCTTCGCCATCATCGTAATATCATCTTTGATTGTTATCTCAAAAGTTTTTTTTTCGACGAATACATAACTTGCCTTATAGTATGTACCTATGTATAGGGTCCGCCAAATAACTTTTTTTTTTTTTGAAAATGGGCGCAAAACATCGAGTATAGCTTCGGCTGTGTGGTACGTAGCGCCGTCCTGTTGAAACCAAATATTGCCAATATCCTCCTCTTCAATTTTTGTGAACAAAAATTCGTCCAACATGGCCCGATAACGATCGCCATTGACTGTAACGGCCACTCCTTGCTCATTTTTGAAGAAAAATGGCCCAATTATGCCTCTGGACCAAAATTTGCTTGTTTACATACCCGCCAAGATCAAAATGAGCTTCATCTGAAAAGATGATTTTTTTTGGCAAAATCGGCATCTTCTCTAAGTCGATCGCAGGCCCACTTAGCGAAGCGAAAACGCATTGGATGGTCAATTGGCTTCAACTCCTGAACCAATTGGACTTTGTATGGCGTCATACCAAGGTCTTTATGCAAAATTCGTCTCAATGATGTCTCCGAAATGTTCAATTGTTGAGAACGACGGTGAATTGATGTTGAGGGCGCTTCACGCACACTCTGCCACAGCAGCAATATTCTCGGGTGAACGAACTGTTTTTGGCTTTTCGCGCTTTGGTTTATCGATTAGGATGCCAGTTTCTTTCACTTTTTTACAAGATAACGAACATACGGAGCTGACGGTGCTTCTATTCTTCCAAAATCCGTACGCAATTTTCGCACACATTCTGCAACATTACCAAGATTTTCAAAGTAATGTCGCAATATTTCCCAGCGTTGTTCAAGCGTATACTCAACCATATTCGTTCAGCGGAAGGATAAAACTAATTATCTGTCAAATCAGACATGAGCTAAGTGTTAACATTCACGAAATAAGCACTAGTTGAAAAAAAAGTTAGATGACGGACCCGTTATATCGCAAGTAAAAAAAGTAGTGGTAATGAGCTTCATTGAAGAACTATATATTGTTTTTTTATTGAATTTGTCTGGTAAGTTTAGCTTTTTTAAATAGTCGAGAGTGCTATTTCCTTCCAGTTAAAATAGCCAGGTGATGTTTCAATTGATGACTTATCCCTATGAAAAATTGATCTTGACGAAATCATCGTTGGCCGTAATAGTGAGAAATTCTCAAAATAACACCTTACAGAAATGGCACCAGCTCTTTAAACCAAAAACTGATTCAACGAATATGTTTAAACTCGTCTCCTTCATATTAAATGTCCCAATTTCTAACTGCTTTCCCTAACGCGTTTTTTCGCAAATGAATAAATGGTCAGATGTCTGAAATGCTCCGTAAATTTAATGAAAGCAGAACCATTAATCCAATTCAATCTGGAGCACACTTGTGAAGAGTTCTTCAAATATTTCATCGAAAAAAGCAAACTTTGAAGAAAAGTAAAATCTTCAGTGAAGATATATAAGTAAATACACAAGGAATTTGTACATATAAAACACTTTTAAAAAATTTCTATTTATCATCATTTCCTGAACTTGAATTTCAAATTAAAAGACAAGTAATAAAAACTTATTTTATACTTTTTTTGTGTGTCCAGATTTAGACATGACAATCCCGATTTTTTTTTCGCAAAAGCTTCCAAAATACCGATTTGCTAGAAAAAAAAATCTGACAATCAGTCCAGTTTGGATCTATGCAAAGTATTTTTTTTGGAATTAAACATTTTTTTTGGACTGAAAGACAATATTTTTCCACAAGTTCTAAAAAATAGTTATTTTTTCCAAAATGTTCAAAAAAAATGTCTTTTAAATAATTCGTAGTCATCATTTATTTATAATTCCAAAAAAAAAGAAAAAAACTTTCCTTACATACTTTTGTATAAAATCGTCTAATAAAAGTCCTTATGCAGGCCAATTGGCGGACTTTTTTGTCTCAGATGAAGCCCTGGGGCACATTTAATAAAAGTTCTCTCAGTACGTCAAATTGAAATATTTTATGACCTTTAGTCCAAAATGCGTTTCGCCCGGACACGATAGTTGGGCTCATCAGTTAGATGCTATTGTGTCCTTCTAAGACGCACTATTTTTTGGTCGATGACTACTGACTCTAATAAAATTTGCAATACATTCATACTGCAAATTATATTTTTCTACGGAAATTCGGTCAAATTCATGCACCTTGAAATATATGTATGTTATGTCCGTGGTCCACACAGTCCACTTAACCAAAAACAAAAATAATATATAGGTATTATTTGTGTTTTCTTCTATTTATTTGTTCTCTCGTTACTTCAAATTTACTTCAATGAGATAAATTATTTTAAAAAAAGTTGCTAAAAAAGTTTATTTCTATAATATTTCAAGTAAAACCAAAAATCTTAAAAATATTTAATAAATAAATAAAATATTTTTGATAAGTACGAAATAGTATTTTAGCATTTAGTTTTACAAGATTACGCTCGCGTTCTGTTAAGAAGGAAAATGATTTTTGACGAAATGCCTATATTCTTGCCACACAAATCAAATGCACGACTGGATCGTACGAACTTCCTCTTGTAGCTAACAACTTTTGTGTAGCTAACAACTGACGCTGTTAGTAGGTATAGGTAATCCAGTTA
Organism: Philhelius pedissequus; assembly: GCA_910595825.1. Lineage (NCBI taxonomy): Eukaryota > Metazoa > Arthropoda > Insecta > Diptera > Syrphidae > Philhelius > Philhelius pedissequus. Next base: position 69,192,645 of record OU343160.1, on the reverse strand, counting down.
TCGTATGCATGTTTAAAGCCGATGCAGGTAAGAATACCTTGATTCTTAATATGATGAATTGTGGAATACATGATTCAAGGAATGATTTAATGACTTTGAATGCCCAACAACTACTTGAGTACGCTACCACCAAGTTTTTTCACAATTATTTTTGGGTGGAACTATAGCTATTTCACGACTTGCCAAGGTCGATCATCAGATTCTTTTGTTCTAGTGGTGCTGGTCTACTTTTTCATTTTAATTGAAAAACTTCTTGTGCCTTCATCATGTATTGAACCATGACCAGCCGCTTAGTAGCCAACGCACTTCGCATCACGCCACCGAGCCCACATGATCAGATCCAACCTAATGCAGATTTTTTCTGTTTATCAATTGCATTGAAACGACTAGCGCTTTTATTAGCCACACAAGTTTGTTGTTGTTTATTCGGGTTCTTTCTTATTTTCTCCTTACTGATGATCGACCTTGGCAAGTCGTAAACTAGCTATAATTCCACCCAAGAATAATTGTGAAAAAACTTGGTGGTAGCACACTTAAGTTGTTGTTGGGCATTCAAAGTCATTAAATGATACGAAAAAGTGCTTTAAAAGCAAGTATGTAATCATACAAAAACTGAATATGATTCAAGGAATGGTTGTATAGAACCCTACCTACAAATGTATATTTAAATGGATTTGAATTATATAAATTAGGAGGGTAATATGTACCTACCTACATATAGTGAACTTAGGTGTGTAAATATGAAAGTGAATGGTGTGTAGGTGAGTCAAAATCGTTTTTTTTTTAACTTATACAAACTGCTAAGACCATCACTTTAATCAGTTTCTCTAAAAAACGAAGAAAACCACTAGATGCCACGCATCAATGAAAATTTTATAAAAAAGTATCTCGAAAATTGTAGGACGGAATTTGATGAAAACCTGTTTTTTATTTTTAGTTTTTTGAATTTTTGGTTGCAGTTTTTTAGAGTTTATTAATATACATGTGATTATAAAATTTAAAATTATTTTTTTTATTAGTTTTAAAAATATTGATTTTTGAAAAAAAAAATAGTTTTTAAAATTAATTTAAAAAAAAAAAAACAGTATTCAAAATATTGATATGCAGAATTAGTTTGCCTACGTAGATCTTCACAGATATAAAATTTGAAAGAAAGCCAATGTACCGTTACCGACAAAGCCAAACATTAAAAAAAACGTTATATGAAAGGCACCGTTATTAGACTTTTCCCGTAAATTTGGTTCAGATTAAATGATAGCTATTCCCAGTTGTAGCCGTTTTCTAGAAAAATAAGATTTCCTTAGACGGTTATATGGCAGGTACCGTTATTTGTAGGCCTAAAAATAAAACTTCAATTTCCCCTCTGAGGAATGCCAAAAGAATCACACATACATACCAAATTTGAAGGTAATTGCTTAAGCCGTTTAGGCTGTAGATCGTTATACATACAGAAGGACAGACTAACAGACATTTTTTATCGATTACTTTTTTATAGCGAATTTCATTCAAGAAAAGATCTGCTCTTTCTAACAAAAGATTTCATCTTTTTGAATTTTGATAGTTTCATTCCAAAAAAAGAGCAAATCTAGATCAGATTTCAACACGAAATATCTGATCTTTGGTGGGTAAGCAGATTTGATCTGAATGCACACATACACGTATAACGTTTTTTCTGTCAAACATCAAATAGAAACTATTTTGTTATAAATTTATTGTGAAATTGTGCCAGTACCTGCTAAAAAATTAAACTAAAAAATAAACAAATAATATACGCAGAAGTTAATAATTTAAATTTTATAAATTTAGTGGAGTTTTTTATTGCTTTGTCTTCATCTTCCTCATCATCTGATGATGAAGATATGTTTTTTTTTTTCAGAAACGTGTGTGTAAGCCATTCACCATTGGACGCGTTCTGTGCAATGCCGATAGGGTAGCCAAGATACCTTAGTAGCGGGTTTGTTTTCGAACGCTCCAGGTAGCTTTCTCTGTTAAGTCAGTTGTATTGCATACAAATCTGAAGTTATGGATCAGCTGTTCCTCAAATTAATATTAGTTTTTGGGTAGCTTGAGATTTGTGTTTGACAACATATGTTTAGTTCATCGTCTGGTTTTTCCTTAGGCCATTGTATATAGATATTAATAGTACTATCATGACGACGAAATTCATCCAGCCTGCAATAAGTTCTACTACTCATCATGAGTTCCACTACCAAATCGGAGGTTAGGTAGTGTTGGTGTGTTATGAAAATGCGTATGAAGGGAAATAGTGTGATAATAAATTGATGAGAGAAATATATAAAAAAATTATTATAAGTTAGAGGAGAAAAGGAAAACAATTTATTTCATAAGGTTTTTTGTTATTTTATGAGGATTTTTTTGTTGAGTAGGAGCTGGTTGTGTGTGTGTGTGTTTTTTATTCTACGGGCAGATAGAATGAAAATTGTTTGATGGCTGTAGGGAATATTTAAATATTCAGGTATACACTTGTGTGTAACGGTCACTACTCAATAAAATTAAGTTTTTTACCAAATGCACAAACATGATAATAATTTACCAGTTAAAATTTGAGATTCTGTTAATCGTTGTGCAAAAAAATTGTTCTTGTGACAACATTTTATTTTATTTTATATTAATATTTTTTTTTGGATTTTGAAAAAAGAAATAATTTTTTTAAAAATTCAGATTTGATAAGTAATTTCGTAAAAAATCGAGTTGACGAATTTTCAAATAAGAATTGTTTATTAATATGTGTTATATATTTTTTGAAGTTATTTTTTACTTATTTTTTTTTTTTAATGAGTATTCAACAATATATAAATACATTTGAAAATATTATTCAAAAAAATCTTCAAAACATTTAATATTTATTTGCAAAATATTGTTTTTTTTCAAAATCCAAAAAATAAAATAAAATTTAATAAATTTTTTTTTTTTGAAAATTCTTGGAGCCGTTTTTGGGAAATACAATACAAAGGTACCGTTGTTTTTTATTTTAGAAAAATAGTTTTTTTAACTATTCAAAATAATGTCTAAAAACTACTAAATACGAAGTTTCGAAAAAATCTATTCCATAATTTCCAAAATAATTTGTTTTGAAAAATGTTAATATACAATAGTGTTTAAACTTTCTAGGAGCTTCTGCGTAAAAAAATTTTAAAAAAATCAGATTAACCGTTTCCGAGAAAATCGAAAACAAAAAAAATGGTTCTACTAGAGGTACAAAAAAACAATTTTTTTCAAAAAAAATTTATTAAAAGGTACCCTTTCCCTTCATTAATGAACTCATTTTTTTTTATAAAAATCGTTGGAGCCATTTTTGATAAAAATGAGATTTTTGTTTTTGGCCAAAAAAAATGTATGGAGCTACTGTTATTTGTCGTCTTAAAAAAAATGAAAAACAGTGTGGCATATTACCGAAAAACCAATATGTACCAAGTTTGAAGACAATCTATCGAAGCGTTTAGGCTGTAGACTCGAGGACAAACAGACAGAATGACAGACAGACGGAATTAGGGGACCCATTTTTTTGGTATTCTCTATAATCGTAATGTCATATTTGTTTGATTGTTAGAAACAAAAATTTTTTGAGAAAAATAATATTTACTTTTTTGGTCAAAAAGAAAGTATGGCAGGTACCTATGTAGGTAGGTACTGTCATCTTTCGTCTTAAAAAAGCTGAAAAAAAAACTGGGGACATGTTTATGAAAAAACGTTTAGGCTGTTAGATCGAGGACAGACAGACAGAGAGACGGAATTGTGGACTCATTTTTTCGCCTTCGCTATCATCGTAATGTCAAGTTTGATCAAAATCGAGTTCGATTTTTTTCGAATCCATAACTTGTAATATAGAACCTGCATACATATATAATATCGCTAGTCAAAAAAAAAAAAAAATAAAAAAAGTACTGCCTAGGTATACCTACTTTATTTCCTAATAAAACTGTCTGGAGAAAAAATTAAATTATTCTCAATAGAAATTATATTTGAAAAAGAAGAAAAGTACATACGTATATACATATTGTATGTAGGTTGGTATCTGGGTACACATGTACCTAACTAAGCAAAACATTGAAATATCTCAACATTGCTTTGCTATTTTCGCATAGAAAAAGTGAAAAGTAGCAACGTTGCTACAATTCAAAATCCTAAAATCCACCAAATATCTAAAATTTGAAAGAAAAATTTAAAATAAATTCTATAATAACCATATACATTCTTACTTCAAATTTATGTATACGGCAATAGCCTTGATATAATTTATTTATACCCACCATATTTTGAAGGTTGTCATGGCAAAACCAGCTTATTCGGTTTTCTCCCTTACCCTTTATATTGTTGTCAGAACTAATAAGTTTCGACCGTCTCCCTTGCTTTTTTTCGTATTTGCCTCTACATTTACTTCTTCCACATCAACAATTCACTATCAAGAAATGAGAAACTAGCGCCTTCATCGACGGAACTACTAGCTAAAAAATTCTGTCTCGTAGTAGTACTATAGGTTTCATATACAAAGCTTAGGCGTTACAACAACACAAAGCAATCAGGATTGCTTTAGGTATGCCACCGAACGCGGCCAATACTACAATTAAATTTGGACACAAAGTTTCATTGAAAGATCAAATCTCCACTTTGAGAGATCTTTGAAATTTGAATGTAACTCGCTATTAGATTTATTTATTTATTTATTCTCTATGATCATAATGTCATGTTTGATTGTTAGAATTATTTTTTTCTTACGAATGCATAACTTGCCTTATAGTACCTATAATCGCAGGTAAAAGTGGATTCCTTTAAGAGTACTGAAGTAGTATTAAAAAGTATTAAAATAGTAACTACTTAAAATTATTGAAATTTGGGATTCAATGCCGAATGAATTCAGGATTCATTTTGGTATTCCGGATTTTGGGCGTTCGGGATTATTGAATTCGGGATTCCCAATTTTGGCTATTCGGGATTCCGGATTATGCCCCCTTTCCATATAGCACGTTATAATTTAAATCAGAACTATGAACATTTCCAAGGGCCGAGCGATTAGTCCAAATATTTGTGCAACCTGAGAACCCCCATTTTAGTTTGCATACAACATGAATTTTAAATAGTTACAACTTAATGACCTCTCATATGTACCTAACTGAGATGATTATTCCGAGAGGATTCAGATTATGATGACAACGTGTCATTGAAAACTTGGACACGAAGTTCACAGACTTACGCAAACCAGTCAATGGGTTGCATGAAAATGAGGCTTCATACTACGGAATATAAAAAAAAACTAATGTTTAAAAAATCTGAATACAATTTTTCACTCCTCAGCTGACAGCACACTTCCAGATTCAAAAACGAATCAAGTATATGAATTTAAAATCTGAAATCTAATGATACAACTTTGATATCCAAAACTGAAAATATTTGTCTGGCTTTTAAGTAAGCAATTGTAAGCTAGAGCATTTAAGCTAAGTTGTCTTGGTCCTCAAGACAGAGGAAACATAACATTGTACTCACTTGTCAATCAAATGCCTGGCAGTGTTTAATTGACCCAAGGCTAATTTGTAATGGTCCTTATCGTAGAGTACATTCATTAAATCGGCATAGAATGGATGCACATCGTCGAGCTTGGGGAAGTCCTGAATGATTTGCGATAGACGATCGTGGAAATTTTGTTGGGTGTATTTAACTTTGCGCGTATAGAAAGCACGGATGCGTGATATTTTGTATCCTTTATGCACAACGGTGGGGGTTTTACGTTGTGTTTTCGATAGCATAATATCGATAAAGTCCTAGAAAAGAAAACATATAAAAACATTTAATTAGTTTTGTATCATTTTTTATTGCGACGCAAATTCAGAGATTGTTAGGTTAGGTTCGGGTATTTATTATAAAAAAATATGTAAACATTTTGTTAATTCGTTACTTACCTTTGCTGGCGGAACCACCATAATTTTCTTGAAATTGTACAAACTCATTTTGTATTATTTATTATTTATATTTAGTGAAAATTGAATTAAAATATAGCGAATCGTTGGCACAATAAACACCACGAGGTGACGGCCGATTCGAAAAAGAGGATGACGTTTGTTTGAATGGAGAAACGTCAAGTTGACAGCTAATAATCGAGCTATGTAGTGCTATGGATAATGGAAAGGTTTGTAAGCGCCATCTGTGAACACATAGTACAGAAGTTTATTGGGCTCGTTCATCGAAATTAACGGAAAAATAAGGTATGTAGCTTGAAGTACATACAGAGCCCAATCTGCAAACTTGAATTCTTTTCCTTGTAAAAAAATTATTCACCGTCAAAATATGCCTAAAGAAATTTGCCTATCTGTGTACACGCTATCTGTCAGACAAAAATAAATTGCACTATTTCGGAATCGCAAATATATAGGTGTACACGCCGTTCTGTGTATAAAGAGAAAAACCACGATTGCGGAATTTGGCGCCAGTATTAAAAAATCCACGATTTGTGGACTTCACCTAATTAGGTCTATTCGGCGAGATCTTTTATTCTGTTATTCTGCTATTCTGTTATGAATTTTCATACAAAAGTTTAAACTGTCAAAAAATCTTTTATGAATTATAATTTTGGTATTCTGCATGCTTAATCTGCTATGAAATCTGTTAAGAAATCTGCTAATGAGCTGTCAAAACTTCGAAATTCTCAACAAATCTTTTACGAACTGCATTTTTGGTATTCAGCATGCCACAATCTGTTATGGAATCTTTTATGAATCATAACAGAATAAAAGACACATATTGGTTACTTTTATCATAAAAGATTTAAATATATGTAGTAAAAAATTTTATTTCGTTAATGAATTGTTCTTAAAATAAGACAGATATAACAAAAAATAATTAAAATGCATAATAACAAACTCAAATATGTAAATAATTTGAAAACTAAATTATTTCAATACACTAAAACACAGAAACATTTGATGGATGAAACACAAGAAATTAGTCGCTTATCTTGCTGATGTGCGTTTTGTACAACTTTTTATAATGGATATATTAAATTCAGGAACTGTTATGGAAAAATTACAGAAAGCAAAAATTTATCTTCGCGAAACAAAATACGATCATTCCACAGGTTAACTTATTGTTATTCGTCAGTGCCAACTGCCGAGAATTTTTATTTACTACAATTGATAATTTGATAGCAGATTTTAGGTCTGTTCGCATAAATGTTTCTTTTTCGAAGTTGGATAACATACTTTTATAAAAGATCGAACTCCTGAATACCAATTATAAAATATCTTTTATGGTGGAGATCTGTTATGCATCATAACAGAAAATTCATAGCAGAATAACAGATGTGGCAGAATAAGCCTAAATATTAGCCGTATTTCATTATCGCTAATAACCCATATGTAACCTGTAAGAATTAAATATATATATATTATATATTATATTTGCAAACCCTGATAGAAACCTGGATCTCGTGTTAAAAATAACAGATTCAAACCCGTAGATAGTAAAACGCAGCTATAGTTCTCGATTGTTCATCCCGCAGGTTTTGAAGTCAGAATCAATACCAGAAACCCACACACGAACTAACCCACACCACACTCGGCTATTGCTACGTTTTCACCTAATCCGGTTTAAATTGAGAAGCTTTAAAATTAATCTTCAATTTTTTTTACCAGTGAAAAAAAGATAAGTTTGACGTTTTCACTTTGAATTGTCATTCAAAAGTCAATACAACAAGACAAAAACAAAATAATTGGGGAGAAAAATAATAATTTCGGTGCAGTAAACAAATTTATTTCAATAAATAAAAATGAGTAATAACTTTAAAATATTGTTATCCCAACATCTTGCAGTATATACTCGTAGATATATTTACATAAATACTGTAATCGCCTTTGCACGGTTTTCGTTCTTATATATTTGGGAAAGTACAACTTCAAAGTATTACTGTAGGATAGCTAAAACATTTTCCATTACAAATTCGAGGCACCGACCGCTTTGGTATTTTTAGCTTTATTGCATTTTTTATTTTTATACTTATTTATAAACAAAAACAGAATTTGAAGGCAACGACAAATTACACCAGACAAAAACAAATTAAATAATGTTGGACAGTTTTTTTTTTTTTTTGTTGAATGTCAACGGAGAGAATATGTTCTATGAATTAAGGTTTGTTCCTTTTGTGAATCTTCTACTACGAAGAATATTTCAATGAGATTAATTTCTAATCTTCATTTAAGGAGATTAACATTTGTATGGGAAATCTTCAAGATTTAGAAGATTTCAAAGAGGATTTATGGTTAATCTACTTAAATCTTGATTAAGTGGTAGGTGAAAAAGTAGTATATATTTACAAAATAAAATAATCACAAATGTCCTTTTGAAATTCCAGCCTTACAAATACACTTACATTAAGCTTCAAATTTGAGTATCTAGTGTTCACTTATTCGATTTGGATCACGGGTGAGAGAGGATTTCCAATCAAGAAGTATATAAAAATGCTTGCAGCACTGTAATGAAATTTCTACATCAATTAATATAACTGTACACCTTCTGACGTTTGACGTGTTTCTGCATAATAGCGAGTTTCATTCAAGAAAAGATCTGCTCTTTCCGACAAAATATTTCATCTTTTTGAATTTTGAGAGTTTCATTTTAACAAAAAAAAGGGCAAATCTAGATAAAATCTGATCACGAAAGATTGGATCTCTGATGGGTTGGCAGATTTGATCTAAATGCACTCTTACACGTAAAAAGTCTTTTCTGTCAAGGGTCAAATGGAAAATATTTTGTAATTAATTTGTTGTGAACTTGTGAACTAGTGCCAATCCGTGCCAAAAAATAAAGAAATAATGGACAAAGAAGTTAATAATTTTTATTTTATAAATTCAGTGGAGTTTTTGATTGCTTCGTCTTCGTCTTCCTCGTCATCTGATGATGAAGATGTGTTTTTTCAGAAATGTGTGTCAGTCAATCACCAATACTACAACTAAATCTCGAAAACGGTTTCATTGAAAAGATCAAATATCGATTTTGAGATGAGATCTTTGAAATTGAATGAAACTCGCTATAACATTATGAGACAAAGCGTGAGTTTTCTCTGCGTTTCCTTGGTTTTTGATTCAGGGATGGTGAAACTTAATATTTGTTAAAGGATAAGGTGTAGATAGGTAGGCAATTTTTTTAACACGACAAATCGGTCAGAAGTTATTTTCATCCACTTTTTCAGCATACATAAATTGAATTGTGCGAATAAGGAATTTTTATTTGAACTGAATAGTGACGGCCAACAAAACTGACAAAAGCCATTTCGCAAAATCGAATACAAATGTTGTATTTATTGGTACAATATTTAAACGACACACATGAAAATTGTATCGCCTATACCATCTAGTAAAAAGAGAGTGTTGTATATTGTTCCACAAGTCTCCACTCGAAGAATTCGTTATCAAAATCAATAAGTCAAATAGTGAAATTCGTTACAAATACTTCCCTTAGAAGTATAAAACAAACTTACTAATTGTGAGTTTCATAATATAATGCCCACTCAAAATCATTGGATTAATAGTAATAATTCTCTTGAACTACTCGTTTAAAGTGTCATATTATATTATAATAATTATCAACCAAAGCTTCACTAACAAAAGGTTCTGTCATTTAATTTAGTGGACAGATCACGCAATCTTCCAAAGTCAGTAGATAATGCTTCTGTATAAATACTGAGATATTTCAATTGAATGTACTGTCACGACTCAATATGCAGTGGAAGAAATCTCTTACATGCGTCTTGTTTTATATAGTGGCGCTTTGTAAAGCTTATTGCTTTCCGGAGCCTCGAAGAATATTTCATCTAATTAAACGTTGTCAGCGATCTACACAGAATTTGGTTGAACTCGAAAATATTTCATCATTGGACGAATGCTTTAAGGTAGCGCAACGAGCCAAAGCCCTTGCCCTAAACTATTCACCTCTTCGTGGTATGATCTCTAATTTGTTTGAACAAAATGATGATATCCGTAAGTGAATTATAAGTTCTGTATTAATAAACCTTTTATAACCTTTTATAACGCATATATAGATTTGAAATTTATGTTTCGACGACGAAACAAGAGGAGACACTTTTTCGATCAACCGGAAGAATTTTTCAATTGTCATGCGCTGCTATGTCCAGAGAGTTCAGCTTTTACAACAATGGTCAATGATAGTCGTTATGACTATTACAGCTTATATGGAAACCCTCCAGGTTTTTAAATCAATGTTTGTTAATGAGTATCATAAAAATGGTCATAATTATAAATTTTATTCTTGTTATTTAAGCACCAAATAATTTTATCTGTGTTCCGGAAGTTGGAATATTCAGTTTAAATTTATCAGAAGATAAATACGAAACTGCTTATAAGCTTTGCAAAAATTTCTCGAATGGAAATCTGGCTCATGTTGCTTCGGAAAAACGAACGAACGCCCTTTCTAAGTTTGTGAAGGACTCCGAATTAAGAAATATGCGATTAAATCTGGCTTATGTTGGCTTAAATTATACATACGGATTTATAGAGAAGAGTAAATTCAAAACAAGCGAAAATGAAGAGTTGAGTTGTTTTCTTTACAGAGCTTGGGCTACAGGACATCCCAAAATTAAGTAAGTTCATTTGAAAATTCTTAAGGAGCTGCTGTAGATTAAATTCCTGTTTTATTTTTACTACCAGTTCTTCAAACTCAAGCTGTGTAGCTATAACTAAAGATAGTACGTGGATGACAATCGATTGCGATCGGAAACTACCTTATATTTGTGAAATTTATACTGCCCCTCTTAATAAGTCTCTGTTTTCGAATACATGTGCTTGATTTCTAAATAATTAAATATTTAAAACATAAATGGCTGCATTCTTTCATTTAACAGAGTTTATCCGTATTAGATCGTGAAAACATAATACCAGTCTTATGTAATTTTCCATTTGTAAGAAAAATCAATTTTTTTAATACAATGTATCTGTCAAAACACGCACTCTCCGGCAGCTATAAATATCCTTAAATTGGACATAGAAAAAATTATTGTTTTTATTCTGAATCAATTTGACAGACCCAAGATAGAAGGTATATTACACGGTGTCTCCCTATATTATATTTTGTAGTAAACTACCTATCTATAATAAAAGAAATACCATTTCAATTGCACAACTGTCGCGAAGAAAGACGTAGTAGCATTACAAGAATTAAAAAAACGTTAAACAAAAAAATAAGGAATTATAACAATAACACACACCACAAACGTTCACCAGCCGCAAACGGAAAACGTCAAGCTGAAGTATGCTAAACAGTATACTATCGATAGAATGCTATGTGCTGAGCAATTTCTAGTATGAAATTTTTTATAGTATGCTGGGTACCCACGAGCAATTTTCATAGAATGCCATTTCAGACAAAGTTTTCCCTGGAAATTTTGCTGTAAGTTTATACGATTTTTTGTCCGATGGAAATTTATTATGCAGGAGATTCACGATCGCAGAAAAAATTTCGAGGGAATAAAATATTTCGAGGGAAACGAAATTCTCTGGGAGATTGCCGATAGCGCCCCATATTTAAAAAATAAATGAAATAAAATTATCTACCAGATTATAATAATAAAAAAATCATTCCAAATATATTTCTGTCTTGTATTATTATTTAAAGTTCTCAAGTTCTTAAAAAAGACCTGTTCGATTTTTAAATCTTTTTTGACCTCCAAAATAACGGTACCTGTATGCAAAACAATTTTTTCATCTTATTTTTTTTTTTATAATCTACCCGCGCTCAAGGGATTATACTACCCTTTAAATGTTTCAACACAGCGCGGACGTTAGGTTAGGAAGAGAAATAAGTATAGGAAAGATGTGTGGCGCGATGTTCTGACACTAGAGGTGTTTGTTGTCTCAGATTTTATCTCCAGGGATGGCGGCTGAACTAATGCGAAGAAATTTCCGTATCTTATTTCTCTATGTCCTCGCATTATTCTTTTCATTCATTGTCATATTTATCGGTATACTAGTCTTACTCAATCGCATCTGGTTAGTTCTATGTCTAATGCTACGTTTTCTCCTAAAGATAATCCGGTTTAAATTGAGAAGATTAAAAATTAATCTTCAAGTGTTTTCACCAGTGAAAAAAAGATTAGTTTGACGTTTTCACTATGAATTGTCATTCAAAAGTCAATACAACAAGACAAAACAAAATAATTGGGAAGAAGAATAATAATTTCGGTGCAGTAAACAAATTTATTTCAATAAATAAAAATGAGTAATAACTTTAAAATATTGTTATCCCAACATCTTGCAGCATATACTCGTAGATATATTTACATAAATACTGTAATCGCCTTTGCACGGTTTTCGTTTTTATATATTTGGGAAAGAACAACTTCAAAGTATTACTGTAGGATAGCTAAAACATTTTCCATTACAAATTCGAGGCACCGACAGCTTTGGTCTTTTTAGCTTTATTGCATTTTTTATTTTTATACTTATTTATAAACAAAAACAGAATTTGAAGGCAACGACAAATTATACCAGACAAAAACAAATTAAATAATGTTGGACAGTTTTTTTTTTGTTGAATGTCAATGGAGAAAATATGACGTTAGAATAGGAGCGTTCTATGAAATAAGGTTTGTTTCTTTTGCGAATCTTCTACTTCGAAGAAGATTTCAATGAGATTAATTTCTAATCTTCATTTAAGGAGATTAAAATTTGTATGGGAAATCTTCAAGATTTAGAAGATTTCCAAAAGGATTTATGGTTAATCAACTTAAATTTGGATTAAGTGGTAGGTGAAAACGTAGTATAACAGCATGTAATGAGTAACTGAGCACCTCGTATGACATTTGAATTGGTTTTTAATGGGAAAATAAGAGGACATAGACTACGGCAGGGATCGAACCTGTGACCATGAGGTTGAAAGGCGAGCACACAAATATCGCGCCACGGCCACTCAAAAACGGCTCTAACGATTTTAATCTAAAAAAATCTGTGAACTATTATAATGTTAGTCCACATTTTGGTCCAACAATTTTAAGTTTAAATTTTTATTTTTTGGTTTAAAAAAAAAATATTTTTTTTGAAAGAGTTTGGACGATTTTCTTTTTGATTATAATATATATTGTTATACTTAAAATTATCATAGAAAAAAAAATTTGTATATACAAAATTAAGTAAAAAATGACCTTAAGAATATATTTAGTCGTTTCAACTAAGAATCTTGTTCTTATGATGAAATCGAACCTAGAAGCAAGTATGTTCAATGAATAAAACTTATTCATGAGTCCTAATTTTTAAGATATCCAGCAATTCTCAAATCTCAATATTTTGTAATTCAACGAGAAGACGAATAAGAACTCCAATAGTACTTTGTTTTTATATTGTTCATGACCATGACTTTTTAATAATAATGAGTGAAACAGCGGTTGAATACTGCCTTCTCTAGTATTTTAATAGAAAATTAGGCAAATAATTAAGTAGAAAATAAAACAATATGCATATGTAATTAATATTTTATTTTAATTAATTTATTTAAGCACCCCATCATAAAATAATAACCTCACATTATTACCTATACAAAGCAGCTTATTATTACACATATAAATTTAATCACATAATCTCATATTGGATAAGGGTTCAACTGCGAGTTATAAAATTTATCATAATAAAACTTGTCAAAATTGCAAAGCTCCAGAAATCCATTTTATTATTTTTTTTTTGTATTTAATTAATATTTTGTATTATTATTTTAGAAAATGTAAGTTTTAAAAAAAATGATTTTGTGAAGCAGTGCAAAACTTGACAGAATTCATATTGTTTATTTTCTATATAAATTGACTTTTTTTTATTTATGTGATTTATTCTTATTATTCTATGTAGTTTTTTTTAAGATTCGTACAGGTATTGTATATTTATATATGAAATATAATTTTTTTTAAACAAAACAGTTAAACCAAATATTTTGAATTTAACTAATTTACATAATAATAATGACTTAAGCGGACGGATGTGTTCAAAGGGTATTGTTTTTTTTTTGACATATATATGTAAATATTTTTTATTTGCCTAAAGAAAAATAATTAAATAGTTAATAATATTATGACAAGATTGAAAATAGTATCCTAAGTAAAATAAAATACAAACAAATCGTAAAGAATAAGAATAATGGATTAACTTTGGCAAAAAGTATCCTAAATGTAAAAGATACATAATTAGAAATTCTATTAGGGAAAGAAATTAAATAAAAAGAAGGAAAAATAGATTAAAAATTAAAAAAAAAAAAAATAGACAGAACAACCTATCACCGTGAGTGGATGAACATATGTAATTAATAAACCATTCTAATATGGGACGTTAAGGAATAATTATTATTAATTGTTAAATTCCAGAGATATGCAAGATAAGATGTCATTGACTGTCTCACATTTATTGACTTCTCTGCGATATTAGTGGGCAATGTGTTTATTGCCTAGTAATATCTATATTTGATCCTTAAAACTAAATTTATAGGGTATTTTATTTTTCATCATTCGTGGGTTGTTTGTTTGCTTGATTTTTTTTTACAATGTAGCTATATACTTAAAATGTTAAAGTTAAACTTGTAAGTGTATATTCAGGACTTGTGTATTTTGTTGTTCTACATGTGCGTTCGTTGTTTTAGTTGAGATAATTTTGGAGTATCCTTATTTCAGCTTAAAGCTAATTTTAAGGATTTCATGTTCTTAGTATGCACCAAATTGTGTTCAAATTTTTGAAAGTCTAGGTAAATTTTTATACCTACAACTTAAAGTAGTAATTCATTTCAAAAAAGAAAAAAAGAAAACCTTAAGTACTACTGATGGTGACTATCTAACTGCTATGGCTGAAGGCTGTATTCGTGTATGGTCCACTGTAAATAGAGCTGCCTGAATTTGAGACAGTCTTTGTTCTTCGGCGGGCCATGATACAAAGGACAGCAGCTACTACGGCCAACATCAAGACGAGACCAGCGATTGCTATTGCAATAGCGAACGTTCGTTGTGATACACAGAGGGCGTCATCAAGGGTCTAAATATACATATAAACAAATTTCATTCATTTTGGAATTTTTTTCAAATTGATTTACCTTCTCCTTAAAGACAGAATCATCATCACTTTCTGACACATCGACATTCTCATTAACATATAGTCCTGAATACACTTCGATTGTTGCTGGCAGACCTTCGTCGTCTTTTCCGTTAGCCTGTCGTTTCGGTCGTTTGGCATTTTCTCCACAGGATGGAGCCTTAGTTAAGAACAAAATATTTTTTGTTTAAACGAATTCTACAAAAAAAAAATGGTTCAATATTTACCTTTCGGCAGTCTGGATCCTCAACAGCGCACAATCTCACATTGCACTGGTAGTAGACAGATGCTGTGTAGGGAAACTTGTGTGCCGGGAATGTAACGTTGGCCGCCAACCTGTCGCCGGAATACTTGAATTGACCCATTATCTCATTGTCCATTGGACATCTAAATAAACAAGAAAAGAACATTCACAAATGTCTCGTTGTGTAAAGAGTATAAATACACTTTAATGAAAATAAACATACCCATCTTCGCCGACAAGTCGCTGTTCACCCCAACCAAGACCGTCACGTACCAGACAATCGGTCACATGCAGCCCATAGATATCCTGTTTGTCAATGTTGATTACAATCGTCAAGGGGTCACCAATCCTCACGTTCTCAGCTATGTGTTTCTCTTCATTGTAGATCTTCATGTGACAACCGGGCATTGGAAGTTCATTGATAGAATTCTCATCGTCATCAATGTTATCCTCGATCGGTGCGGATGAATCACTGAATTTATCTAATGATCGTCCGTAATCACGACGATCGCCGGTTCGTCTGTATGCTTCTGGTCCCTCTTCGTCACTTCGTAATGGTTGAGGATTTTCGGAATATTTTGAAATAGAAGCCGATGTGCGCCATTTGTTGTTGGTAGCAGCATCGCGACTCTTGTAACGACAACGTACATGATATCCACGTCCCAAATCTGTTACCAATTTCAAATGGGGCTGTAGGACAATTGTGTTGAAGAATTCAATTCCGCCATCGTCCTGAAAGTTTATAAAATAACATTTTAATTGTAAAGTTTTTGATGTACAAATTATAGAGAAAAAAACGAAAGAAATGTAAATGTCAGAGACTCACGGGAATCATTTTTTTTTCAGACGAGTGGTAGGTACCATTTTTTAAAAGACAATATTGTCAAAACATTTATATTGAAACTTAAACAGAAACTATGTAAATAGTTTTCATTCGCCATAAAAAACAGTCTGGTAATTAAACTCATGGTCAGCGGTGTTACCGAACTCTTACCAAAAAAATAATTTTGGATTTTCGGCACAAATAATGAACAAAGTGCAATTAAAATTAATCTTCTTTAATAAGTAGTATTGTTCTCAACTTTATTTCATTTAACATTTCTTCTTCAGGTCACACGTTTCACACAATTAAAATGTACATAAGCAAACTCTTCCAAATATGTTTGTTTCAATGTCTCATATTAAAATTAGTAAGTAGGTATTTGTTAGTATAATTTAATTAAGTCGCAGTTCAAGTTTAATGATTTAATAAAATCAAGGCTGTCGACTTTAAGTGACACTAAGCGAACTTGAAGTGTTAACATTAAGGCAAATATTATTTATGAATCATTGTTAGTGGGAGTAACAATTACCAAATATAGTTAAATTAGCTTTCAAAGGCAGATGTATATTTGTTTAATTTATGAGAACAACTTTAGGAACAACAAAATTATATATTTAGTTGCATTTTGCGTACACAGCTTTGACAATATTAACCGTTTGAATTTCTACGCCAACGCTTTAAAATTTTCTAAAGAATCTAACATAAATGGTTAAGGTGTTTTTTGAGTCAAATTCCAAGATTCATATTTCTTAGAACCCATCTAATCTGTCGTCATCAAAGTACATATATACAATCTCTTGCGAGAAATACAAATGGTAGTTGGCACTATGATGGCACACTAGCATCTGGATTGTGGTGCGACAAAGAAGTGAATGGAACCTAAGCAAAAAAGAATGAGTTGTATGCGGTTGAGATCGTGCAACCGTTGATAGTTGTTCTGGAATCAGATATGCACACACCACACATACTTATAGCCATACCTACATACATACACTTTGTGATTAAATCACAATGTCAGTTACAATTAATCAAGTGTACTCTGTGATGAGAATAACATTCCTTGGAAGAAATTATTGTTTTGCACACGGCGAACCGGCCGTTAAAAGAATATTGAAGAAAAGTATGTGTGGAAGTTCTTTTTCGTATATAACAGTGGCAGACTTGCCGTAAAGCAACCGTACTTCTTCACCTTAAACTCAGCATTGAATACCATAACATGAAAAACATATTGGTTACGTGACTGAATTTTTAAACAAAACTAAACAAATAAAAAGAATATGCTAATTTCGAGTGCTGATAACCATGTCTTTTTTACGAAGGTGGATTCATTGCAAGCTCTTTGTGGAAAAGATAGACACACAAAGGAAACAAAACGGAAACTATTTGCGATAGAGGAAATTACTCTGTCAACAGAAAAGGTTTCATTCTCTAGCTGGGTTGATTGAGTCCAGAGTCCAAAATTAATATTAATAAATCCGTTGTAGAACAAGCAAAAACAAAAGAGCTGTTGCCAGAACCTGATTTTGTTTTTTTTTCACTTAAACTGATTCTCCTGAATTCGAATTAAATGAACTATTTTTAGGATTATGAAATACAAATAAAACGAAATACTTTCAAAAGGAAAGATTAATTGCCTTCGAACAAAACTATTTGCAAACTTTGACGTGTGTTGAATTATTATTAAAAAAAATATCAACGCACGTACTTTTGCCGAGAAACTTCTTACGCCCTCTCAACTAAAACTTATGTAGATAGATATAATGACGTGGACAAAGTACCTACAAATAAACACATGTCCGGTTGTTGGTTTATGTAATTAATTTATTAGAATTATCTCGACGACATTTTCAATAGAATTATTATTATTAATGAATTATTATTCAGTAGATGTCTTCAGGTTGTTTGCAGTTTTCAAATTAAATTTACGATAAAGTCGTATTGAGTTTTAGTTTAATTTGTATATATAGTTGGTATGTTTTTTTTTTTTTTTTAAGAAAATGCAAGGGAAAGAGTGTATCTATAAAAATTGCTGTTTTTAAGACAAAATGGCAAACCACATAGTCAAAGAAAAACGTTTTGTTCAGGCTTTTTGAAAAACGCTTTGCTTTACGGCGAATATTGGATGACTTCAGGGCTCAACGCACAAATTTAATAATTGATTTTTACATAAGTTATGTAGACATCAAGTTCCTCTAAACTTAATTCTCATGCATTTCGCGGCGAACTTCTTAAAATAAAAAAATCTTTAGACCACTTTGATTTCTTCCTTTGTATAAAGCTTTATCAAGATCACAATCTTGTTCATAAAGGCAGAATATATATGTACACAGTTTCCACACGTGAAGGACATTATCAATGTGTACGTATTGGACATACCGTCACTGGAACCAAGTCACAAATTATTTGCCTAAATGATATTTCGTCCGAATGTATCAGTTACCATTTCAACGTTTTATTACTCAGAAAAAAAAATTTATTTGATGAAGCAACTTCAACTTCTTCAAGATGACTCTTCACTACAGCATCTCAAGCTCCATTTTGAGAAAAGTTTCAAGTTTCCGTTCCTGCCAGATCTATCTG
Organism: Philhelius pedissequus; assembly: GCA_910595825.1. Classification (NCBI taxonomy): domain Eukaryota; kingdom Metazoa; phylum Arthropoda; class Insecta; order Diptera; family Syrphidae; genus Philhelius; species Philhelius pedissequus. The sequence continues at coordinate 69,173,921 of OU343160.1, read as the reverse complement.
AGAGGACTTGATATTCTTGCAAGGTGAATACATTCATTTTTACACCGATGGTTCACAAACAAAGGAAGCATTTGGTGGAGGCGAATACTCAGAAAGACTCAGATTAAGTCTATCCTTGAGTCTACCAATTAACTATTGCGTATTGTTGAATTTTTGGCAGTAAAAGAAGTTTTATCATGACTTAAAAAACGTGATACCAAACCTCTAATATCCGCGTCCTCTGATAGTAAGGTTGCTAGTCCCTGGACTCGGTATCCACAAACTCTACAATATCCATCAATTATCACTGGGTGCCGAAGGGGCACATTTCAGCAAACTGAAAAATTAATGAAATCGTCAAAATTGGAACAGCACTACCTATTTTGGTATAACTATCTCTTCACGAAAACTTCTTCTGCAGCAAAACGTCTCAAAAATCTCAAAAAGAGAAAACCTTATGTAAAATAATAATAGTCAAAACACATCTGGTTCTGAGGCACTCTATGTAGTTGTTTGTTATCTTTAAGCAGACTGCATATCAGCTCAGTAATATGTGTCATATCTGTTTAAAGATTTTTTGCAGAGGAGGAAGATGAAGAAATTATTGTTCACCCTCTCTGCGCGTATAGTGCTCTATCCCAAAGACTAAAACTCAATTTGTGAGACTCCTTTTACGATGATCCTAGTGATCCCAGTCATCGCAGTAGGGAATTAGATTCATGTGGTTTCACAATAAACCAACTCATGGTATGAGTGTTTCAGCTTTTCTACTGGCTGTGGCAGCCACCTTAACCTAACCTTACATTTCCTGGAGCATAGATAACAAATAAATGGTTTCCATTCTTCACCGTCTGCAGCTAGATACTTAAACTATGGCCACGTTTTCCTCTGCGATTCTGATTCTGTCTAGACAGTTGATCTTTACGATGTTATTGGATATATCAAGTCGCAGAGTAGACTTGTAATTTTTATAAATTTCTATTTTTTAACATATATAGATATCTATTGTTTTATGTTATTTGGGCTTAATGTTTATTATGGATGAATGCTAAGTCATTTTGTTTCCTAAATGTTTACCAAACTCAACCATTTCATGCATGCATTACATGCAACTGCTCTTGATTCGTCCTACGCGACAACGATTTACAAAGATTTTGAAGGCAACGCGGGCTTTATTTTTTCTGAACTTAAGTAGTTGAACTATAATTAACTTTTCATTATCCGTTTATCTAAAAGCCGATCGATGTTCCTTTCACTTACAATGAATGACACATATACCGTTGATAACACTGATGCTATATACTTTCCAGGACTTATCATCAGTATAACCCAAATGACTCAGCTTTTGAAACGATCTCTATTAGATATATTTCATTGGCACCTACCTATGTATATAAACAGAATATAAACGTCCCATCTCAAACTCCATGCAGCACGCCGAAGGTATGATTTCAGGTGCGAATAGTCTTCCAATTGCGTGAATATCTTAAAAGGTGCACCTCTTAATGATTTCTTACTGTACAATTCATACACAATACAACAAAAAAATATTATTATATCCTTTGAATATAATTTCCTCCAAGAGATCTTGTCATTCAGAGAGAGCAGACGGAGACCTACTGGACTTCCACATCCAAAAGATATATCTGCATGTTCTTCTAAAGAAATCAGATCGTACTTGTAAGTGTCTCTAAGTCAGCCAAGAAATTATCTAGCTTGGCATAATGTTGTCCGTTGATGATAATCTTTAAGAGTTTGGCCAGTAATTCCCCTCTTCCCCTTCATCCACAGATCAAACGAGTTATGCCATCGTAAATTAGGTCACCGACATAGTTTACTTATGGCTATAACTTCTTTCTGCCAATTTTCTATTTACGAATTGTAAACTTGGAAAAATAATAAATAAAATAATATTTTAAGCAAAATAAAAAATAAACTTCCATTTTGGTATTGTTCATTGTCTGTGTGTGCTTCTTGGCATCATAAATATATCTAGAATGAAGCATTTTGTTTACAGTTAATAAAATAAAGGGTTATCCATTTTGCGGTTTCAAAAGTATAGGGCTGGAATTCGACATCTGTCAAACTGAGTTATTAAACCAATTTTTTTTTTCAGTTAAAAGTCTGACATTTACGAAAATGGATCGCTTAACTATCGCAAACACATAAAAATTGTTAAAACCTACTACAAAAATGGTGATTCTGCCACAGCCACATATCGTGCTTTAAGAGGAGATTTTGGTTCACATAATCGTCCAACTACGCAAGCAATTGGCAAAATTGTGAAGAAGAGACTGGTTTGGTTACAGTTATTGTAAGGCCTGTGCATCATCGTACCACTGAAAATATCGCTGTTGTAAGAGAAAGTGTTGCCGAAGACCCGAATGTGTCGATTCCTCGTCGTTCTCAGGAATTAGGACTGTTTTACGGGACATTATGGCGTATTTTGCATTTGGATCTACACCTACATCCATATAAAGTCCAGCTCACACAACAACTGAAGCCAGCTGACCATTCAGAACGTCGTAGATACGTCGAATGGGTGCTTGAACAACAGGCGGTGGACGTCGATTTATCGAACAAAATTTTCTTCAGCGACGAAGCATATTTCTCACTCGGTGGGTATGTCAATAAACAAAATTGCCATATTTGGTGTTCTGAGAATCCTTAAGTAATTGAAGAGAGGCCATTACATCCACAAAAAGTCACTGTTTGGGGCGCTCTTTGGTCCGGAGCTGTGATTGGACCTTACCTCTTCGAAAAAGACGATGGAACGACTGTCACCGTCAATTCGTAGCTTTATGGTCATATGATAACCGACTTTTTTTTGCCTGCTATTGAAGAAGACGATTTGGAGAATATGTGGTTTGAACAAGGCGGTGAAACATGCCACAGAACTCGAGCGAATATGGCTTTATTGCAAGAGACATTTCCTGGCCGCGTATCTTCTCGTCGTGGCGATATCAACTGGCCACCAAGATCATGGGATTTTACACCGCTGGACTTTTTTTTGTGGGGCTACGCGAAAGACCGCGTTTTTTCAGATAAACCTTTAACTCTTGAGCACTTAAAAACTAACATTCGTCAAGATTTGGCTGAAATACCGCCCAATATGTGTCAAAAAGTGGTCGAAAATTACCTCAAAAGAATCGATGCTTGCAATAATTCGCGTGGAGATCATTTAAATGATGTAGTGTTTCACACATAATGTCAACGTTCAATCTTTATAATAAAAAAGAAATATAATGCAAAAAAAATATTTTATATGTGTTTTATTTACGTTTACTTTTGAAACCGCAAAATGGATAACCCATTGTTTAAGGGTAAATTTTTCGATTCTACAAAAATAAATCTCAATAAAATTTAATGTGAACATTTCTCATAGAATCATATGGGCAAACAAAGCAATCTTTACATTCACCTTCCAAAGAAGATTCACCTGTTGATTGCCTTATTATTACACCACTATACCTGCTACTGCTGACCATATACCTATACATTTTACCGCTAAATAGTTGTGTCTTCAACCAACCACGAAGAAAATAATGAATATTATTTACTCTTAGCTTCTGAGAATTTGAGAATAGACAGGCTTCCTGGCTCTAAATATCAAAACAAAGGCATAAATGTTTTGTAAAGCTTGATACTATGCACATTAATTACAATATCATTATATGTATTTTTATGGACGAAAAATGATACATAATAATCATATTTGCTAGGAAGATGAAACTCAAGACATCCCATGCAAAAGAGTTTGTTGGCATCGAACCACAAAGTGACATTGACGGTACGAGTGTTATCGTACACGCACGCATCATCAACCATGAAATTTCCTATATAGATTCATGGAAATTGTCAAGGTTATCGACTTTTCTGTGCCCACCTACAACACGTTAATAAAGGTGGAATGGGATTGTAAGTTTACGGTCGAGATGAGTATATGTAATTGTTGTGTAGCGTTTTTGGTTATAATTTCCATGAAGAGGCTTGACTGCCCAAAATTGGTTGCACCTGATGATATGGTGTAGCATGTAGATCACTGTTATGAATCGATTTCGGTATCGACCAAAGAGGGCTATATTATTTTTTATAGTTTGAGAAATAGAGTTGTATCTTTTATTTGCCTGATTTTTATAAGGCAAATGAGATAATTTCGTTGGAAATTTCTAAATTCGTTTCCAAATTATCTCATTTACCATAAATGTAATATTTCTCACAAATTTGCACGAAAGCGGGTTAGAAATTATATGAATATAAATCGAACATACCTACTTTTATTGTGATAATGTCATTATTGAACAAAAAAGACAAAGTTTACTTACTTATATTTACACAATATTCGCAGATGCATGCTTTGTACAACCTTTATTTACCTCCAATTATTTTAAAAAGCTGACTCCAAAAATGGTGATATTTCTGCCACCACATATATGTATATAGGCCCTTCACTATCGTGCATAAAAACCTAAAGGTGTAATTGCCTGGTATCAAAGCTGTCAAAGGAGAAAACATAAAAATGTTGGGTGTCCTAAAAAAGAAAATTCACATCGGCCGGCCGAAGAATGAACGAATAAATGTGATTTATAAACCCTCCTTCACAATTTCTAAATAAAATCCTAGAAATATAATTTATATTAAGTTACTAAAATTCGCTTTTTAACTGCCAAAATAAGTATACATTCAAAAAACCAAATTTGTCTTCGCGAACTGAATTGAATTGAATTACAATCTGCTTAATAAGAACTGTGAAACTCTATTCAGCTGCCACATACGTATTATCCACACTTGATCAAAAGAAAATAAAGATTATCAATAATAAGCAATCATTTTCGAGGAAAAAATAAAATGTTGGATCGCACGTACTTGCCCTTAACTTAGATCATATCGATTTATGGTAGAAAAGGCTTAATATATTTTTAAAATGTTTTTTTTTTATTTATTTTTGTATATACAAAATTTAGTGTTAATTTAAAAAAAAAATGTATGCCAATTTCAAGTATTTAGTAATACAAATTTAATGACATAAAATCAAAAAAGAATAGTCCATCTGTTTTAAAAATATTGAATTTTCAAAAAAAAAAACAAAAATGGATTTTTTCTAAGAATCCTAACAAAAAATATTTTTCGAAAATTTCGACGTGCAATATTGTTTAAAATCCGAAGGACTCCTGTATTAAAATGTTGATCGAAATCCCTTAAGTCGTTAATAAGAAAGTCTAAAATAAAATAAAATTTTATTTAAAAATAAAATTAAACCAAAATGTATAGACTACTCCTATAATAGTGCACTGATTTTTTTTTATCAAAATCTTTAAAACCGTTGATTAAAATTTTTTTACCTTATTGACACACAAAAAATCGTAACAAAAAATTAAAAATAAAAACAATCAAAAACGAATTTAAAAAAAAATCAACGTTTATGTTTGAATATTTAAAATTTTTTTAATTTAGAACGAATGCATTTCGGTTCTCGGCTACGGAACCATCTTCAGCGGGCGACAATTAAAACAAAATCACAAAGAGTCTACATACAAACATACATGGTTGGTACATAGAATTCGTTAAGCTTTAAGACAACAAAACAAATGGGAGTGATAACAATTTCTATTTTGTCTCCTTTTGATGGCATTGGACAAAGGAGAGTCAATCAAAATGATAACAATCACTCCCATTTGTTTTGTTGTCTTAAAGCTTAACGAATTCTACGATTTTTGCGGTCAATAAGGTACAAAAATTTCAATCAATTAATCTTATCAGAAACCTGGCTAGTTTTTTAGGATTAAATTGTGAAATAAATCTTTAAAACCGTTTTTAAGATAGTTAAGGCTTACAATTTTTGGTACAAACATTTGTCATGTACCAATCACCTTTTAAAAGGTTAAGTTCCAAGTCATGTTTTTTTTCTAATGGCAAACTTGTCTAAGATCCGAAATATAAAAAAACATGGATTCTTTTTGTATATCTTTTTTTAAGTCCCAAAAATAAATATACCTACCATACAATTTTTTATACCAATAATGGTAAATCTTATTTATCTTGAAAACGGACCTAAAAATATTGATACAAAAAATTAACCACTACATTTTGGTTTACAAAAATGTTTGAATAAAATATTATTAACGGTACTTGTCGCATAAACGTTTTTTTTTTATTTTAGCCTTTCTCATTAACGGCTCAATGAATTTCGATGAACATAATACTGCCTACTAAGAGTTTCGCAAAAAAAATATATAAATATAATATGTAATGATAGTTTTTTGAAAATTCAATATTTCGAAAACGAGTGAGCGATTTTTTAATTATGTTTTAAATATAAGATGTTATTTACTAACCCCCAGTTTCACAGTGGGAGTTTAAACTTAAGATCAACTGAACCTTAAACTGAGTTTAAATTTTGGTTTAATTCGTCCGGTTTCACAGTAAAATCTGATCTTCAGATCAGTTGAACTTCGTTTAATTATATTTTATGAAAATATTTAGTTGGCAGCATTTTTCTTGCCTCGTCCCCCATTTTTCTGTCTATGCGAAACAACGAGAATATTAAATAAAATAATATTCAAAATCACTATAACAACTCGATAACATTTGAATACACAATTTTGTTTTGTTCATAATATTTTCGGGAAAAAAAAAACAATATAAACGCTGAACTGAAGTTTAAACGGCAAAATAATCTCGATTAACTTAAACTATAAATTGAACTCAGTTCAAGGTTTAAACAACAATTTATTCGGTTTAAATTGTTGATCTGAAGTTTAAACCAAAAGTGGTGTTTAAACTCGCACTGGGAAACTGGTGTTAAAATTGGCATACGAAATTTTTTTTAGAAAACATTAAAGAAATTTTGTGTATGCACTTTGTTTTTTTACGACTTTAAAAATAATCTTGTGCTTATGATGTGATCGAACATAAAGCAAATACGTGCCATTCAGTCGTGTATTTTATTTATTTAAAATGAAAGTATTATTTATGGGGTCAAAAGGTACGTTCTTCCTGAACGTAATAATTCACTGAACTTTATTATTCAATAGTTGTTTATAGTCATTTACTATAAATTTGATTTCTTATAAAATTACACAAAAACAAGTTGGATTACCTATCACTTCCGTCTCAAGAGATTAATGTTTTTTTCACAAATTTACTCCTTCATATAGTTTGATGAATAAAACAGATGTACATTAAAACAATCAATAATAATAATAATGATATATCACTTATAAAGAAATATTTGCTGAATTTTTCAGCGAAGAAGTGCAATTATCGACCATAATACTATAAGATATCAGGTAGTAAAAACGATATGTATGTAGTATATGTGCATATATAATGTGTAGTGCAAAATAACAATTAACAAAACCATAAATTATAGTTACGAATTTTAAAAATCAATTTCCGATTTGGTAGATAATTGTAGATCCCCTACATTCTTACCAAGCGTTTTTTTTTTTTTTTTTTTTTAATTCATTTTTATTTCATATTAACTTATAACTATCTTAAAGCTAGACAAAAATGTTTAAAACTAGCATAATTATCAATAACTTACAACTAATTTACTGGCCCTTTACGGGCGCTCTAAATTAAACCATAACTCTTACAACTAATGTCTTTCGACCTAAAAACTATTTTAATTAAATCTAATTTTTTTTTTTTTTTATTTATTTTATATTTCAAGAAACTTTTATACAAAAAACTTGGTATCTGATCATTTTTTTTTTCTTAATTTTTTTTTTTTTTTTTTTTTTTTTTTTTTTTTTACCTATAAACTAAACCTAAATATATATTAAAAATAATTAAAACTAAATAAAACTAACTTATACTAACTAAAAATAACTTAAACTAATTAAAATACCTAATAATACTTATAACTACTTAAAAACTAGAACAGCCACAGCAGCATTTTTTTCGTTTTTTAATTTTTTTTTTGTTTATTTTTTATATGCATGCATACACCCACCAGCATGCAACCCACCCACACATGTACATGCGCACATACATATACGTACGCACATACATGTACAGACACGCAGATACATGCACGTATGCCCCCGCATACATACATATTTTTAATTTTTTTTTTTGGTGCCACCGTGACTGTTCCCTATACCTAATGCCCTAAATCTATGTAAGTCGGCCAAGATATATCATCTTCATCGACTTTAAATATCACGATGCTGTTCAGAGAGCCACCAGAACTGGTTCTCCTGTTTCGCCCTATCCTCCCGGTCCCGATCGGACACAGTCCTACTGAACCGAAGGCGCTCTTCTCCACCTTGAGCGATGACGTCTCGACAATACAGGAGTCGCCTATCCACAGTTTTCCGGCTGACGTGGTAGATGAGCGGAACCGCCCCTCCATCCTGTATCAGCCCTCGACTGTCTAAATAGAGGAATGCCTCAGGAGGGATGTAACCACTTAACCGCGCACTCTCAAAATATTCGTTATTGGGGTAATAAGCCCCAAAAATTAAGCTGTTAGTTGAGGACATCGCTCTTGCAACGTGACCCCGAATCAGCTTGAACAAAAAATTATCTATTCTGTTTATGTTGGCTCCGTTGTATAGAACCTGGTTGGAATAATATCTTGTGTACTCCGACTCTGGTGTTCTGTGTAATCCAAGGCAACGTCTAAGACATTGCCTCTCAAACACCCGAATCTTTTCCATTTGAGATGGGGCAACGTTGAACCACACCGGGCATCCGTAGGCAATCATCGGCCTGATGAGGGCCATGTAGCAAATCACCTTCACCCTGCTGTCAAGACGGCTGCTATAAAACAGTCGTTTTGTCAAGGCTAAGGCTCCCCTAGCCCTGGCCAAAGCAGCACCTATATGTCTGTCGAAATACAGGTACTGATCCAACCAGATGCCAAGGTACTTTACTACACTTTTACTCGCCAGTGGATGTCCATGTGGCCCTACGATCACCATCTTGCGCCAGTTCTTTCTCGTATCCCTTGAGGCGCTAGACAACGGAGTCCTAAACAAAATAGTTTCTGATTTCTGGAAGTTGATTTTCAACTTCCAGTCATCACAATATCGCTGAATCTTGTCGAAGTCACTCTGCAAGAGACTTTTGATGACCTCAACTGTATGAGCTGTTCTGTACGCAATTAGATCGTCGGCGTACGCAATTGCCTGAGTTAGACTACCTATCATATCGCTGGTGTAAATGTTGAATAGAATCGGCGAGTTAACCGCTCCCTGCTGAAGACCATTATTAATATTAAAAATTGCAGTAGAAGTTACATTGCCACTCTTGACAACAAACTTTCTACCATTTAGCATGTCATAAAGCATATACAATAGAGGTTTACTTATACCTAGTCTGGTTAGCTTTAGATAGAGACCTTCTAACCATACGGTGTCGAAGGCCTTCTCCAAATCAACCAGACAGGCACCCGTACACTGCTTTTTAGTTTTGTTCCATTGGATATCAGAAACAAGTTTAGACGCGGCATGAATTGTGTCATGTCCCGCCTTAAAACCGAACTGATTATCCGGGATGATATTTTTGTCCTCCGCCCACTTGAACAAGGCTCTATTAATAACCTTTTCAAATACTTTGCTGATACTCGGAAGAAGACTTATCGACCGGAGATTCGCCGGATTGGAGTTGTCCTTTCCCTTTTTTGGGAGAGGGTGCACCACAGCTGTCTTCCACCGCACTGGATAATATGCATTATTCAGCGCGTTGTTAAACAGTGTAGTATAAATGTCAACTGCTTCTTGATGCAAATGTCGTAGTACAACGTTGGATATACCATCGACTCCTGCTGACTTCTTTTTCTTTAATGAAGCGAAGATGAACTGGAGCTCATTCTTCGAAATTAACAGGGGACTGGGCAAATTTCGGTCGGCGATTATGGCGTTTGCCAAATCTTCATCATTAAACCTGGTAAAACCAAGGTTCTCAGATCGCCATTCGGTTATATCGTTCCGGAGCCATAAGTGATGAAGCAGAGCTCAGTTCTCCAGGTCATGATTCGGGCGAATGCTAGCATTCACCTTGTACACTTGCTGGAAAGCAGCCCCCACAGCCTCCACTCTCTCCTGCGGATCGTCGATTATATAGAGGTCATCGTCCAATACGGCATCCTCTGGGTCTATGCCTGCTGTCAGAAGTAAGTCTCTGTTCTCTGTCGTCCTCTGGAGCTTAAGACACGGAAGATCGTTTTTATCCTTTCTTCTAAGAATCTTATTAATTTTTGGGAACATACTTGGGTCGCTGGAGTTAACGGCCGAATTTTATTGTCCCAGAACGAATTAATAGCCAATCTATAATTTTCTTTGATCAATTGGTTGATGTTTTTGATGGACGACTTCAGTGTCCTAATCTCCAGGTCTCGTGTATCAGTAAACCGATTCTTACCAAGCGTTTGGTTGGGAGTATTCTCAATAGATATCGCGCAATTAAATGTATTTATCTTAGATTATTCGTTTAAAAGAAATCACATATTTTGCAAAGCTTTAATAGGTCTGAGAAGATTTCAGCAAACTAAATCATTGGAGACCAATAGAATAAATCTACCGAAAATAATTTATCTAACGCTAATTAAAAAAATAATAATAACAGCAAGGTTAAACAAATATGCGATTTCACTCAATAGTTGTATAGAGAATTATGGATCATTGGCTAACACAAACCTAATGACTGTGAGTTTCTAAGTTATAATTTCTCAAGCTATTCTAAGGAAACTTAAGAAAAACTAAATAACTGTTCATGCAAATGACTAAGTCAGAAATGGAATTAGTTCGATACTAAATTCATAAGATAGGTAATGGAAGTTTAATAAAGGTCAATGCAACACAATTATAATATTTTTTTTTTTAATTTACTGCGCAATCGTATTTAGGCCCGTTTGCTGATACACAGCTTAAGCAATTAAGCTCTACCTAAGCACTTATGTGACAGTTTACGCAGAGGAAAAAGTAGCCCATAAGCGTTTTAAGTTGAACTTAAATATTTATGACTCGTATCAGCAAACGGGCCTTAATGTTTTTTTTGTTGTTTTAATTTATATCAGATTTAAATATTGAATATTGACTTTACTGTTTTTCTTTTCATTCTAAATTAATGCCACCAATATTATCCCAACATCGAATGAAGTCCTGGACTATGTATTAAATTTAAATTTATTTATTTACATTTCATAAAAATCCATTACTTAATGCATTTATGACTGTATGTATACTCGTATTAACTTATAAATAAATTGCAATGTGCATTTAACCACATTGCTTTTAGGTCAAGTTTAACTTTAACTATACATTTATTAAAATTATTGTGCATGGAATAAAATGCATATGATAATTTAAATAAACTTGAATCTTAACATGCAACAGTGTTTACTGTCGTTAAATTACCGCGATCTTCATGGTCACTTTATATTTATCTTTGTTGTTATAAGAATACTTCTAAAATGTTAGCTTTTGGATGAATAATATTAGGAGATGATGTATGTGTTTCTTTTCAAATATGGAAAAAAAACAACTTTTTTGACGAACAGCTGTCAAGCGGAACCAAGAAGTTTCTATATATTAATGACTTTACCTGGCTGCTAATGTACAATGACCGCTGTATAAGTATCTTATGATGTCATTTACGGATTGAGAATTTTGAAAAAATTAAATGAAGACTATAAATTTTATAACCTATAAGCATAAATTGTTAGAATTGCCATAAAACCTTAAACAGAAAGCACCAATGCCAAGAAAACAAGGAAAACAAATTTATAATCTCGTTAAGTTCTTAGCCTTTAGTGAACTTTTGGCCGTTGAACTAATGACTTATGCCTAAGATGTGCCAGGCTATGTACATTCATTGTATCTGCATGTGAGCTTAAAGTAAAGCGGAGTTAACTTGAAAAAAAAAAATACTTTTATTTAATGTTTTTGGACTGATGTTTGAGAATTTTGCGTAGACTAGCGAATTAACATTTTGCACAAAGAAAAAGTAATCCAGAAGTTGTCAATCACAAGAATTTAGAAAGCAACGCTAAGTTATGCGTGTATCGATCGAATGTTTCTGAAATACGTTGATGGTTTCGTTTGCTTTATTGCCTGCTGGAATCAGCTCTTAAAAATTAATGTTTTAATGATGGGTCTGTAGCGAATATTGCTGACCGTTATGCACTAATGAATACTAATATTTACAAAAAAGACATGGTCCGATGTCTCCACCAGTCCACAGACAATAGCAAGCAATTGAATAATCTTTTGAGCATTGTCTTAGCTCCAAATGCGACAATTTTGTTTCCTCATATTCCGAATAGAGACAAAAATAAGCTTCAACACCGAACATAACCGTAAACTGTTCACTCACGGAAATTTCGACGGAACCAACGGTCATACGACTTTAATTCTTGAATAAGCTCGATTTCCTAAGCATAAAGGTGTGTCCACAACAAAGAAACTTTGTTGAAACATTTCAGAAACAAAGAAACATTTCTGAAAAGTTTCTGAAATGTTTCTTAAATGTTTCTGAAATGTTTACTTTGGTCTGGACGCTCGCGAAACAAATCTGAAATGTTTATTAAATGTTTCACTGTTTCCCATTCCGAATGGAAAACTTGCTTTGTTTTCCAAGCATTAACAAAGGTAGATAGCGCGTGAGTGGTTTTTCATATAGATATAAAAATGTAGCGAAAAGTATGGATAGCAACGAGGTTTTATCCAATTTATCAAAATTTCTGAAACGAAAAAAGTTTTGTAGGATCCACTTGACGAAAATTAGAAAAAAAAAAAATAAAATAAAAAAATCCGATGCTTTGACTGAAATTTCCAAAAATATAAATTGGGAAAAAGATGAGGTTAATATAAAATTCATGCGCTTAAAGTGCAACACAGGCGAGAAAAAAAATTACAGACTTATCAAATTGGTAGATGGAAGATTTCTCAAATGTTTCTGAAATGTTTTTTTTTTAACAAATGGGAAATATTTCAGAACCGTTTTTCAAACAATGATTCCTGAAATGTTTCTTTGGTGTGGACACACCTTAAGATTTTCCATTAAGTGGACGTGCAAAACCCAAGTTGTTGAGAGCTTCCCGATGATATATCGATAAATCGGAATCTTCTTAAACATTCTTCTGAACGAGTGCACTAAAACTTGCAAAAAAAAAATTGGGAGCAAAAGCAAGGTCAACAAATACTGCGAATAAAATGGTGTCAGATGATCGATTTACTTAGGTATAATTATTTTGTAAGTGCTCAATGAATTTGGAGCAGAGAAGCATCATTTTGGGACCGAATTTCTAAGACTTGACAACGTCGTTGAAGCTGGTATGTTATCACATGAAATAGCAAGGGCTACTGATAAAAACGATACTGACACAGTTTTCAATCTTACAATTGGTTTGACAAATATAACAGTGTTCAGTTACTGGGTTAAAAAACATTCGAAAGATTACGTATCTTCAAAATAATAACAAAATCGGTGAAACCATTGACGAACTTCATATTAAAAAAAAAAAAACAAGTATCTTCAAAAAAAACTTCAACTTCCTTTCTCGTTATGTGATTTTTTTCGAATAAAAACTGAAAGGAATAATTTTTGAAATTAAATTTGTTATTTACAGGTTCGAAGTTGTGGGTAAAATTTGAATTGATTTTCTCTTCTAAGAAATAAAATTTCAAATGCTCTGCACAACATTTGATTTAAATTCTTCCATATCTATACTCTGTCCCGGAAAAATAGGCAGTACACGTCTTATGGGAAAGCTTTTTCAAAATCAGTAGCGTGTCATATATTTGCACCATACTAAATTGAAAAAAATTCCCCATAAAAAGTGTTTGCACGCCCGTAAATATATAAAATAATGAAAAAAAAAACTTCATTGCATCGGACGCAGACCCAACGTCCTACTTAGCACACATCTGAGTGTCAACTAAATTGCTTTTGCTGTGGCCTGTGGCTGCTGCTGCCATTCCACCCCCTTAAATTTTGATGTGCTTTCAAAGTAACCTGTGTCCATTTCTTAACTCGATCGGTTTTTCCTTGGGTTTCTGTTGAGGTGATTTTGATTTGATAGCTTTACAAAAAGTTTTGAATGCTGAGTGTTATCGTGGAGTGTTTTCATTTTTTGCACTTCTTTTAATGTGTGGAAAATATCTTAAAATGCAGGAACAAAATTTTAAGCTGTTTTCTTTGAAGATGAACATTATTTGCGTAGATTTTAATTAATGTAAAGTAAAGTATTTTTGTATAAAATGTATGTTTAAAAGGTGTATTTATTTTAAAGTTTTGTGCAATTTGTATTTTTAACTCGTGTATTTTAAAAGATGTGTGTTTTTTTTAAGTTTTGTACAATTAGTTCGAAAAGGCTTCGAGGATTGTAAAAGATTTAAGTTCCGAAAAAACAAGAAATTGTTAACGCGACAAAAAATTCATACAAATTTGCAAAATAAGACAGAAGCTTGGAAGCAAGTAGCTGATATTTTTCCTGTAGGTGAATGAACAGTTCACAGACTTCTTAACGAAAACAGTTCCAAAGGCCAAAACTCGCCACCAAAGAAAAACAAATTTGATAAGGAATCATTTTTCTTGCTTGTTTTTTTTATTTAAAAGGGATTAGGCCTACTGGGGATGGCCTTCAAAAACGCAACTTTTATCTTACCTCATGGTGGTGTGGTGGTATTTTTATAAATAAAACGATTAAATAAAAAATCCTATCGAAAAAAAGAGCGGTAACCCTACATACTATTCTTTCATATTTGGGTCCATTTAAAATACACACTACGAAAACCCTGTGAGAGCTTTATTGAGTGACAGATTTATGCAATCCACCGTAGCGAGAATGAGAGGCAAACGTCCTAACTTGCCTACACTGCTTATTTTTCTTGGACGGTGTATAGTTTGATTTTTTCGCGTACTCAAGATAAGACTTACCCTATGAGTAAGAAAAACTATTACGTTGTAGAGCGAGTTACATAAATTAGTATTTGAAATATTAACAGTTTTATGAAACATTCTCATCATCCATTCCATGCTCTGATGGATAAAAATATTAGAGTTCAAATACCTTATAGGTAACCTTCATTAACTGTCAATACCCGATAGCCATGAATGCCCACAAGACAAACCCTATCATTAATTCGTGTGGTCTCTAGAAACGAAGAGCACATCATAGTGTGTTTATGCTTAAAGATCAACCAAACACCTCACACATCAGTAGAAAGATTAATTACCTCCTATAGGTCTGAATTCGAAGATCCCACACAATACAGACTCAACCTGTCGAATAATCACCTGAGAATCGTCAATATTTATGAACGCAGCATCAGAAAATTCACCGCCTCCATGATCAACTCTAGCTGGTATACGAAATGGAAATGCCAATCGGTTCGGTTCGTTGGATTGATGTATATATATTACCTCCCATCATTACTATTTGAAATTCTATTCGAATGTTTTGGTGTCGATTTTCGCAATCGGCAGAAGAAAGATAAATCGAGCAAAGCTATCTATAGAATCGTTAATGCAACACCCCACACCGCTCTGCGTCTCATCACTAAATTACTCAATACAAAGTGCACAATCCTTTTAGCTTGATGCGTAACTCAATCTAATGGTGTTTATTTCTCTATTGAGCCACAATCATGTTCGCAAGATTGAATAATCAGTGCTGTCGTTTAAAAAAAACGGAGCTTTTACGAACAAAAGGGATTTTTTTAATTGTTGGAAAATTGTACTTTTTGTAGGATGAGACTAGAAAATATAAATTTATTTATTTATTTATTTAAACTATAAGAAACTAATAGTTTTTCGTCTATAAAAATTTGAAATGTGCAGTTGCGGGCGAAGAGTACTAAGTCCCGGAAGAGTGAAAGAGTTTGGAGTTGCTTCCATAACATTTAGAATTGAAGTTGTTTCTTCCAAACCTAAGCATATACTAATTTTAAAAATTACATAGTTGAAACAAAAATTATTGCTTATTTTGGTTTTTTCGATTTTTAAAAGAAATCAATTTCTAATACATATCTTTCAAAATAGGGATTTTTTTTCCATTGGGAAACAAAAATTGACTTTTTTCAAAAATCTAAAAAAAATATTTTTTGAAAATTTTAGTATGCAGCATTATTTAGAATCCTCGTGTATAAAAATTTTGATCGAAATCTGTTTAGCCGTAATGAGACAATCGAAAATAAAAAACATGGTTTATGGCAGATACCGATATTAACATTTCATTTAAAAATTAAACAAAATATAGACTACTTCTATAAAAGTGCACTGATTTTTTTTATCAAAATGTCTAGTATGATTAAAATATCGATTTAGTTGTTGTTTTCCAAATTCAAAATTGCCGTCTATAGTATATATACATTCAAGTAAAAAAATCAATTCTGAAAAGATCATTAAATTCTGAATTTACAGTTACATCTTGAATATTTTTGTATTAAAACAGAATGATAAAAACAACACGATTTACTAAATTACTCTCAATGACAGCCCTGTTTTTCTGTTTGTTTTTTTTTTTTTTTTTGCTTAAGTGAATCTCTAGTGGAGCAAAATGCATAAATCATATCGGATTTTTATTCGAGATAGTCTATTTGAAGTTGGAGTGAGGAATAGATGAGATTAAGGTGTGCAATCTTTTTAAGGCAAAGCGACACTCAAGCAATCAAAGTTACAAGTGGCGTAACGCATGTAACTGATGCTTAAGACTTACAAAGTATTTCATCAGGTGTTTAGTAGATTGTGCCCAACCAATTGAATCTAAAAAAAATCAACCTTGATGATTTTGACATAAAAGAGTGGGCTAAGTATATTTGGTTTCGATTCCGAACTTAGATTTAGATTCTTTTCAAAATTTGCTGTATTTTTCTAAGGCAGGAAGAAGGGGATACAATTTTCTGTCGAATCCGAATTTTTCGTTTACTGCATTTATATTTGAAATTCAATATAAATTCGTGTAGATAGATTATTTTTGAACAAGCACTTGGCTGGGGCCCGAGCATGGAATCTTTGCCGCATCTTTCCAATTTGAACAACAACAGCATCAATTGAATTGTTTTGAGTAGCGAGTACTTTCGTTTCTTGTTGATTGTAGTAGATTTTTCTAGCGATTTTAAGTTTTGAAAAACTAAATTTCATTAATTAACATAATAATTTCTGCTGTGATTAACGTTTAAATTAATTGTCTTTTATAGTTAACATAAATCGTCTGTGTTACCAAATTAATGAGTATGCCGATTACAATGGATTTATTGTTATATACGTATGTATACAATAAAAATGAAGGTGTACTTAATGATTTATTTATTGAACACGCAACCTTGAACATTGCTAAAGTAAAAATATTTCTTTTAAGCAATTTCGACATGTTTTTGGGTTTCCAATTATGTATAACATGTTACTTGGACTGATCTTCATATCACTTTAAAAATGAGTATCGTCATCAGTGCGGTAATCGAAAAATAAAAAATAAACTTCGAATGTTTATACATATAAGTATAATTATTCAGACATTTTTTTGGAAACCACATTTATTTGCTTAAAAGATAAGTTAAGTCCACCGAAAGTGGAAAATACCTTGAACCCATAATAAAGCAAATTTGTAAAATAACGCGCATGCATAACAATACGATATTTTTAAAATTATTTGTTGGTTGTTCGTTCCATCAGACCCCTTTTTACACTTAATCCATCGATGGCCTCTATACCCCTTAGGAGAAGGTATATGCGGATTTTTGCTGATAAATGTTAACTTATGTACACTCAGCGTATCTAGTATAAGTCTTATTTTATGTAATGCTATTCGATAGTTTCAAAATAAATTAGCAAAAAATGCAAAAGTTTGAAAAACAGAAATAAAAGATGTGCATAATAATCTATTCCGCCTCGTTAAAGTGGGAGGGAAACTTTTTAAAAAAAATATATATTATTAAAAACCAATTCAATATACATATATTGAACACCACCTTTGATACATGTATACCTATATGATAAAGGGCAAGTTATGCGTTTGAAAAAAAATCGAACTCAAAACTTGACATTACGATGATAGAGAAAGAGAACACGAACCAATTGGGTCCCGCAACACTATGTAGGTCTGCTTGTCTTGATATGAAGGCGGTATTACACTATGTTATAAATATAGCAAACTGTCCAAAGTATTCATATAAGTTTGATCGGCATATTTATATTAATCAAAAAACTTTTTGTGTAATTTGGTCAAACATATTAACATAAATTGTTATTAACGTAAAGGTTACCCAGATTGAACAATTGTTTTGGATTTTCGAGTTTTTTCTCGCGGAGGGCTCTTCCAATTTCGATTAAGATGTTTAAACAGGGATCCTTCAAATTATAAATAATTCTTCATATTACTTATTAAAATTTCCCAAATAATTTTTTTTAAATATATGTTATATTTTAAAAATGGGAGGACGATTGTCATCAAGCCTCTTACAATAGAAATAATTATTATTAAGTGGCAACTTCTCAAACCTTCATTATTATTAAAATTGAAAATACTTTCGTCTCTCTTTTAAAAGAGGGTAACACGAGAAGTTGGCAAAATAGGTATTGTATATATTAACCTAAAAGAGAAAATTTGGCACATTTTAGCAAAATACTTTGTTAAAGAAATCAAAACAGTTACATTAACATAAGAATTCGTTGCTAATCCATTTATAGAAATTACCAATTGTAAGTAATATAAAGTAAAATAAATATGTACCTAAAGTATTTAAAATATTGTAATTTTAGAAAATAAAATTGAATAGTTCACCAAGAAATTGTTGGAAGGTTCCCCGGTGCAACAACAACGATTTTTTTTAAATATGTTTTTAAATTTATATTATTAAATAGGTACTTACAATTTATGTACCAATTTTTTTATATAAAATAATAAAAGACATTATTTAATTTTTCATATACAAAAAAGGGTACATTTAAAACCATCATTTGAAAAAAAAATCGACTACTCGTTTTCGATGTATTGAATTTCTAAAATAAAAAAATATTTGTTTTAAATCCAAAAAAATAATTTTTGGCCATTTTGGCATGCAGTAAGATTTAGAATTTGGTAGATGTCCCGTGTAAAAATTATGATCGAAATCCGATGAGGCGTTAATTCGAAAGTTGTAAATAAAAACCAAAAGTACTATGGCAGGTACTATTAGTAACATTATATGTAAAAATTTGCATAAGTCAGGATATAGACTATACCTACAATAGTGCACAGATTTTTTAAACAAAATTTCAAGAGCAAATTTGGAGATAATTCAGATTTAACTGCTACAAAAAATTGTAACGGACAAAAACAAAAGTTTTTAAAAAGAATGTAGCAATGTACTAAGGCGCTTAAGAACCTCTAGTTTGTAGTTGTATTTACTTGTACATTTTTTTTACGATGTGATTTAAAACATGAGCAATTTGTGAACTTTTTTAAAAATAATAATTCATAGAGGCTTAGTTCAAAATAAATCGGAAGAAGAGATTTGACATCTTATGCTAACTTGTTGTAAGTGTTGTTTTTTTTTAATGTTGCCAAGCTCAAAACGCAACATGAGAACATTTTAGAGATATGGGGCCTATACCACAAAACTAAAAGTATTGAACAAGATACACATTTTATCAAATTACAAAGGTTTGTGTACCACAAGGCTACAAGTAAATATAGCCCTTAATTTGGAAATTAACAATTTCCCATGGCTCTGTATAACAAAGCTACAAGTGTAAATAAAATTTAACTAATTATTGTTAAATAGTTAGAAAAATTTAACGTACTAATTGAAAATTGTTAAGTATAGTTACAAGTCAAAATTTTAACTTTTTATACATAAATTTCAATATTTTGTCTCACATAAAGACATTACATACTTTTTTGCTTTATTAATCCACCATTTTTTTTAATAGACCTTAGATGTCATTTTGCACGTACTTGCTCTTATGTTCGATCACAGCGTATGCTAAAGATTTCTATTAAGAATTATTGTTAAAGTCGATTTAACAATTTTTTTTTTTATTTTTTTCTAAAAAAAAATTGGTATGATAATTTGAAATATTTAATAGTATAAACTTTAAAACAAAAAAATAATCCAAGAGTTTTCGAAATATTAAATTTTCAAAAACAAAAAAAAAAATATTGTTTTTTTCGAAAATCCAAAAAAAATATTTTTCGAAAATTTTGTTATGCAGTATTATTTATAATTCGAAGGACCTCCTACATTAAAAACATTTTATCGAAATCTGTCGAGGTGTTTATAAGAAACTCGAAAATAAAAAACATTGGTTGTGTAGCAGGTACCGTTAATAGCATATAAATGTAAAAACAAATGTTTGACCTTTTGAACCACACTTTTTTTTTCAAAATCCTTAGAGCCGTGTTTGAGATAATTAAGATGGTAGACAAAATTGTACGGCAAGTACCGTTATTTTTGGGGCTAAAAAAACGATTCTAAAAGCTTTTGAGACAATCACCCAAAGTATACAAGCCATGCATTAATTTTGAAATCGATGAAAGTGTATTTGTTGAAAAATTTCGAGTTTCAAACTGTGTAGTGATCTACCTTAGTGAAAGCCTAAAAGTTAAATTAATGCCACTAACAAATCTTAACAATGCTTCTAGCGCTAGACAACAAATTTTGATAGCTTTGCTTTACTCACTGCACTTATTTGTCACCGCATTCTCTAGTCGTGAGTGATAAGTCAACTTGTACAAAAAAGGGAAATTTGCAAATTTAACAAACGTATCTGTTTTCTTTGTGGCAAAGAAATAATAATTACTTGTTAACCCCATACATAGTTGACGTTTGCTTGTACAATTGTTAAATTGTAGTTGTGTCGTATAGGCCCATGGTGTGCCTAAGCTTGCACAATGTGCACAATCAAATGACGCAGAGTGTATAATATTGAAATGATGAACAAGCTATATATTTTTTTTGCCAGACATCAAACATTGACTTTCTGCAGAAATATGCGTTGATGTTTTTCGCAAACATCGCCAGTGGGTACAAATTTGCATATATTGCCCTACGATGACGCCATAAAACAGTTTTACAACAAAACCAAAACTAAAATTTAGTAAAAATCCTTAAAAATTTAAACATAAAATTCACAATAAGTGCAGGACGACCTTAAAGCCGTGTTACTGACTTAAGCTTAGCGAATAAATAAACAAAATTGCTTACGGCATATTATGAGATCATCATAAAGTCCAGATCAGCAAATAAGTAAGTGTGTACATATAGTAGATGCCATCAAACAACCATTCAGCCGTTAGTCTTGCTAACCAATTCTTAACAAAATTGATAAATGGCTTGTGTTTGCCATTGAGCATCTTTGGCTCATCTTTATTTTCATTTTGTTACCTCTGCTGTTAAAGATGATAATCATTATAATTGCTAATGAAAAAAAAGTGTTAAAATAGTGGACATTTAGTTGTTATTTCAAGAATCTCCTGTAGCTTAGGTAAAACAATAATTGTTTTGTAATAATTTCTTATTTTTTTTTGCAAATCGAAGGTCAGTGTTCGAATTATCAGTTTTTATGTTGAATTATCGTAAAATTTATTAGAAAATTTATCTAAGAGATGCTCGTTTATTTTTGTTAGCAACCTTCATTATATAAATTGCGAATAAGCGATTACGTAATAGAATATATTTAGTCATTGCTTAGAATTTTTTCAAATCGTTTTTTGCAGGCATGATATGATGAATGCCTGTAGTGACATTAATTGATTGACATTAAAAATATTACTGGATATTATGTACATTGCATTCATAATTCTATAAAGCTTTTTAGTAAAGATAGCATCATTTTTAAACTATCTGCTTTGTGCACCGATACGTGAAAAATGTTATTGTTAGTATTCAGGGTGATATCAATAACGTTGTCGATATTTCTTATGTTATTTTTATATTACCTTTTATTATTAGTCAAATATTCTTCTATGTAAATTATATTTGACTAAACTTGGAAACGACTCTAAAGATAGAGATTAAATTGTGTACTTACATATACATATAATATTTAACTTTCCTTGTTCCTCTGGATAGGTTTTACTCCTTAGAAAACTTTAGGAAGTAGTGTCAAAGGGGGTAAGTTTGAATAAATGCCGAACATCTTTTTTTTTTAACCGCGAAGCGATAGAATATCATATAAGTTTTGGGTTTATTCCGTTTTGTGTACCACAAATACCTATTATTCCACGTGATAATCAGAAAACCGATTCCTATTCTTTAAAAATGGACAGATGCCACACCCTTTAAATACAATATTTAAATTTTAACTTGCGATATATGTACTATAGGTACGGTGACTATCCGTCCCGTATTACGCTCGACTGTCTCGGGTAAATTTTAAGAAAACCCCGGACCTACGACTGTCCCGTATTTTATTTTTTGTCCGGGTTTGTCCCGGATTTCTCCCATATTACGATATATTTATATTATTTGAATAGCGTTGAAAAAATTTAACAATTTTATTTACAATAATTTAAATATGTGTTTAATATTTTTATGTCAAAGTGTGAAGCCGTCTTAAGAAATGGTTCAGAGAAGCATGTTCACTGAACACATTAATTTGTAATCTTCGTTGAGCTGTCAGATTTCTTTCAAACTGTATCTTCACAAACTTCAAACTGTATTTTCACAAAAAAACACAATACATAAATTTGAAATGTGAGTGTTTACTTGTACAGAAAAATGAAATTTTTTAAAGGTTTTATCTCCAGGGATGGCGGCTGAACTAATGCGGAGAAATTTCCCTGTCTTATTTATCGAATTTTTTATTCTTTGTCATATTTTATCGGTATACTAGTTTTACTCAATCACGTGTTGTTAGTTCTATGTCTAAACAGAATGTAATGAGTAAACCAGCAACTCATTGTATGACATTTATTTTCAGAATTGGTTTTTAATGGAAAAATAAGAAGACATATACTACGGCAGGGATCGAACATGTGACCAAGAGGTTGACAGGCGAACACACAACTATCGCGCCACGGACACGTTCTCCACGATGATAGAGAACATAAAAAAGTGGGTCCTGCAAATTCCGTCTGTCTTTCTGTACAACTCTCTACAGTCTAAACGGCTGAAGCGATTTTCTTAAAACTTGGTATTTAAGCATTTAAGGTGATTGTCAAAATAGATTTTTGAATCGTTGTTTTAGCCCCAAAAATAACGGTACTTGCTATACAAATTTTTCTACCATCTTAATTATCTCAAAAACGGGTCTTACGATTTTAATAAAAATTGGTGTGTGTACTATTGGGTATGGTCTACATTTTGGCCAAATATTTTTTTTTAATATTTTGTTATTAACGGTACCAGCCATACAACCATTTTATTAATTTTCGACTTTCTCATAAGCGCCTCAACGGATTTCGGTCAAAATTTTTATACAAGAACTCCTTCAAATGCTAAACAATACTGCATATCAAAATTTTCGAAAAATAGTTTTTTGGATTTTTGAAAATAATTATTTTTTTTTTTTGAAATTCAATATTTCGAAAACGGGTGTACGATTTTTTCTGAAATTTTGGTTTTGAATTTATATTATTAAATATTAAAAATGTTCATACCAATTTTTTTTTAGAAAAAATTTAAGAACTTTCAAAATACATTTAGCCGTTTCTATTAAGAATATTTTGCATATAATGTAATCGTATAGGAACAAGTACGTGCGATCCAGTCGTGTATTTTAATATGAAAGAAGTCGTAAATACTGTGTGCGTCTTTAATTACTCTTAAGTCCCTGTTATGATTTCTACTTTTCGCAATGTGATGACTAAAAACAAACATTAAGAACATCTACTGTTAATTTAGATTTTTTTTGCCAAAAATCTGAAGCTTTATGAGATATGAGATATGCAACTAATAAGAAAATCTCTTAGTGGCTCTCATTTATAAAATACATAAGTTGTTTCTTTGAAAGTCGATTGCGCCGCTTATTATTTGTGCTTTTCAATAAGTACCTACCATATTTATTTTGTTAACAACAAATACAAAAAACAATCTCAAGTAGAAACAAATATACCTAGAGGGTAAGCTTGAAAGTCGAGGTCTTCATTTAATGTCCGTCACGTAATTGAATATGACGCAGAATATTACTAACAAAAAAAAAACAAAGACGATTGTATTGTATTTGAAACCTAGCTGAAATGCAAAAGTTAAATGCTAAAAATGTGCAAGAATTTAAGATTGGTGGTTTACACCGTTTTTTAAGGTATAATTGTACACACTATTACTATATACAATTTTGTATCTGACAGACCATTTATTCTAACAACTTATTCACAAATATTTCCACACACTTATTTGTTGTAGATTCTAAAAATTCTACAAGCTCCTCCATGAAAGTACCGTTTGTATATGCTGATTGTATAAAAGGAATTGAATATTTAAATTTAACTGATAAATGCCTATATCAATACGAATATAGAATTTTGTGTTTTAATAGACAATTCAAAAGAAAGTTGTACAATTATCTATTTGTAATCGCGTAAAAGCTTTGATTTTAGTAATCTGATTTATTTAGAAGTTTTTTTTTTTTTTGTTTTTTTTTCGTGTAACTATTTGGAAGTGGATCAACAAATTGAAAAATTAAATTCCATTTAAATGCGTTTTCAATTTTTGTATAGTTTTACTCTCAATGCATTATTTCAAGTCTTTCGAAACACTCCAAAAGATAAAAATGTGTGTTTATTTGAGTTTTGAGATAAGGCCAAGTTTCGCTTTGAATATAAAGCAATATAAGTTCCACAATTTCTGAACAAAGTATCGCTGTTAATTATAAAAATGATTGCTACAAAGAGGTTTGTGTATTTTTGCCATAATATAGAGAAATTTTTTACAATATTTTGTGCGATTTGTTTCAAAGTATTCTAGTCTTAATTGCGGTCAGTCTTTTTGGGCTAGTTGCAGCATGCGATGCACAAATAAAAGTTGAAGGAACTTGTCCAAAAGTATCAGTTATTCCGAACTTCAATGCGGAAGCAGTAAGTTTTGAATATTTTAAAAAAATAATTTAAATATATTTTTAATATGTTTTTTTTTGTGTCATAACATTTGAGTATATGGGATTGTGGTATGAAGCAGCAAAATATCCAGCAATATTTGAGACAGGTGGAACTTGTGTGACAGCAAATTATAAGATTCTGCCAAATGGCACAGTTGAAGTAGTTAATACTCAGCAAAACAAATAGTAAGTATAGCAAGAAAATTAATAACTTCAATAGATATTGGTAATACCCTTATGTAGAATTTCTTAATCGCACTTATATAGCGTCAAGCGATACACGAATTGAAGGGCCTTATAATTGAGGAATAAAATTTTCCTTCTAATTTATTATCATTTCCTTAAAAAAAAACCATTTTTGTATAATTGTTTCAAAGTTTAGAAAATTCATTTAGAATTAAGTAAAATTTTTTGATTTTTGGGGTTTTGATGTTCTTTTTTACGAGCCATAGAACTCTAATACTTATTTTCTTCTCCAGTATCCAAGCACCTATATCAATTAAAGGAAATGCAGTAATTGTTGAAAATGCCAAATTATTGGTCAATTTCCCCTCTGTTCCAGGCAGTGGTAAGATTACTTCCTTCAATTTCAACAGAAATATTATTTTTTTCAATAAATCCAATGTATGTTATTTTTCTATACCTTTTTAGCAAAAACTAGAAGCAACTACTGGGTATTACATACGGACTATTTGAGCTATAGCGTTGTATATTCATGCTCTCAAACTTCATCAACATCGCATTCAGGTATACAATAATGGAAGGTTTGAGATTTTAATAAAATTTCAAATTCAATTTTCCAGAAAACTTATGGATCCTTACACGTGCAAGATCACCATCTGTTCAGACTATTATTGATGCTGTTAAAGTTATAAGTAAGAACAACTTATCGGTCGATAATTTGAGAGTAACAAGTCAGGAAAACTGTCAATAAAACCAAAAAATTTTAAATTTTGTATTTTTTTCTGATTAATTATTAATTAATCAAAATTAGTTGTAGTAGTTTTTATTCATTTTGATCGATTCTTTACTACATCAAAGTTCTAGGACGTAGAAAATTTTAGTATTGGAACACTGCTGCTAACCTTTCTTCACGAAATACTGAGGACGTTGCTGTTGTTAATCAGATAGTCAATCGAAATGCCTAATACGTTTCATTTAGTTTTGGATTAAGAAATTAAACTCGGTAGCGAAAGTATTTATTGCCATAAATATTATAATATGTATTTGTTTTAACAATATTTTGTAAAAATATATTTGCATAAAACAAAATAACTAACAGCCCGATTCTCCTTCTTGTGACGAATCACAAGTCACAAGCCCTTGTGACTATTAATTGTGAGGATTATTGTGACTCGATAACATTTATCGAATTCTCCCCCAACCGTCACAAGACAACTCACAATGAAACTCATCACAGCTAAAGGTGAATTGTGTAGTGGCATAATTAGAACAGCTGAATATTAAAAACAAAACAAAAAATGAAATTAATTCGGATTAGGTTTTTATTATAGATGTAATAATGAAGATAAGCTAATTTAAAAATTAAAATTGCTCCTGACTGAATATGTATACAAATAAACAACTATCAAAGAGATTCCGTTTTCAGGGTTTCATTCATTTTTAACCAAGAAAAGAAGTAAAATGATTTATATTTTGATCTGAATGTTGTAGAATGAACAGAATACCTACAGATAATCACACCATTGTATGTTTTCCTTCTCCATGGAATTGTGTATCTCAAATTAAAGTTTCATTGCCGTTTACTTCATGTTGGAATATAAAAATAATTGTTTCGCAAAATATTATATCGAATGCCGAATAGAAATGTCAAAATTCAAACTATTTGTGAGTTGTGCCCTGCTCGAAAGTAGATCACAATTTCAATTGTTTTTATGACTCTCACGAGTTGTGACTTTGGGGCAGAATCCGAAAAAGTCACAAAAACAATTTCACCTCTTCTTGTGACTTGTGAGGTATGATTGGAGAATCGGGCTGTATAGCTTTTCGTCTATTTTTCTTCCATTTCTTTTGCTCGGCATCTATCAAATGAAAAAAGAGGCACTTTTTCTGATTATGTACTGTCTAAAATTGAATTCGATTCTATATTATATACCATACGACCCATTGATATTATAATACACTGGATAGTGTATTCTCTATAAGTATAATAGTTTTTTTTTATGTTATTCAAATATGACATAAGATGCGCTGGTACCAGCATTGACGTTTCTCCGCGTAAAATAAAATAAGTTGACATTGTGTTGTGTAAAAGCAAAGTAGAAAAATATTTTTGTATATTTTATTGTTTTATACAAAAACAAATAAATAATACCTGCATTAGAAATATCGCTCAATGTGACTTCTAAGTAATTCACAGTGTTAAAAAGTTATACTAGCATGGTATGAGCGTACTTATAACAGTCTTCAAGTTGCCAAAACAAAAACATGTATTAAAAATCTCTCTGGTGTAAAAGCAGACTTTGCACGAGATTTTAACTTTATATTTCGTTTCGTGACTTTTAGTCGATCATAAAATATTCACACCGTTTACGGAATCCGCTTAGATTCCTGCGTGTGGAATAGAACTCGGGACCCTTTCTATGTTCCTCCACATTTATTTCATTGGATTCTATAAACGAGCTGATTAAATTATTATTTTGATTTATCACAAAAACAATTGTTGTGTAATTTTGTAAGGCAGTTCAATTATCAATTCGATTGGATTGCCACTTTGAGCAGTTATGACGGATTTACTGGTAAAATACTGGTAAAATCAAATCATTAATGAATTACACGATCCAAAATAATGACTGTTTGATGGCAATGGCAATTTGAGAAAGTTCATTCCATTCTTGCGGTGTGCCATTATTTTTAAAATGTGTCATTGTGCATTTACATGGCGGTATTATAATGGCAATATTTAATGCCAGTATTCCCTGCCATTTTTTAATGACGAAAATAATGATAAATTTTCAAACAATTTACAGAATTTTGTCATTAATGTCAATATAATAAAAGAAATAATGCAAATTTGCCAATCGAGTAAATCCGGCATTAGAATAGTTATGATATTATTTGGAGCGAACGTAATTCAAGCTCAATTCATTCGATATTCTCGAAACAAAATTATCGAATTCGCCCCATCCAAAATTCCCAATGAGGGTCTATACAGTTTTATTTTCCATTTTGCCTATTCCGCTTCAATTTCACGAAGAATGTAAACGACCTACCTTTGGAAGCATTAAATAAAATTAACAACTTGATTTGGTAAAGTTAAAGTAATTGTCATTCGCTTAGTTAATGTTTCTCACTCCTACATAATACTCGTAAGACAAAATACTTATGTTGTATTGTATTTTGGATGTATGGTTATATCAAAGAATTAATGTCTTTGGAGTTTGAACTCATGCGAGTTTAATGATCTCTTGATTTTTGCTTGTCCACCTACAAACGGATGTATCGCAAAAAACCAACAGCATGTTATATGAATCAATCATTTTGGCAGACAGACAAATGTGATTTATCCATAAACAAGGCCTAATACCCCACGCAGTCCATTTGATGTTTAATCAATGCTGATTGTTGATGTCAATGACAAGAAAATCAAATCACTGAAATGACACCTTTATTATTCACCTACTTGCTGTATGCCTTTGAAAAAAGTAGGCTGTTAAACAAAACCCTGTTTTAGCACAGTTCTGACAAGTTTAAAGTAAGTAGCGAAAAATATAGATGATGAAAACATTTTATGTTCCACAGTTTCAGGTTTTGAAAAGTTTATTATTAAATACTTGTGAATGCCATTTAAATTTAATATCTAATATCTAATAGCTAACATCTCACTGCTTAAAATCATTGAAAATCACCCAATAAACTAAGAAGAATTGAAGTTCGATCGTTCTAAAGAACGTTGTTCTTTAGTGAGGCATACACTTTAGCTTTAAATTCTTAAAAATCTATGGAAATCGATGTGCGGCGCTGTGAAAATCGTCGTCAATTCGTCATGGTGACACAATATAGAAATCGCCCTTTTATCACTGATATCTATAATAAAAACTAGTAGATAGGCAACTTTGCCTGAAGCCATTAGTCGCCATTTTGTCATAGGCAAAACAGCAGATTCTTCTCATACAAATATGTACTTATATTCGTACATAGTCATTTTTACTTTTAGGTACTATAGGGTAAGTTTTGCATTTGGAAAAAAAATCGAACTCGAGATTTTAATCAAATTTGACATTACTATCATAGAGAACACCAAAAAAGTGGGTCCCGCAATTCCGTCTAACTGTACAACTCTCTACAGCCTAAACGGCTGAAGCGATTCTCTCCAAACTTGGTATTTAGGCGTTTTAAGCGATTGTCCAAAACAGATTTTTGAATCGTTGTTTTAGCCCCAAAAATAACGGTACTTGCCATACAAATTTTTCTACCATCTTAATTATCTCGAAAACGGCTCTAATAATTTTGATACAAATTGGTGTGTGTTCTACTTCGCGTACGGTCTAAATTTTTGCCAAATTTTTTCCCAAATATTTTCTAGTTAACGGGACCTGTCATACAACCATTTTATTGATTTTCGACTTTCTCATAAACGGCTCAACGGATTTCGACCAACATTTTTACACAGGAGCTCCTTCAAATTCTTAATTATACTGCATTTAAAATTTTTCGCAAAATAGTTTTTTTGGATTTTTGAAAAAAAAAATATTTTTTTTCGAAAATTTAATATTTCTGAAATGGGTAGACTATTTTTTCTGAAATATTGTTTTTGAATTTATATTATTAAATATTTAAAATTTTTATACCAATTCTTTTTTTAATAAAAAATTTAAGAATTTTTAAATTTAAAATAATAAGTGAAAAACGACTTTAAAAATACATTTAGCCGTTTCTATTAAGAATATTTTTCATAAAATGTAATCGACCAGAGGAGCAAGTACGTGCGATCCAGTGGTACATTTTATTTCTTTATAATGTTGTATTCAAATATGTACATCATTTTCACAGCAAAACAAAATCGTCAAATGGTCTGAGAAGTGTTCAAAAAATAAATGCTTAGAGCAGCCAATAATACTGTCATGGAAATTTTGCCTATGATAATATGACAGTGAAGTATGTATATCTATGGGCCAGTTTTACAGTGAGTTAAATCAAAGTTAAGTCAGAGTTAGTTCAAACTGCATATAAATTAACCCGGAATCAACTTTGAATTTTCAGCATCTATCGAAAACGATCTACGGCACTACTGAAATGGAGATGGCAGCATTATCGAAATCACCCTTTTCATGTGCTAAATTTAATTTGATTTGATCAAAAATATTTAAAATAAAAAAATCAGTGTTTTGCAGATTTGTAGAAGAATTGAATTCTTATACCAATGGTAACCCATAATAGTTGCCCACATTGATTTCAATAGTATGTAGATATATTGACAATCATCTTTCAGGAATATATACTCAGTTAATCAAGAGTTTACTTTACCAATTTTTTTGCGTTAACAGAAATCAATCTATAATTGACTGAAAATAAAACATTTTTCAGGATTTATCTCCGAGCTAACCCTGAAAAAACTGTTTTAGCAGCGAAAATAATTATCAAAAATCAATAGTCTTTATGGAAATGTTAATATACTGTGGATTTACACTAAAATACGCCTAATGCAAATAGAACACAATGATTGCCGGTAATTGACTTTCCCTGAAACTCAACCCGGATACTTCGATTTTATATGCCCGAGGCTTAAAAAAATAAACTGCCAATCTTCTTCGTACTTCATCAAATTTAAAGTCAAATGTATATAGTGGGTTATATGAAAAAAATCGTAAAATGTAGGTATTAGTACGACTTTACGGTCGATTACATCACATGTCACTCATGTTCTTCGTTGAACTTGAAAAGTCGTTTTTAAGAGTGGGTGTTTTATTTAATGAAACTTAACTCGAACCAATCGCGTCATTTTAAGAAAAGAAACGAAAAAAAAAATGTCTACACATCGAGTATCATTTAAACCATTTTTCAATGGCAGTTTTAATTTCCCCCAAAATGTTATTCACATATAATTGTTATTAAACAGATAAACAGAAGATGAGAGTTATTTAACTGCTTTCAATTTTCTTTAAGTGTATTTTATGTATTGATTGAATTTTAAACAACACTTACCGTTTCTTGTGGCATCGTGTTACAGCTTCTCAGTGGCAACTTATACCTTAGGGGTCCCTGATGATCTCTGTAATGTTTTTTTTTTTGAATTGTTGAAAATATCTGAAATGCTATATTTATTAAAGTATTTAGTGTAATTTACCGATATTCCGATAGACAAGTGGAATTTTTCGAAAGCCCCTTAGGATAAACCATTCCACTAAATAGTCCATTCTCATGGTTTGGTGGTGCATCTTTGATTGTGATTAACATCGATCCCGACATGCATTGTATTCGAACGGTTGGTTCGACGCCACTATTTCTATGCAACGAAGGTGCATCTAGGAAGAGGTAAAAAAAAGTAGATTTTTAAAATTAGATTTGAGATTTTTTTTTTTAAATCGAAGGAGAACTGCATTTTTTTTAACCCAGGACTGGGTCTAATTTTATCGGACCTATGTGTTGTTACAAAAAGCTAGAGAGTGTAGAAAAACCATATAGAAGGAGGTCTAATTCCCCCCGGTTCGACGGGAAGGGCATTTCTAAAAAAATTGACTTAAGACAGAAACAAATTTAAGCATCTTATATCAAACATCCAGTGTAAATTTAAATCTTAAGTTCAAAAGATGAATTGGGTTGAATTCATTAAGCCCCAAGACGTTCCGTTCTTAATGCAATTAGCGCACTTTTTAAACTTTAAACATTTTTTTAATGTCAGTTATTTTGTTTTTTGTTTGCATTTTTACATGCACTCCTACAGTGTAAAGCATTGTGTCTACGTGCTTTTTAATTTTGAACTTCTTTAACATGTGGACCTAATGCTGATATATGAGACAGACACAGACCTTGTGCCATGAACTTCAAAGAAAAAAACAATGCACCGTTATGATAAACAAATCCAGGCCAGTGGCAACAGCCTCTCACACACGTAATAACTGCGCATGAATCTTTCAAGACAATGTGATTGCAGCTCTAATATAGGTACCTACATTAAAATTCACCATTATCAAATACTTGAAAGATTCTCAAGATTCAGCTGCTGTTAGAGTGAGCAATAAGAATCAATTAAATTTATTCTCAATTCTCAATAACATACTTCTTTCACCTTAAGTTGCAGCACTTCCGCTCCCACCAATCATTCTAGGATCATTTAAGAAAATTGGACCCTCGAGAGCCACTCTGCATCCACATTACCAAATATGGCCGAAAATAAAGAACTTGTTTTCAGCAGTCCAAAACCAAACCATAAATCAATTCCAAGCAACAAAAATATGCTGCACTGATGTGGATAACAAGCCCTGAGATGCAGATCTCCAAGCTAAAAAAAAAACCCACCGCCATCTACCCATGCACCAAACAAACCAATTGCTATTGCATTGGCAATGACATTGAGTAGCCAAGCTCCACAGAGACCACAAAGAATATAGCCTCACGAGAAGATCTGTGTGTTCTTCCAACTTCATCTTCGTTCGGTTTCATGCCAGTTCTTTGAACCCAATAAATTCTATAGTCTGTGTCTAAAAACTCGACAACAGCGAGGGATATTAGAGGGGATTGCTTGTCGTTAACGTTGGTCCACCAAATGAAGAGCCTTCTATTCCTTTGCTGGTAGGTTCTCGTTGGGATTTGTATGGCTTGCTGTGCTATTATTGCTGTGTTTCTTTGCACATTTGCACACAGAAAAAGGTTTGCTTCGACCTTAGTGATTTTACTCCCATCACATCGAAAAGAAGCCCAACATGGGACATGGAGTTATACATTATGGTCAGTGCCGCATCTATGGGGTAGACAGTAAATCAGGCTCAAAATGCTTTATCAATTTTCTCAAACAAGTTACAGTTGATTTTTCACGGTGATATATTTATAAAACCGGGAGATATATTTTTAATAAATTAAATACAAATATGGTGCCATTTACGCAATAGGAGTCATCGGGCATTATTTTGTCGAACAACAGTTGCACCCTATGTCTAACCAAAAAAAAAGGAACTAAATATATGTGTTGTCAATTATGAATTATTAATTAAAAAGCAGTTCATCTACAAATTTGTAACCTTTCCATATTGAGCCCGGGCGCCATTTCTTCAAAATGCGACTCTGACTGCAATGTACCTTGCTTTTAGCAACGTTACAACCATGTCATCTTGGGTAAGAGCAGAAAAAAAAGCATCTTTAACAATTTCTTCCTCAACTTGGATGATTTAAACGAAACATTGCTGCAGGCACGAGACTTCTGATGGTGGACAAGGTGCATTGAACCTATATTTTTTTATTAACTTCATGCAGCATCTGCAAAATCACGATTACATAGGGCTATAAAATAAAAAATTCCTGCATACTATATAGGTATTGCAGTTGCATATACATATATGCGGATGCGGTACTTCTTTGCTCAAGCCTTAGGTGTGGGTTTTATCGCATGCGGAATTCATCTAAAGGTCAAAAAGCCTATCCGGATAGGAAGGTGTTGGCTTTGAGACACTCTGTGGGTTTGAATAGAGAACAAGGTGTGCAAAGGAAATAATTGTATTTAAAAAAAAATCTTAGAATGTTTTTTAGAAATGCAAATCAACTTGCAGAATGATATTAATCAGCCAACTATTGAAATTAAGGCTGTTTCATTGATGTGGCTGATCTAGACTATGCAAAAGAACCGGTTAATGGACACAAACTTTTGGAGCTTTGAAAGCAAATATGGCTGAATTATTGCCGAAAACAATAGCTGTGTTCTTTTGGCAAAAGCCATCGGCAGAAAAGCAGAATTTACGCACATTCGTAGTCAATAGCCATGTTTTATTGGGAAATTTATCAACCGTAAGTTTATCCGTCGTAGCATTTTTAATACAATTCGCTACGGTCGATAAAAAGCTAAATTAGAAGCTACGGTGGATGGCTGGTTGACGTTTATTTGAGTCTCGAATTTGATTTTGTTAGTTTTGTTGGTACGATTGATAATTGGATTGAATCTCGATGGATGTGTTCATGGAGTGTTATAATTATTAATTTCATTCGTAAGACAAATCGATCTTTTTGATTTTTTTTTCTTTTTATTTATAGTTGCCCAGTTTATATTTCTGAAATCTTAGATAACTCCATATGTTAATCAATTCAAAAGGTGTATTCTTTGCTCAATTATTTTCTGGGGTACGTTTAAGATTCCACCTATATCTGCAAATTTGCATACCCCTAATGTCAATTAATCAATTTTAACTAATTTCGATTTTAATTTTGAAAAAAAAAATCAATATCTATTGAACGAATTCCGAATTACTTTTATTTTTGACTAACTAAGACCAATATTCTTTATGTGTTCAATTTTGTTTGATAGTTATAAATAAACGAAGTTTGTTGAATTGTTAAAACCTACTACAAAAATGGTGATTCTGCCACAGCCACATATCGTGCTTTAATAGGAGATTATGGTTTACATAATCGTCCAAATACGCATGCAATTGGCAAATTTGTGAAGAAATTTGAAGAGACTGGATTGGTTACAGATATTGTAAGACCTGTGCATCATCGTTTCGCTCGTACCACTGAAAATATCGCTGCTGTAAGTGAAAGTGTTGCCGAAGACCCGAATGTGTCGATTCCTCATCGTTCTCAGGAATTAGGACTGTTTTACGGCATATTATGGCGTATTTTGTATTTGGATCTAAACCTACATCCATATAAAGTCCAGCTCACACAACAACTGAAGCCAACTGACCATTCACAACGTCGTAGATACGTCGAATGGGTGCTTGAACAACAGGCGGTGGACGGCGATTTTGCGAACAAAATTTTCTTCAGAGACGAAGTACATTTCTCACTCGGTGTTTATGTTAATAAACAAAATTGTCGCATTTGGGGCTCTGAGAATCCTCAAGTAATTGAAGAGAGTCCATTACATCCACGAAAAGTCAATATTTGGGGCGCTCTTTGGTCCGGAGGTGTGATTGGACCTTACTTCTTCGAAAACGACGATGGAACGATTGCCACCTTCAATTCGTAGCGTTATGGTTATATGATAACCGACTTTTTTTTTGCCTGCTTTTAAAGAATACGACTTGGAGCATATATGGTTTCAATAAGACGGTGGCACATGCCACACAACTCGAGCGAATATGGCTTTATTGCAAGAGACATTTCCTGGCCGCGTAATTTCTCGTCTTGGCGATATCAACTGGCCACCAAGATCATGCGATTTTACACCGCCTGACTTTTTTTTGTGGGGCTACGCGAAAGACCGTGTTTATGCAGATAAACCTTTAACTCTTGAGCACTTGAAAACCAACATTCGTCAAGTTATGGCTGAGATACCGCCCAATATGTGTCCAAAGTGGTCGAGAATTACCTCAAAAGAATAGATATTTGCAACAATTCGCGTGGAGGTCATTTAAATGATGTAGTGTTTCACACATAATGTCAACGTTCAAGCTTTATAATAAAAAGAAATATCATGAAACAAAATATTTTTTATGTGTTTTATTTAGGTTTACTTTTGAAACCGCAAAATGGATAACCCGTTACACTAAATTGGTACTTGTAACAAGGTATATGGTATTATCTGTTCCATACAAATGTAACCTCCTCTTGATATATTTTCAGTAAGAAGAAAGTGTGAATTGTAAGAGTGCAGAAAAAGACATCCCATTTAAATCATATGGCATGACGTTTGACTTATGATGATGATGTTCTGCTTGCAGATTCAAGTGTCTGCGTACTCTGCATATCTGCTCTTAGACGGTTAAAGCTTTTGAATTTGAAAATTCCATTGAAGCTAACTAAAGTGGCAGTTAGCTCATAGACTAATGCGATGTGTGGTGGAAATTAGAATGTCGATTGTTTGGTAAGGTTAAATTTGTAATTTCTTCACATTGTTGAAATCGAAATGCGACCAATGGAAAATTTTCTACCGATAAAAGGTGAATTGATTGCGGCCTTCAACCAATTTGATAGCAGAAGATTATTATTTTCTTTAGGGATACGTTGAAGGCTATTGCGGCAATCCAAGTACTTCGGAAAATTATCGCCCATATTCAATCGAAAGTGACCGATGTAAAAGATATTTTGTTCCGAAAATTTCCAAAGAAAATCTATATCAGATTGATATCTCAAATCTTTTTCAATTTATTCAAAAATGAATATCCTATGATGGCCCTAATGAAGACCCATACATACTGTGCTATGATCTATGCTACACATAGTCTACAAGATTGGAAGGTTTTCGTTTCGGAAAGTGAAAAGCTCTCACTATAACCTAACCTCATATACTTATTAGCACAAATCAAATCACGACTAAACTGATCTATTACAGCATAACAGTTATAAAGGCACTAGGAATCTATGACAATATATAATTTTTTGTTTGCATGCTTCCACAACTCGACTAGGCTTCAATATTCACATTATCTACTCGTGACCTAATATATTATTATTTTTTTTTTTGTTATTTTGTGTTTCGAGTGAATTCACTTTCTTCGTTGCTGTTTTTTTTTTTCTTATCCGATTTTTGATGATCGACATATTGACGAAGTGTTATATGTTATTTAGATAATAGAAATTTAACATAATTTTTTGAGATCCATTCTTCGATCTGCTGACCCTAATCATATTTTAATACAAGTAAAAGTTGAAAAAATATGCTTTGTAATTTACTTACTTGTCGCTGTCGGGATTTGTGCTCCGTTTGTACTTAATGTTACGATTGCCTGAAATAAAAAAGAAAAAACAAAACAATTGTTATTATTTGCGAGTATCTTAAAATCATCCCCTCTTCTTAAAAAACCCACAAATTTAATAAATACTTTAAAGTTAAAAGAAAGAGCTAATTCATGATAAGATAATGGTATACGATTGTGGTAGACTATATTATTAAATATTAACTTCAAGACATTCAGCCATTTGATCTTAACTTGATGTAATCAGGTTTAAGATGCCACGCCTCGCTTCACACCGCGGGGCATAATGGGTGATTTTTGATTAAATAATTTTGATTACGGGTGCTGAATACTCTAGAAAAAAAAGCATCTCATCGCAAGTTAGTTAAATGTATTCAAACTGTATCTATATTAAGTTGTATTTTTACATAATAGTCTTGACAGTCATTAAAAGAACAACATTATTTAAAATATATTGGTGCTTTGCTTTAAATTTATATTATGTATATTATGTAAAAATGTATCTAATGAAAAATATGAAAGCCAGGAGTATTATAACGGGTGATTTTTTAGATGTGTGGTTTTTAATCTGGCAATACTTTCTTCGGAGTTGGTCTTTTTGACAGCTGTCACTTGATTTATGCTCAGTTTGGTTTGCCATTTCATAATGAATAGACTTACTCCTGAACAACATTTGCAAATGTTGTTGAGCGATGTAGCTCACTTTTGGTTAAATGGGTACGTAAACAAGCAAAATTGTCGTATTTGTAGTGATCATAATCCACAATAGATTGTGGACGACCATTGGTTCCAACAAGACACGGTACTACATGCCATACAGCCAACGAAACAATCAATTTATTGAAGGTATGTGTATTATCTCACGTCGTTGGCTTGTGGCGTGACCTCCAAGATCGTGCGATGTGAAGTCGCTTGTCTACGCAGATAAGCCCAAAACGATTGACGCCTTGGTATAGAATATTCGGCGAGTTATTGCTGACATATGGCCCCAATTCTTACAAAAAGTGGTCGAAAGTTGGTTCTTTCGGCTGGAATTTATTCGAGCTAGCCGCGGCGGCCACTTGCCCTAAATCATTTTTAAAACCTAATTCTGTCAAACCTATATCTTTATAATAAAGCTATAAAACTATTACGCTTTATTTCTTCTTGAAAATCTCATGTCTAAGAAAAACACCCGTTATATAAAAATGCATGCATTATGTGCTTATAACATAATTTAGTATGTATATTATAAATATAGAAAATTTCATTGTAGAACCAATTAATGGGAAATCTCAATTTTTAATTTTGAGAATAATGGCGGGAAATTTAAAAAAAAATAAAGAAATAAAAACTATACATTCCTTTATTTTGGAACCTTAAATAATTTTATAAATGGTATTTTTGTTTAGAACCTTAGATTTTAAAATTGGCATCACTGTTTTTTGTGATAGCCAATTCATCATGAAAATAAATTTCGGGTATTTTTTTAATTTATTTTGAAGAATATGGTTTAATTCGAGAAATTATGTAACGTTTTACTTCCTCGTCACCTCCTGCTTGCGATTTGACGGCATTAAATTATTTTTTCTATAGTTATATGCAAAGACGCGTTGCCAGATTACATATATTAAAATATTAATTTTACAAAATATTCTTAAAAAAAAAGCCAATTTCATGAGTTCTAAAAATATTTGTATGTTTTATTTTCTTAAATTAAATTTCTTCGTCTAAAAAAAAAACACCCTAAGCACCTCTTCAAATAAAATTGGGGTTGTTATTATCGTACGTGTATAAACTAAGCAAACTGAAGTTTGACAGATCAAAAAATCAGACACAACCAAGGACGTACGTAGAATGCAGATCAGAGAGGAAATAATTTATTAACCAATAGCGATTACAAAAATCTTACATTAAGATCAGTTTTAATAATTTGTGTTATAAAATAAAGAGATATCAAATAGTTATTACTTTTTCTTCGCCTTTTCCCACAAAGGGAATTCAATAAAATTAAATTCAGTTAAAATTATTTGAGCGAGTATTCAAGAGGTTCATAGTGTTTTAATTATTTGTGAGCAAACAAGAAGGATACAAGACGGCGCTGCAACGAAGGACAAGAGCAGCTCATAAGCACTCTACGGCAGAAGAGAAACACCGGTTTCTCAGAAAGAAAAAAAGGAAGCATTAGAAGCGCGCGGTAGCACCTTCAAAAATTGAAAGATGCTACTACAGGAATGAGGTTCAAAAAGGACTAATAAGCTTACAAAGCACGAAATGAAACCTGCAAGGATGAAAATGCGATTATTTAAGTAAGGGAGGTAAGTATGCATTCGTCGAAAAAAAAAGTTTTGAGATAACAAACAAACATGACATTACGATGATAGCGAAGACAAAAAAAGATGATCTAAAAATTCTCTCCGTCTGTATGTCAGTCTGTCAGACTGTTAGTCTGTCAGTCTGTCAGTCTGTCAGTCTGTCAGTCTGTCAGTCTGTCAGTCTGTCAGTCTGTCAGTCTGTCAGTCTGTCAGTCTGTCAGTCTGTCAGTCTGTCAGTCTGTCAGTCTGTCAGTCTGTCAGTCTGTCAGTCTGTCAGTCTGTCAGTCTGTCAGTCTGTCAGTCTGTCAGTCTGGCAGTCGGTCAGTCTGTCAGTCTGTCAGTCTGTCAGTCTGTCAGTCTGTCAGTCTGTCAGTCTGTCAGTCTGTCAGTCTGTCAGTCTGTCAGTCTGTCAGTCTGTCAGTCTGTCAGTCTGTCAGTCTGTCAGTCTGTCAGTCTGTCAGTCT
Source organism: Philhelius pedissequus (assembly GCA_910595825.1). Classification (NCBI taxonomy): domain Eukaryota; kingdom Metazoa; phylum Arthropoda; class Insecta; order Diptera; family Syrphidae; genus Philhelius; species Philhelius pedissequus. The sequence continues at coordinate 69,134,408 of OU343160.1, read as the reverse complement.
GTCAGTCTGTCAGTCTGTCAGTCTGTCAGTCTGTCAGTCTGTCAGTCTGTCAGTCTGTCAGTCTGTCAGTCTGTCAGTCTGTCAGTCTGTCAGTCTGTCAGTCTGTCAGTCTGTCAGTCTGTCAGTCTGTCAGTCTATCAGTCTGTCAGTCTGTCAGTCTGTCAGTCTGTCAGTCTATCAGTCTGTCAGTCTGTCAGTCTGTCAGTCTGTCAGTCTGTCTGTATGTATGTATAGAAACCTACAGCCCAAACGGGTGGTTCGAATTGCTTCAAACTTGGTCTATGGAGTTTTTTAGGTATTGTGCAGAGGGGAAATTGAATTTTGTTTTTACCTTAAAAAAATTAATTTTCCTGCCATATAACTGTTACGTTAAAGCCTATTTTTTCGGAAATGGCTCTAACGATTTTCATTGAAAAAAATCAATGTAGCTTTTTAGATACGACCGATCATATGGTTGAAAAAAAATTTTTGTTTAATGTCTAAAAACGGTACTTTACCGTTTTTTTTGCTTTCGACTATCTCATAAACGGCTTACCCAATTCTTTCGAAATTTCACACATATATAGCCTTGATTGCCCAATTTATACTGCGCCCCAATATTTTTAATTAATATTTTTTTTTATTTTCAAAGGCATTTTTAAGAAAAAAAATTTTAAAAATAATACTTTGAAAACTGCTCATTAAATTTTTTTCAAAGATTATATGTATTTATAATGTATGTGCTGAATACCATGAATTGGCGTTTTTGAATTTAAAAAAAAAATTTTTTCAAAAAGTTTAAGAAAAAACTATTTTTCTCAAAAACCGCTCCACAGATTTTTAAATTTTTTTTCCCATAAATTCAAATTTATCCAAGAAATAAAATGGCGTACTTTTTTTGAGCTCACATTAGTTTAAGTATTTATTTCAGAGTTTTGAATTATTTTTTATTTAATTAATCCGATTTAATTTTTTGTTTTTAAGTTTATATTATTAAATATTTAAGATTGTCATACCAATTTTTTTTTAGAAAAAAAAAATTAAAGAAACTTTGTGTATAAAAAATAAAGTAAAAAATGACTTTAAAAATATATTTAGATTTTAAATAGAAATCTTTTGCATACGATGTGATCGAACATAAGAGCAAGTCCGTGGATGTCCGAAGTTTTTTATTATATTGTTTTCCATTGGCAAATACAGATTTCAATCTAGATTTTGATTTTTTCGAGCATAATGGAATCTGGTTTCAGATTTCACTAATATTTGTTATTTGTGTAATATCGTTTCTGTGAAATTGCTATCTGTTCAAATTTGAAACAAACTGATACTTTCCGAGAATCGTTTTTTTTTTAGTAAAGTACAACACATATTTTTTCAAGCTTTCAGCTGAAAATTGTATTGGTATGGGTACAAAATGTGACGAAAAATCTATATCTAAATAAATGATCTAGATTAAAAATATCAATTTCTTATATCCAAACGAATGTAAAATTAGGTAAATTAATGTTTTGACAGATCTAGTTCAAAAATAAATTGATTTAATATATCATTGGAAAACCACATTAGTCGACAGAAAGGGACGCCCGACACGGAAGCGAACATTATTCGAGATTGCTTGCGAATCCATACACGTAGCCATCCAGCAATCATATAGATAGATCGCAATCGCCCAAATCCAAAGTCCCCAAAATCCTCAAAATACAAAATCTCCAATATTTCCCGAAATCCCATGTATTAAGTGAAAAATTTGCACTTAGGTTAGAGAATTTTATAGCATCAGATTTTGGATAGAGAATTCAAAGTAAAGGGTTATCCATTTTGCGGTTTCAAAAGTAAACGTAAATAAAACACATATAAAATATATTTTACATGATATTTCTTTTTTGTTATAAAGTTTGAACGTTGACATTATGCGTGAAACACTACATCATTTAAGTGACCACCGCGAAAATTGTTGCAAGCATCGATTCTTTTGAGGTAATTTTCGACCACTTTTTGACACATATTGGGCGGTATCTCATCCATAACTTGACGAATGTTGGTTTTCAAGTGCTCAAGAGTTAAAGGTTTATCTGCATAAACACTGTCTTTCGAGTAGCCCCACAAAAAAATAGTCCAGCGGTGTCAAATCGCATGATCTTGGTGGCCAGTTGATATCGCCAAAGAGAAATTACGCGGCCAGCAAATGTCTCTTGCAATAAAGCCATATTCGCTAGAGTTGTGTGGCATGTGGCACCGTCTTGTTGAAACCACATATTCTCTAAGTCGTATTCTTTAAAAGCAGCAAAAAAAAGTGGGTTATCATATGACCATAACGCTCCGAATTTACGGGGACAGTCGTTCCATCGTCGTTTTCGAAGAAGCAAGGTCCAATCACACCTCCGGACCAAAGATCGCCACAAACAGTGACTTTTTGTGGATGTAATGGCCTCTCTTCAATCACTTGAGGATTCTCAGAACCCCAAATGCGACAATTTTGTTTATTAACATACCCACCGAGTGAGAAATGTGCTTCGTCGCTGAAGAAAATTTTGTTCGAAAAATCGACGTCCACCGCCTGTTGTTGTTCAAGCACCCATTCGACGTATCTACAACGTATCTTCAGTCGTATTGATGTCGATGTCGAGCTCCTGCCCTATATATTTGTCACCACAAAATGGATAACCCTTTATTTAAAATCCCTTTTTGGGTCCACTACATATAATGTATGGAAAAATTGCTAAGCAATCAGCTATGTCAATATTTTTTTTTGACAATAGTACTTTTACTGTATTTTGGATGTGGAGATTATTTCTGACTCTTATCTGAACAAGGTTGTACGTAGAGGAGGCTTCATATAAGTTGAATAATATTTAACCCACTGACTTGTGTGAGACTTTGAAAATGTTGTTCTTTTAACTGAAGTCTCATCTAACCATAAAATACTCCTACACACATACCTAACTAACCAACACAAATTACAAGAAAATGTACAACAAATTAAAAATACTTACAAAAATCTGCACTGCTGTGTATATGATGCGAGTTGACGTCATTTTATCTGCAAATACAAAAAAATATATACATTAAAAAAATAATAATAAATATCTACATGTTAATTAAAAAAAAAATAAAAATAATCTTGATGGCAAACCATACAAGTAACAAATTCAATAAAACATGTCAAACTACATAAAACGGTACTAATTAATTGATTCAGCCAAAGCCTAGACACATAGCCACTCAACACAGACATTAGAACGAGTAGAGAAGATTAACCTACTCTCACGTCTTAAACAGGTATACAAAAAGTTGAACATCACATAAGATACCGAAATAGGTTTTTACGTCAAGTATTTCGATTTCCCGGTAAAGCAGAAAACACCTCTCTCTGTATTTTTCTTGATTCTAAGAATCTAAATAAAATATATACTCTATACACGAAGTTACTGGTAAGTGGTAAGTCATCATCGCATAGGATCAAGTAAATCAAAAGCACGACGCGACACACAATCATTTAAAAAAAAAGAGTTAAATTTAACACGATATTCGTGAGGGTGTTGCAGAAATGACATCAGCGAATAGGTCTTCATTTAATATTTTTTTTTCTTAAGAAATTTGCTTCAAATATTTTATGTGTTATTTAAACTAATTTATATGGCCTTTAAGACATTAAAAACTTTTCACGAAAGATTCAAAATGTAAATTTATTGAATTTGCATTACGTTCTTCCCAAGTAAGGGACATAATCAAGGGGCATCAAAACAAACTTAACTTAAGGCAGAGGCGTTACAAGTTTAAGGTTTCCCAACAAAAAAAAAACATGAAATGTAAATAATTTTCAACGTTAAATTCAACTATTTTTAATGCAAAATGTTGTTATTTGGAGTGAGCCTTTGGCAATACGTACGTATATGTACATACCTATACCATTACGTATTTATGCACACTCGTATGAAGTTAAAGTTGGTGTACGCTAAAATGAATAATTTACGTGGGGTCTCAAAGCATACTCGTATATAGTTGGCGATGTCTTGTCATTAATTTAATAAACTATGCAACACATATAATTAAGATGTCTCACTTTTGTAGGATTTTTCCATTTGTATCATATGTACTGGTACTTATGTAACTAAAGGAGAGGAAATGTCAACTTTAATAGCTCAGCTTTTTAGACAATCACAATGTAGAGTTACTGATTGCAACGTGTAAGAAGATTTTTTTTTATTTTAAGTGTGCTTAATTATTTATGCACCTTCTTACGCAATTATCAGACAAAATTAAGGCTTTGGCTTGAGAGATGACTGGTTATGTAAGCTTTTTGAAACCACTTTACAAATACCAACAAACCTGATAAAGTAAATCACAATTTCATAATTTTTTCATTGAAATGTGAAAATTGAAAAAAAAATGTTATTATCAAATAGGCAGCTTGTTATTTTTGAAAAGATAAGGTAATAAAATCTCTTGTTTATTTTACAAGTTGGATTATTTCACATATTTAGTTGGAGAAACAACAAATATTTATTCCGCATTCGAACAAACAATATAAAGGCGTAACATTATTTGAGATCATATTTGACAATATTGCACAGTTAATTTAAAAAATGGTAATGTTTTGTGAATAAAATATAAGAATTTGCAGCAATAATTCACAATTTTGTTCTTTTCTTTTTAATGTCTATATTACTCTATGTCATATTGACTCAACATTTCATCTATTAAGTTTTACCTGATTAACGTAACCTGGTCTTGGGTTAAGCTATCGATTTGCCCTTACTTTCCTTATTTGCAACTAGATTTTTCAACTGCATTTGTTCAATCAAAACTATCTATAGTCTAGAGTCAACGCAGTTAGTGTGCTTGAAATCAGATCGAATCACAGTAATTTTCGAAATTTTATGAAATTCATTCAAAATTAACAAATTATTTAAATAAATTAAAAACAGAAATGGTAATCAAAATTGACCCTTAACAATTTGACAAAGAAATACGAATTTAATTTCACGAAATAATAAGACAGATTCATAAGAATTACATTACATTACATATTATACTACTCCGTAGATAAATCTAAAAAGTAGAGACACTGAAGCACTGGCAACGAGACCATTGGCTTTAAACATCACATACATTAATACAACAGAGAGAGACAGAGAAAGAAAGAACACACAACAGAAGAAACACATGTCAACAGCACTTGGTTGGTTACCGACGGTCCCCCATCGAAGTACCAACCACGCGCAACGATGCTTGATTTCGCTGATCTATGGGAAGCGATGCTTTAATCGGAGCCAATAAGAATTAATATTAAATCAATTAGTACTCGTTGGTTGATATTTAATTGCACCATTTTAATACATTGTTATTCTCGTGCAAGAGAAACATAGTCACTATTATGATTTCACATGTTATTCTGTAAATTGCATAAGTTAGGTGATTAAAATTACATCTGTTTAATTTGAAAAGGCGCCATATAAATTATACATGTGGAAATAGTTAATGTTACAAAATATCATGTTAACTCATCTAAGCACAACAATAATACTTGGGTAATTTTGGATTGAGTAACATACATTAGCATACATTAGCATATCGATATTTTTTTAAAATATTAATAGGAAAACTTACTAAAAGTATAAAGCTTTATAAGAATAATAAAGGTTTTTTAAGAAACTCGTGTTGATTTATAAAGACGCCGAATATAGTATTTTGTTAAAATTTTAACATACATAACAGTATTGTAAAACATCAACATGACAATTATTTAATTTTACAAGATGTTTTACGTGAGTGCATATATAGGCAAATGTAAGGCTCAATTTCAATTAAAACTAACTTATATCTGAGCTAAATTAACAAGCAATAAGAGTTACACCATATTAAATCAATGGAGCATTTGTGAAAATAATCAACTAGCTGTTGAAAATCAATTAGTGCGAGATCATACGATACGTTCGCATTACAATAGATATATAAGTCCTGAAACATGTTTTTTGTTTGTCAATTTCAATCGAGTTTCTAAGTTGAACTCATGAAACAACTCGAACAGATATATTTAAACTTGCCTACCTACTTCATTTTACAATTTGGTTCAACTGGCCTTTTGTCCCACAAAACAATATATGTAGCCATTTAAGTAGATGACTTTTTGTATAGCGACCATAAGCAAAATAGTCACGTCTTATTTAAATTTTTCTTCTATCCAAATTGTACAGTCGCCAATGAAGAAACTCTCTGCTCCTGATCTGCAAAATGAGATCACAGATAATCCCCAATAAACCTCACCATACCACCGTATGGCACAACAGCCTAAATTGGACACAAAATAATCTGCATACACATAAAGCGGACCTTCAATGCTATATGGACTCCTCGGTTAGATCCTAAGCGCCCACTCTCTAGCACATTGTTCTATAACAAAGCAATAAACCAACATTAGCCGATGCCTGCAGAAACAGCTTCAGTCGTTTTGAGAAGACTGAAACTTTTCCCTGTTTAAATTTAGCCCAAGATCGTTCGATAACAAAGAGTGGCAGTCTACTCTCCCAAGCATTTGGGGTCAACCATGAATATGCCATTGATGGTAACTCTATGCCACACGAAATTAAATTCGCTATGCAACTCCGAAGAAGTATAATATAATTGTGATTCGGCTTCATGAAAATAAAAATGTGGAACATAGTATATGGCTGACTTCCGTATTCTTGCGGGATCCAAGAGATTACCTACACAAATCGGTTAAGATCTTTATTTTATGCATGCAGACCAACATGTCAAGATGCCAGATATTCACATTACACTATGCTGCTGCATGCTGCATAAAGGAACACTGGCGACATTTCTATCTGTTCTGCCATCGAAAATGACACTATTTGCATGCTGCATGGCGGTCAAAATCGTGCCACACCGTAAAGATTCTAGAAAAATTCTTTTCGATTTTATTCATGACCACGCATCATCTACCTGTTATTTTTTCTTTACATAACTTTACAAAAAAAAAGACAGAACAACAAGGATTTTAACTTTGACGTAAATCCCATGAAGTGTCATTGGAGTTTTTTTTTGTATTTACATTTTTACATTGCACTAGGATCACATTCAACTCGTGATGGTTCATTTTCCGTACTTATGATGACCCGTATTTGAAATCAGTTTCAAGCATGTTTATAGACAACACTACCATGACTCAACGGGAATAACATAGTTGTGACCCCGAATGAATAGAAAAGCTAATGAGTGTAATGAATATAACGGCAACCACCAAGTAAAGAGAAAGAAATCAACGTAATCGAAGTTTGAGATTGTTAATTTGGGCTCCATTCACACCTTGTTCATGTTCATGTTATTTATTTCTTTTGTGAGGTAATTTCGGGCGCATGTATTGAAGGCAATGTGATTTTTTTTTAACCTTTCAATTTGATAAGGTAGGTATACTTTTATAGCTGGTTTTAATTGGAAGGCAAAAGAAAAAAGAAATGGTCCGCTGAATGTCCGTTAAGTGACCTCTTTTCTTTAGATTAATGTTCGGCACTTTTCTTGCGGAACGATCTTAAGTTTGGGAAATAAGCTTAACCATTTAAGATCACTCAAAATCCAGGTTTGATTGAACATAACACACGCTGATTTAAAAATGTGCTAAATTAATAACATACTGCATATACAAATTGTTGATTTTGCGGTACAGAAATCTTTCGTTAAATTAGGTTCAATTAACATTGTTATTAATGCCCTAAAGGGCATCATAGCATTTACAAACTATTGAAAATTAATGTTTTTTTTTTACAATTAACTGTACGATTTATTCATCTTCAAATAAATTCAAAACCGCTGTTAAAAAAAAAAGTAAGTCATACCAACTATACTAAGAGTGAACAAATTAGACCTTAATAAATTTCTCTAGTTTTTGTAAAATTAAATAAATAAAAATAAAAAAACGGAAATCAAAATAAATAGAGATTTATATTCATATTTTGTGTTTTATTTTACAATGTTCACTCGTTTTCCTTTAATTCTTAAATCTGGAGGGATCAACTTTAATAACGGATCAGACTTTGCATTTGTCATCATCAAGTATATGCGAATTGTATTGCACATTTTATCATATACGTATTTGGACTTTGAAGCATGATTTAACCTTGGTTAGGGTGTCAATCTGGCTACTTCCAGAAAAGAGGACAAATCACTCAAAAAACTATTAAAAAAGAGAACTTTGAAGAAAAAAATAGAGAACAAAAAAAGAGAACATAAAAAATAAAATGCACGACTGATTCGTACGATCGTACTGCACTAACTTGCACTAACAACTTTAGTGTAGCTTACTACTGACGCTATTAGTAGGTATAGGTTGTCTAGTTATCCTCTGCAGGATTAAAGCCGATGTAGGTAAGATAACTCTGATTGTTAATATAATGAATTGTGGAATACATATGATTCAAGGAATGGATAGGGATTTGAATTTTGAAAATTAAGAGGGTATTATGTACCTACCTATATATAGAGAACCTAGGTATGTAGATATGATCAATGAACATTTTATAAAAAAGTATCTCGAAAATTGTAGGACTGATTTTGATGAAATCCGTTTTTTATTTTTAGTTTTTTGAAAACAAATGGGTTTTTGAAATTTTGGTATGCAGTTTTTTAGAGTTTATTAATATACAAGTGACCATAAAATTTAAAATTATTTTTTGATTAGTTTTAAAAATCATTATTTTTCAAAATAAAAAATTCAAAAATTAATTTTAATTATAAAAAAAAGTTATTTAAAATTTTAATATGCAAAATTAGTTTGACTACCTAGGTCTTCTCAGATATAAAATTTAACAGAAATCCAATGTACAGTTACCGAGAAAGCCAAAAATTAAAAAAAAAATCGTTATATGAAAAGTACCATTAATAGACTTTTCCCATAAACTTGGTTCACATCAAATGATAGCTAATACCAACAAAAAAAATCTCAAAAATTTATATCAAAATCGTTGGAGCCGTTTTCGAGAAAAATAAGATTTTCCTTCAAGGTCATATGGCAGGTACCGTTATTTATAGGCCTAAAAATAAAATTTCAATTTAGTCTCTGAGGAATGCCAAAATAATCACACATACCAAATTTGAAGGTAATCGCTTACATCGTTTAGCCTGCAGCTCGTTATACATACAGACGGACAGACTGACAGACAGACATTTTTTGTCGATCACTTTTTTAGGCTTCTCTATTATCATAATGTCATGTTTGATCGTTAGATTTTTTTTTTTACAAATGCATAACTTGCCTTATAGTACCTATAATCGCAAGTAAAAACTAAATATAACAACAAAATAAAATTATTTAACATAAACATTTTAATTCATTTAACAAAAAAATAGAACTTTAGCGAACCAAAAAAAAATACAAAACTAGAACAAAATCACATAAGGTAGTACATAAGTAGGTACCTTTAAGTCTTTAAATGGAGTTTAAGTATTTAATTCACAATAAAATTTTTTTATATAGCATCTTCGACCAATTCATCCCCTTCATTATTGTGCCTTCTTCGTATTTTCCCTTTCTTTTTTTCTTTTCGAGTATGACTTTTTAATTTAAAATTACTTTATAAAATTCTTGGCAGCTTATTTCTCTATTGCTATAAACTACACTCTAAAAAAAATCGTGTAATTTTACTATCATAAAGCGAGGAAACTTGTTGCCTACCATAATTGCAGTATTTTTACGCACGTATTAATTCTAAATATTTAATGTGTAAATGTTAAAACTTTTTTGTGTAATTTCAAATAAAGTAAAAATAACCGTCACAAACGAATAGCAAATGTTCACATAAAATGTGTAACTTATATCAAATGGTAGTTAATATACGCATTGATTGTTTAAGTACAAACACTTTAAGTGTAGTTTTCAATAGGGGTTTTAAATTTAAACAATATTTTTGTAATGTTTAGGCATTATTAGTTTAATACTGAACAATGTTGATTGAAAGGTACACAGAGGTTGAAAATTTGCAACAAATGTTTGTAATATCCAACATAATGTGTTACATTTTTTGTGTACCTATTGCCATGTGTTTAAATACGCAACTTGCCTACTTTTACACTAAAAATTACATACAATTTCATGGTAAATTTACACGCGTTTGCAAGAGTGTACACACGGAATTGACTTAACAGTAGAAATATTAAGCCTGTTTCGCTCTTTTGTCCACTGACCGCCGATAAGAGAAAATATTCTTTTCAACATTGGCATTTTGTGCAGGGATTACAAAAAAAAACTCATAAATTGTAGACAACTCTATGTTGTCCCAAGTCATAGCGGCCTTTATTGGAAACACTTATTTTGAGCTGGCAAATAGTACACTGCGCATCCCATTTAGAATTTGTGAATTACAAAGCATGGATATTTTTTTGCAACACAGACATTTTCTCTCGGTCGACATAACCTTAGATTTTCTAAAATAAATATTCATCGCACATTTCACAAGAAGAACTAATTTTGTTTCAGTTTTATCAACGATCAACCGAATGCGGAGAAAAAGTAAACATTTGTCCATTTGACGACCGATGTTTTAGAATTTTTGAAGTAAATTGGTGTGAACTACCTTATTACTTATTACACTACGTCTACATCTGATTTCAGTTGATAGAATTATATATTTTATGGTAAAATTGAATGTATGTACGTAAATAAACTAAAAGTGAATTTAGTCAAAAAAGAGAACAAAACAGATCCTTGCAAGAAAAGATAGTGTAAAAAAGATCGGGCCGTAAAAAGAGAACAACCTCTCTTTTAAAGAGATACGATGAGCACCCTAACCTTGGTTAAACTGCGAAGTTGGTGGGTTAGAATCTTAAACATTTATACCAGCGCGAAATGATGATATGAATTGTGAATGCATTTTGTTTGCAAAGATTGTGGTAAAAAATTAGCAGATTGATAATAGTTATTCATATTTTTTCGGATTGGGTAAGAATTATGGTAAAATTCCTTACCACGAGCATTACAAAATCACAGAACTTCGAGTTCGATTGATGGACATTAAGCGAAGTTATCTCTTTCCAAATGTATGCTAAAATAGACTTCAAAAGCAGACGGAATTTCAAGTTTGAAATTTTACTTAATATTAATTTTGTTAGGCACTTTGGTGATCTATGCCGATGGGAATGCCCTCTACCCTTTGCTTTGGAGACTTTTTGATTTTTTTTGGTGTAACTCGATATCTAGTGAAAACTTTTTAGGAATAATGTGGCAGAAAAATCGCAAATGCGATACTATAAATCATATATACACGAAAGCTCTTTAGAAAATTTTAAATTATGGGTACTTATATAGTTACCATTTGTAGTTGAGATGTACATATAGGAATTAAATGACAAGTTTTGAATTCTTTAAAAATTGAACTCGAAATTTTAATCAAATTTGCTATTATGAATACAGTGGAGACTGGGTCTCAAAATTCGGTATATATTTTTCTTTTATTTTTCTTTACGGACTTACCGCGTTTAATTTTTAAATTCAAATTAATTGAATATTTCACCCAACGCACGTTTTGACAAACATTCAATTAATTTGAATTTCAAAACTAATCGTGGTAAGGAAATTAAATTTAAAATGAATTCTTATCTGGAATACAATATTTTAAAAATCTTTCTTCAATTCAATTCTGTGTGCCTGTCGGGTCGGCCTACAGCCTTAACGTTTTTTTTCGGTAATGTGCCCACAATTAATTTTAGTCCTATTAAAATAATAACGACATCTGCATACATTCTCAAAAATGACTTCATTGATTTTTATAAACAAAAGTGGCAAACATTAATTTGTATCTTTGGATTTCTGAAAGCATCATGTTGTATTCTATGATTTTTTTGAAACCACAATTTTTAAGAAAATTTTTAAATATAAAAAAATATTGGTTCAAAATAGCTTTTCACGTCATTTAGTCCCGAAACTTGGACTCATTAGTTGACTATTAGGGTCATTTTTGTTAGGTTCAGTTCATTTTACAGCGACTTTTTAACTAAAATCTAATGTGAACTTTATAAAAAAAGATTAAAATTCTTAATAATTAAAATTGGAAGATTTTTCTCAGGTTAAACATAATTATTTAGGATGGTTTTTTTGTAATACAAATTCTGTATACTACTGAATTAATGAGCCAAGTAGAAACTTAGCATTATATTAAGTTAAGTCTTCTACTTGGAGAAGTCTTTTAGTTCGCTGATCAATTCAGCAGAATGTAGAATTTATATTATAAAAGCCTTCTTACTTTGTATTTAGGATTTGTTTTTGAAGAAAACTATGTTCTTAAAATAAAAAACAACTGTATTTAACATACAAAATGTAAAAAACCGTTAAAAATTACTTTTTTTTGTAAATGTGTGTATTCTTAAATTAGTGCATTCCACTTTTAAATAAAAACTTTTAATTATTTTGCGTTCTTAATAACAGTACTTCTCATAGAACCACTTATTGATATTTTTGACGTTTTCATTATTGGATTAACCAAATAAATTTATTTTTTGTATGCACGTGATCTCTAAAAGTATATATAATATTGCATATTCAAATTTTCCAAGAAAAAATTCTTATAAAAGAACAAATCAATTTTTGTTTGAAACTTCGATTTTTAGAAACGGTTAAATAATTTTTTTTTAAAATAAAGTTTTATGCGCATTAATAATTATGTACATACTTTAAATTGACAGTCCAAATTTTTTTTCTAAACTTTTGTTTTTAATTCAGTCGAACTTTGATAACTCGAACTTCGATAACTCGAATATTTGATAACTCGAATAAAATTAGTTGGCAAAAGCGCGAAGCCTGAAGTTTACATGTAATTTTTGTTTGATAACTCGAACTTCTATAACTCGAATGTCTCGATAACTCGAAGATATTATTTGGCGGCAGCTTCGATAAGTCGAATTTTTATAGGGAATTCTCGAATTCTGTGGATTTTTACAAGTTAATTTCATAATATATTGCGTTTGTGGGCACTGTTTTTGGATATTGTATACATATAATAATGTTGAAAATTGTGATTCCGTTAAGTGTGAGTAAAAGCTGTCATGAAATGTAGAACACACATTATTAGGTTGGTATACATATGTATTATAATACCAATTTAAAGTCTTATTTAAAAAAAAATAGTAGGCGGTCTGAAAAGTTAAAAAAAAGACGAAATACAAAGTGTAAAGAAACTGATGTAGATATTAACAGTGTAGTGTGTTCTTATTAAAAGTAAAGCTAACGTGGATATGTCACTAAGGTAGGATACTAGGCTAAAAAGAGGATTTTGCTCATTTTAAACCAGTTAAGTATCGTACTATTTTCTTAACATTTTACTAAAGTTAAAATCACAAAATGGCTACATTATTTTTTTAGTACCGTACTAAATCCATATGCCACTTTGACATTTACAAACGTCAAAAAGTTATGTTCGCTTACTTGTTTGCACTATTTTAGGCGTATTTAGTTATAGTTTATTAAGAAAATAGATTTAGTATGGTGCTAGTTAAAAAGTGTTTAAAATTAGGAAAATATTAGTAAAGTGCTTTAGTATTAGCAAACTGTTAAGTATAGTATCATGCTAAGCCCTTAACATCAGGCTGTTTAAAATTTTGCGCCATTATCATTTGAAGATATGTAAATTAAGATTAATAAAAGAGTTGGAGAGTGGGTCTATAAAGAAGGATCTGGCTATTAAGTATAGCATTCCGGCAATCCACTCGTCAGTCAAGTATAACATAATAGTTTTAATAATTACAGCTACTGTTCTTTATTCGCAAATAAATAATACGTACTTAATATTAATTTTGTGTTTTACTTGATAACTCGAAATCTAAATAACTCGAATTACTTTATTAGGCATGTGATGGTTCGAGTTATCGAAGTTCGACTGTATATGTATATAAGAATTTAAAAAAAAGCCCAACTGTTTTGTCAAAGAATGAAAATGACATCTTTTTTCTCCTCAAATTGCACCTTCCATCTAAGCAAATTAGACAATTTTAGTATGTTTTTCTTTCTTGGTACCTAATTATGCTACATTGGTGTTTATACTTAATAGAACTACATTCACATATTGTGGTACCTACGTCACTGAATACCTACATAATATGTTAGCTCACGTTTTTTTAAAAATCATATGAATATCATGTTCCTTGCACATAGGTGCATGCCCACCTACCGATACTGAACATCCTATCTTGCATTTGATTTTTTTTCCAGTCATTTAATTTTGAAAATAAACATAAATATTCTTTTCAGCTGAACCTTTTTTATAAATTGTTTTTTTATTAAAAAAATCGACACCTGTTTACTTAAACTAATTATTATTTAAACGTACATAACTTACAAATTAATCCACACTTGGTATAGCCAAAACATAACTATTTTTTTTAATATTATATAATTTGTTGTGAGGAAACATGAAGCCAAAATTAAATAATTTGCATTAGGTAAACAAATAAGACAATATGTTAAATAAATGTCTCGTGCAGTATTGGTATAATGCTCTTACCAATATCTTAAAATCAAAATTTGAACAGAAGTAATGATATGTAAATTAGCATTTCTTCACTTCGCTCCATCTACAAAATATATGTATCTAAACAAACACCATTATTTCAACACCAAATAAGAATATATATAATATCTTACATGTATAGAAATGATGATTGACCATTTAAATTATATTAACTTTCACTAAAGTGTTGATGGTAAGATCTTGACTGTTTTCCAAATTAAGTTCACATTAAGTAACATTCAACAATTTACCACTTCAGGCTTCAACTTAATCCAAACAGATTCCTTTATTTTTGTTCAAATTAATTTACAAAAACTTAACTCTTGCAAAAAAAAAATAAAACGGAAGTTTTTTTCTTCTTTATAATACAGCACTATTGCATAATACCGCCGCATCAGGTTTGAATATTTTATGCAAATTAAATAAAACAAAAACAAAAAAAAAACGCTACAAGAGATGACCTCACACACTTAATTTTTAGTAGGCCAATAGTACACTGCTGATTAACCTAACTCTATTTAACAACAAAACTCTACTGCCACTGCTACTAACAAAAATGCATAAACTTTTAAAGCAAAAGAAAAAAAATTGCAAACTGAATAAAAACCTAGTGAGATGGAGATACAAAAATAAACAAACGAGTGGCATTTCCCATCAATCATTCAATCTAATTGAACGATACCCGAATACAATAGTGGTATATATACTCGAGTACGTGTATCTATGAAGTTTTATAATAGAATAGATAGTTGTTGGCAACAAAAAAATAACAGATAGCCGCAGTCCAGCTTGCAATAAACAACAACCAGTGGCAGATGCGCCCACTAACCTCAAGTCTTTTAATACCGCCAGGCAAATAGAGCCACCTCCGACGAACAATATTGTTTATTAGTTGGCGATTAATCAGACTCATCTAGACTGCCCGATGAATCCATCCGTTGGATTCACTTTGTTATATATAGATATAGATAGTGTTTTAGATAGATGATGATGCAGATCGGCAAGGTCGTTCGGAACTTGCAATTAGTGTCACACGCATGCTCCCTATTGTAATGAGTTTTTGCTATTTTTTTGGATGACACTCATATTGCGGTATTTACACTTAGAAAAAAAATAGATCTACGTTTTAATATGCTTTTAAGTCTAAATTATTTCCAGCTTATGAGTGGTCACAAGAAAAATAATTTGGGCTAACCGTGAAATACATACTTATTTATGGAATTTAATTAAAAAATATAAACGCATACCTCAACATTACTTCACCATTGATGAGCCTTTTCTTTCATAATCCAATCAACATTTTGTAGAAATTATTTTAATGCTTACGTATGCAATCTATCTCACTAAGATAATAAATAGTAGCTAGCTCGTTAATATAAGATTATTCCTTCCATGTAAATTTATAGCTATTATAGTCGGGCTTGAGAATTCTCTTCTATTCACCAAACATTCATGATTAATGACATTGGTACTATTGTTTTATTTTGTTTTGTCTATCGACCATTTGTCATTCTAAAAAAAATACGAGAAACGTAACCGACTGCGTGATGAGCATTTTTCTGGAGCGGTGCACGAGGTCAATAGTGTGTTTTTATAACACTTTTTTTATTGCTTGTCTGGTGAAGCATGGTACAAAAGCAAGCTTTGCTATTTTCATTATTGTTTTTTTTAGTTTGTTGCTTTGCTTTTCCTATAATGAATGAGTTTTAATTCGACGACAGTAAATCGATAGACGACGATTAAGGGCTGTTGCTTTGTAGACATAGCTGAAGTTGACATATAATTTCAATATACGGAACTTTGTCCTATTAATTTTGTTATTTGTATTCTGGATTTCTCTTGAATATTCTCTTCGTTTAAAATGGAAATTAGCTAATGTAGTGTGAAAATATACTTTATTCCAATTCATTGGCTTCTGAATATTTAAATATACATTCGTATAAAAATGATTATATTTCCAAGATTTTCATCGATAGTAATTTGTTTTCTTAAAAGATTTTTCTTTCATGATTTAGGTTGACAGGTGACCCTAATCTTTATCTTAATATCAGAACATTGTTGGAGTTTTATTTTTTAGTTATAAACGAGAATAGAAATATGTGTTCATTTTAAGGCTATTTGGTGAGATTAAAATGTATTAGATATGCGCTGTCTGATCAGGCTTATAAGATTAAAACAAATTTTCTTAGTAAATGTATTTTTCTTAATATTTCTATTAATTTTGATTTTGCTCCTGAAATAAAATCGGTATACTTTCACTTCCAGAAGAAATTTCAGTTTTATGCATTCGAGTTGTGTTGAATTATAGTGACAATAGTATACAAATGAAAAATAATGTTTTTTGATCAATTAGCACGGTAAGATTGAATAACAAGGAAAATAAAACAACGTACTTTTAAAAAATTAAAAAAAAAAAAAACAAAGTTCGTATGTCAGCTCTTTTATTTCTTTATGCAACCAATAATTAAAACAAACTGTGGTTCTTCATTAGGGAAAATTCAATCAATACGGTTGTTTTCCTTTAAATAATAAAACAGCAAATGAGGTTAACTTTAAATAAATAAAATCAAGCAACAATTCTTTGCGTTACATATATAGTCATCATTAATTAAATATGAAGAAAAAAAAAGAACAAAACGGAATCGGATGAGCCAAGAACGCAATTAATTTTGTTCATTTCGCGACGTTTAGTAAATGAGTTTTCATTTTTTTTTTTTTGTAATTTATTCGCAAAGTTATCACTGTCCAAGAAAACTATTGAAAAATCCGACTGCCAGGGAACTTTACATACCCTAAGCGTGCGTCGATCGGATTGTAACCATTGCTCCAAAAATTCAAATTAATTCTACACTTTTGTCAAACAAGGTTTTACGTTCTAGATTTGTGTGTTCGAGTTTTGTTTTTACATGTGATGTAATCCAGTCGTGCATTTTATTTTATTTTAAATTTATTATACGGGCAAAGTGAGAATGGAGACCGAACAAGTTGGATGAACGGGTTCACTACAAAAACCCGCTTACTAAAATCTCCTTCTTAAAATGTCCTATGTTAAGATCTCAGATCTAAGTCCCGCACCAGTAAAAATTTCAGAGACTACAATTTCGGAGATCTATATTCTTGAATTAAAGGAATTATTTAATAATTTGAAATTAATAATATAAGATTTCATATGTTCTTTAATATTTCTACCTAATCCAGTCTACCCTTTCTATTTGAAGAATTCAAGTTTTTAGTACCTATTGATCAAGATTTTCGATTATATGTGATGTGCGAAATAGAGTATTTACTGAAAAGTTTATACCAAAAATTTATTTGAGCATTTATTATTTTGTATGCATATCACAAATTATTCACATTTTACTTGCGATTATAGGTACTAACGAGTGATTTTTTTGCTACTTGGTTTTTGACGTTTATATTTTTGACAGATCACACATGACAAATTCCACGAACATTTGACATTTCGATTCAGTATTGTTTGCCATTTCATCATGAATAGACTTACGCCTGAACAACGTTTGCAAATTATTGAAATTTATTATCAAAATTCGTGCTCTGTGAAAAATATGTTTCGCAAGCTACGTCCGTTTTATGGTCGTCATAATCGACCCACCGAGCAGGCTATTCAGCTCATTGTGACCAAATTTCGCAACAGTTTCACTTTATTGGACATTAATCCACCAAATCGTATCCGTAGAGTGCGTACCGAAGAGAATATTGCTGCTGCATCCGCCAGTGTTGCTGAAGATCGCGATATGTCCAATCGGCGCCGATCGCAGCAATTGGGTTTGTGTTATTCGACCACCTGGAAGATTTTACGCAAAGATCTTGGTTTAAAGCCATACAAAATACAGCTGGTGCAAGAATTGAAGCCAGGCGACCTACCACAACGTAGAATTTGCGGTGAATGGGCCTTAGAAACGTTGGATGAGGATCCGTTTTTTTATCGCAAAATTGTCTTCAGCGACGAGGCTCATTTTTGGCTAAATGGATACGTGAATAAGCAGAATTGCCGTATTTGGAGTGAAGAGCAGCCAGAGGCAATTCAGCAGCTACCAATGCATCCCGAAAAATGCACTGTTTGGTGCGGTTTATGGGCAGGCGGCATCATTGGGCCGTACTTCTTTAAGGACGATGAAGGCCGCAGGGTTACGGTCAATGGAGAAAGGTACCGTTCGATGATAACAGATTTTTTTTTGCCGAAAATGCAAGAATTGAACTCGGTCGACATGTGGTTCCAACAGGACGGTGCCACATGCCACACTGCACGCGAAACCATGCATCAATTGAGAGGCGAATATGGTGAACAGTTGATCTCACGTTTTGGCGCAGTCAATTGGCCACCAAGATCATGTGATTTGACCCCGTTAGACTATTTTTTGTGGGGCTATGTTAAGTCTATTGTCTATTGGTTCATTGGTGAGATTCCGGCCGAAATGTGTGAAAAAGTTTGCCAAAATTGGACCTTCAGAATGGACCACCTGAAGCGTAGCCGCGGGCAACATTTAAGTGAAATTATTTTTAAAAAGTAAATGGCAGAAATTGATTTATCGATCCGAATAAAAATTTCATTCACTTTTTACAAGTTTCTGTGTTTTTTTGAATTTTCAAAAACCAAGCTCTTAAAAAATAACCGTTTATAAGGCAAGTTATGTATTCGTAAAAATTTTTTTTTTTCTAACAATCAAACATGACATTACGAACATAGAGAACACCAAAAAAGCTTCAAACTTGGTACATATTGTTTTTTCGGTAATATGCCCACACGTTTTTTCATTTTTTTTACGACGACAAATATCAGTAGCTCCCATACACTTTTTTTTGACCAAAAACAAAAATCTTATATTTCTCAAAAACGGCTCTAACGATTTTTTATAAAATCAGTTCATTAATGAATGGAAAGGGTACCTTTTGATAATTTTTGTTTTGGAATAAAAATTGTTATTTTTGGTACCTCTAGTAGAACCATTTTTTTTGGTTTTCGATTTTCTCGTAAACGGTTAAAAAATATTTTTTTGGAAATAATTTTTTTTTTGAGATTCAAAATCTCGAAAACGACTCAATATATTTTTTTCCAAACTTCGTATTTAGTGGTTTTTTGACATTATCTTGAATAGTTAAAAAAACTATTTTTTCTTAAATAAAAAACAACTGTACCTCCCATAAAAATGTTAAAAAACCGTTAAGAAAAAAAATTATTTTTTGAAAACGGCTACAAGAATTTTTATAAAAAAATGTGTATGTTCTTAAATTAGTACAGTTCACTTTTAAGTATAAAAATATTTCTTTTTGCGTACTTATTAACGGTACCACTTTTCAAATTTTCGCCTTTCTCAATATTGGATGAACGGATTAAAATATTTTGTTTAGACAAATGCTCCCTAAAAATTGTTAAGAAAACTGCATAACCCAAATTAAAAAAAAAAGTTTTTTTATTTTAAAAAAAAACAAATAAATTTTTTTTTTGAAAAATCGATTCTTCAAAAATTAGTGGTAGAATTTTTTTTTAAATTTTAATTTTATATGTTTATTAATAATGTCTTCAAAATGGGGTTTCAATTTTTTTTTCTAAAAATGTTTTCAAAATTTTATACATACAAAATTAATTTATTAAAAAACCGCTCTTATTTATCCATGAATTCAAATGGCATCTTTGTTTTCTATCAAACTATAACGACTGAGTAATATAAAAACATTTACACATAATTGTATTATCCATTTATTTCTACCATATTATTATATCTATTTACGAATTTTTGCGTACGTCACTGAATACTGAATACAATATAGGCCCTCATACATTTATATATACACATGTGCTTTAAAAATTACATGAATCTTATGTATGCATACATTTTGCACCTAAATTATAAAGTTGTATGTTGTAGCTACCTACCCACCTACATCCTTCATTTTCATTATTATTATGTCTGAATGTATATGTGTATTTATAGATACATTTTACTCTCCGAACTTACATAATTAAAATCCAAAACTTAGATTTAAAGATACATTTGTAGGTAGGTACCTATGTAACTATTCCTTGAATCATCCATTCCATAATTCATTATACTAAGAATCAAGTTAATATTACCTACATAGGCTTTAAGCCTGCATAGGATAACTACACCTAACTAACTAAACCTCAATATTTAGATACATTTAGATACAAGTTGTTAGCTACAAGAGCAAGTTCGTGCGATCCAGTCGTGCATTTTATTTTTTTACATTTTACTATGCACAACACAAAAAAGGCCAAATAAAATGTTAAGAGCGAAATGTTTGCAATATTTGTTTTTTATATTTGTAATCAATTATTTTAATTAATGTGACCTTGCACTACAAACTAATGGCAATAAATCATAAATTTTTGTTTGTACCAAATTTAAATTCAACTGTTCATTTGTTCAATGTAGATTACTTCCAGTCGATTTCGTTTAACAGAAAAGCCATTTGTTGTGGTTTCCTTTAAGATCGATCGAAATTAAAACAGCGATGTGTAAATAAGCGATATCGATTGTTTTAGTTTTAATAAAAATTAATTTATTTGTTTTGTTTCTAATTTGTTTTAATTATTATGTAGAGATTGTTAATACTTATTGTTACGCAGTAAATAAGTATTTATTATTGCTCTATTCAATATAAAATATTTTCGAACCGGTTTTAGTTAGGGATTAGTTGTGGCAGGTAAAGTACTTAAAGCAGAATTTTTAATTCATGAAGCAATACAGTTTGTCAAAAAGAAAATTCAACTTCAAAACGAGTTAAGTTTAAAATATACGCGCCTATTCAACGTTACAAAACTTTTATTAATATCATTTTAGGGTTTAGATCCATTATGACTTTAAGAAGTCCCCAACATCTTGAATGAATAAGAGTTCATCAAGTATAGTGCTCAAAACTGTATTAGTTTTTCCAATTTTCAACAATTGACTTTTTTAATATATAAAAGATTAAATATATACTTGACTGAAGCAACAGGTTTAAGATCAGTCGTTGGCCAGAACCAAAAACCCAAAAAGTCTGACTAAAATAAATAAATACGTGTTTTGCTTTAAGTTTACCAATTAGTCATAAAGAACAATTTATTAACAATCGCTTAAAATTGACATTTAAGGCAAGTCCGTTAAAAGGACCCTTTAAAAAACATTTATACAAAAAAGCATTAAATTTTAAGACATTTTAAATACAAATAATCCAAATTGCTTTTCAATTACTCGTCAAAAAAGAACAGTTAATGGTATTCATCGAATTAAAAAGAATAAAGAAGTTAACTAATTCTCTAGGAAGAATGAAACCACAAAATTTAACATGTAGAGACATGAAACCACCAAATTGACTTGACCTCATTCTAATGAATGAGAGATAAAGTATTACTTTCTACAGAAGTTCTAAGCCCTAAGAGAAGCTTCCAGCTTAAAAGAAACTAAGAACACGCAAGCTATACTCCTTCATTAATATTGATCTGCCTGCGGAATGATAAATTAATATCTTTCAACCAACTAACCGTAAAATTTTATTAAAAATATCATTAATTTCCCGAATAAAACACAAGAAATACAAGATGAAGATAATTCTTTATAAAAAGTAGAACAACATTCGAAACCCCTTCCCCGTGCTTCGTCACATAATTATCTTAACCAAAGAAATGTAAATTTGACAAAAAAAAAATCGGAGCAATATTATTGTCAATCTGCAATTATCTAGGCATGAAACTGTAAATAATGTTAAATGCTCAAATTTGGCTTAAATGGTTTGAATACATAGTAACCAAAAGGTAAAATTAAATGACGTTACGATATTCATGAATTGATCTCTTTTAGATTTTGATTCGAGACCACTCATATTATTACCGAAGTAACTCGCACTCAATGTTAATAAAAAATAAAATGCACGACTGGATCGCACGAACTTGCTCTTATGTTCGATCACATCGTATGCAAAAGATTTCTATTAAAAATCTAAATATATTTATAAAGTCATTTTTAACTTAATTTTGTATATGCATATACAAAATTTCATTAATTTTATTCTAAAATAAATTGGTATGACAATATTAAATATTTAATAATATAAACTTAAAAACAAAAGATTAAATCTGTTTAATTAAAGAAAAAAATAATTAAAAATTCTGAAATAAATACTTAAACTAATGTGAACTTAAAAAAAAGTACGCCATTTTATGGATAAATTTGTATTTATGAAAAAAAAATTTAAAATCTGTGGAGCGGTTTTTGAGAAAAAAAGTTTTGTTTTAAACTTTTTGAAAATATTAAAAAAAAAATCAAAAACGCCAATTCATAGGTATTCAGAAAATATAAATAAATATAATTTTTGAAAAAAATTCAATGAGCTGTTTTCGAATAATACATTTTTTAAATTTTTTTCTTAAAAATGATTTTAAAAATACAAAAAAATATTAATTAAAAATATTGGTACGCGGTATAATTTGGGCAACCTAAACCTATATTTTTGTGAAATTTCGAAAGAGTCGGTTAAGCCATTTATGAGATAGTCGAAAGAAAAAAAAAACGGTCCTATGGAAAACACCGTTTTTAGACATTTTTCAATTTTTTTTCAACTATATGATCGACTAAAAACCCATACTTTTTTTTTTATCAAAATCGTTAGAGACGTTTCCGAGAAAAATAGGTTTGAACGTAACGGTTATATGACAGGTACCGTTATTTTTTGAGCTAAAAAAAAATTCTATTTCCCCTCTGTACAATACCTAAAAAAATCGATGTAATAAGTTTGAAGCAATTCGGCTCACCCGTTTGTGCTGTAGGTGTCTATACATACATACAAACAGACTGACAGATTGACAGACTGACAGACTGACCGACTGACAGACTGACAGACTGACAGACTGACAGACTGACAGACTGACAGATTGACAGACTGACAGACTGACAGATTGACAGACTGTCAGACTGACAGACTGACAGACTGACAGATTGACAGACTGACAGACTGACAGACTGACAGACTGACAGACTGACAGACTGACAGACTGACAGACTGACAGACTGACAGACTGACAGACTGACAGACTGACAGACTGACAGACTGACAGACTGGCAGACTGACAGACTGACAGACTGACAGACTGACAGACTGACAGACTGACAGACTGACAGACTGACAGACTGACAGACTGACAGACTGACAGACTGACAGACTGACAGACTGACAGACTGACAGACTGACAGACTGACAGACTGACAGACTGACAGACTGACAGACTGACAGACTGACAGACTGACAGACTGACAGACTGACAGACTGACAGACTGACAGACTGACAGACTGACAGACTGACAGACATACAGACGGACAGAATTTTTAGACCATCTTTTTTCGTCTTCGCTATCATCGTAATGTCATGTTTGATTGTTATCTCACAACTTTTTTTTCGACGAATGCATAACTTGCCTTATAGTACCTATAATCGCAAGTAAAAATGCGAAATTGATGCGGTTTTTTTTAGATGCATTTGGCACTTAAAACACAATCTTTGACCACAAAAAATTGATTACAAACTATAAAGAGAAAGTCAGCCACACGCAATACGAAAAAGACGTTAAACCTTTATTTTCGCAAGGCGTTTCGAATTTGAAATTCAAATCGGTGTATACGAGCAAGCAAAACGGATTGGCGCACAAGATTTATGAGAATGATAAATCGATGACGGGAAGCTCAAGACAGACTTGTAAAAGCTATAAAGGCTAGTGATTCGCCCAGCTAGCGCATATCCATCACACAGTGGACCAAGTTATGTTGCAGAATCGGAAATAAATTAAAAGATTATTGCAAATATGCAGATAACCCGGTAGTAGAGACGATGTGATGTGAGAGACAGGTAATATATTTAGCCACTCATTGTTAAATTTTGTTTGAGGACAGTTCGACTATGGTATTGGGTTGATTTTTTTCCAGTGTAAAAGTTATATTGCCTTATTGTAACTCACATCTATAGGAATACCTGTCCATACTTATTCTTACAAATCAAAGTATATAATCCACCCATTGAAAGTGAATCGAACATGCCCTCAAGGTGAGCCCATTCCATGATACATGCCACTCCACAGGGTATGATATACTATACTCGTAACTCTACATTGATTTTAGGGGGCGCCACAGTTTCCAGTTAAAAAAGTTGGAATTCTTGTTTTATAGCCATTCACTTATATGGTTACACTGCAACCGTTTGTTTTCTAGTTTATTCCGCTAAATTAACTAGAGTTATTGTACCGAGTTTTTCAAATCTATGTATTTTCGTAAGCATTGCAATTATCCGATCATTGTAATCAATGGAAAGGCTCTACGAGTTTTCAATTTAATGTCTTCCGTCTTCTCACGCGAGATGTTTGTTTCACTTCAATTTTTAATCCATGCGGAGGTAATTTTCATTGTAGATGGCGTAATGATGTCAAAGCAATCATCGGCGAAAAAACAGAAGCTGATCATTAAGTATAATTAAATCAGGAAAGAAACCATCGACATAGTCATCATAAATCGTTTGGTATATTCATGGATCATACAACAAGAGTAATTTAAGATAACTTGAATTTCAAAGCATCAGGATGCAAATTGGATTGATATTTAGCTGTAGATGATTTCATTTGATTAAATGAAAGAGTCGTGATGAGTGTTAATATAATAAGAGACCGGCTTGACTTGTTCATTTTGTTTATACCAAAAAAAAAAAACTATGATTTTTTACTTGTTTACTTCCAATGAATGAACTAAAACCTAATTTACATCATCGTAAAAATATATGTTGATGTTTTAGTCAAACTTGACATTGCGACAATTAACAAGAGTTTAAAAAAGTGGTAGCACAGCTTTTCCTCCTTCTTGTTTAATTAAAATTAAAAACAAAAAAAAAAAACAAAGTACACTTTCAATTTTGTATCGAAATGTTACGTGAACGTTCCGCCATGCCACAGAGATTTCAAACTTGATGACAAAATTTAGTTGAGTAGTTTGTTATTTGATCTGAAGATTTAACCTTTAAAATTCAAGTTGTGAACTTCTAACTGGATCCATAAAGATGTTAAGCAGATTTGAAAGATTTTTTAATTGAAACTATTTCTTATCTATACAAGTTGCCCTATCACACCTTTCCGATAACATTTTTCTTTAAAAGAGATATCACAATTACATGGGACAAGTTTGAGAAAAAATCTGAAAAAATATCTAGGATAACATCTCCAAGATGTTTGTAACTGAACAAACAATAGGAATCATAAGAAGCAGTTATTGACTTTGGGCTTGTATTCCATTTTTAAACGAAATGATCTTATATTGTTTCTATTTGCTGAAATTGAAATTTCGAGATTTGTCATCACAGATCTTTTATTTGTCTATAATATGTGATGCAACCTTTGCATTTTATTGAGGTTAATGTATCTTTAATTTTAATTCCGTTTCTGGAGCACATACTATGGTCGATTTATTAACGAAAAAGATCCGAATAGGAACACTTACGGAAATATTTTTAAATAAAATGCACGACTGGATCGCACGTACTTGCTCTTGTGTTCAATCACGCAGTACAAGATTCTTAATAGAAAAAGCTAAATATGTTATTAAAGTCGCTTTTTTTATTAATTGTTTATACCTAAGCAAAATCGCCTTAATTTTTTTCTGTAAGCAATTGGTGTGCCAATTTTAAGTATTTAATAATATAAATTGAAAAACACAATTTAAGAAAAAATCGTCAACCCGTTATTGAAAAACTGAATATTGTCAAAAAAAATCTTTTTCCAAAAATCCTAAAAAATATTTTTCGAAAATTTCGGTATGTATTATTATTTAGAATGTGGAGCACCTCCAGTACAATTTTTTTTATCGAAATCTGCTGAGCCGTAATAAGAGAGTCAAAAATTAAAAAAACAGTACCGTTAATACCATTTTATGTAAAAAAAAAAAATAAACCAAAATACGTAGATTATCTAAATTAGTGCATTGAGTTTTTTTAATCAAAATCGTTAGAGCCGTTTTTAAGATAATTAAGATTTACCATTTTTAATCCATTTTTTTGGGGCTAAAAATAAGATTTAAAAGAATCGAGCCAATGACCTTCAACGCTTAAGTAACAAGTTTGAAGATTGGCATACAGGCAGACAGACGGAATTGAAGGATCCACTTTTTCGTGTTCGCTATAATCGTACTGTCAAGTTTGATTAAAATCTCCAGTGTTATATAGCTTCTTTATATGCATGACTAAAGCAAGCTTGAACACCATTAATTTAGCGCCTTGTAAATCTGTATCGACTTGAATAAAGCTCCACTATGTGACCCGAATCGAGTCGAATTTGTATTTATAAACCTGAGTTAAAAGGTGATTTCATATATGGTGGATTCAAACACTTTGTAATCTGGAAGATTGTATCGCTTCTCGGATTATAGCTCCCAATCATAAGCCATGGATAATTTTTTTCAAACAAAAATGTATAATTTTCTTGAGAAATGTAACTTTAAGTCCGAATCTATCAACGAATTTGAAAAAAAAGCCTTAGTGGAAAATTCAACAACAATTTAACTCGATATTTAGATTTGCGGCCGTGAACACACAGCGTATTCGGGTTTGAACAATTTCTAAGGGACCACTTATAGCGGTTCGTAAAACGCATCCGGAAAAGCTGACATTGTATGAAAAGGAATACTTTTTTCTTATGGTTATTTATAGCGACCAGGCAAATTATTTTTAGTTGACACACCGAGTCTGTCACCAAGTTTCCCTGATTAAAATGCACACGAAAGGATTTTTCGTGCACAATTATGCCAGTGGAATAAGAGAAATTGGAACTCAAATCATTGGAATATTTGTTCCATTTTTATTGTTGGTGGCGCCAAAAATTGGTCCATCACTAAAATAGTTAAATACATATATTTGTTTACAGAAAATAATTATACTGCTACGAATAATTTTTTTTAATTCCTAGGGTTATTTCTCGTGTGTAGAATTTGTATTTCAAAATAAATGCAAACATCATAAATTATCCGTAAGATCAGTCCATTGTCCTTTGACCATTTGGGATGGGTGTTCTGGATTTTGGGAGTGCATTCGAATCCTCTCGCAAAATGACTTTTAAGTTTTTATTAACGAACGACAGCAAGGTTGAAAACAATTTCAGCAAGATGGGGACGCTTCACACGCAGATAGATTTTATTGGAGATGTGGAAAGCAAAAAAAGGCACACTGTGTACGATCCGGTGACCCCTAGAAGAATTACGGCCATGCGACCAATGCTATACTCCCATGTGTTCACAAACTTAAGACTCTGATTGTGAGAGTGTGTTGAGAACATCAGTGGTATTTAAACGATGTTGCGTTAAAACATAAGATCCATACCAAAAATCAAGCTTTCGGCTAAAAAAAAGTGAACGTTTCCCTATTGCTCGTTCGACGAGAATGAATATTAATGTGACCGAGGACTTTTTTTTTTATTATATCAACTGCAGACATTATGTCTAAGTAGTTTTAGTATTATAAGTAGGTTCATTGGTGAAGAAAAATAAAATAAATAGGAAAACATTAAAGTAAGTTACATGAAAAACAAAGTGATTAACAAATAAATAAAGAAGAAATACAAGATAAAATATAATTTGAAATTGATAATAATTTTTTTTTTAAAGACAATCTTTAGATAAATTTAAATCAATGGCGCAAAATTTTAAACGATTTAGTAATATGTTAAATCATTTTTAGTATGATACTAGGCTAAAAAGAGGATTTTTCTAATTTTAAACCAGATTAGTATCGTACTATTTTCTTAACATTTTACTAAAAGTACAATCACAAATTGGCTACTTTATTTTTTTAGTATCGTAAATCCATATGCCACTTTGACATTTACAAACGTCAAAAAGTTATGTTCGCTTACTTTTTTGCACTATTTTAGGCGTGTTTAGTTGTAGTTTATTAAGCAAAATAGATTTAGTATGGTGCTAGTTAAAAAGTGTTTAAAATTAGGAAAATATTAGTACAATGCTTTAGGATTAGCAAACTGTTAAGTAGTATCATCAGGCTGTTTAAAATTTTGCGCCAATGTTATTATAAAAACAATTAAAATGTTTACACATTACATTTATAGGTTAATTTAAACCATAATTAGATGAAGCAAACGACGTATAAAAAAAATCAGGATCACGGGTTGATCTAGGTAAAGAGCTGATATTCAGCATATTCAGGATGTGGGCAGAATAAATTGATCCAGATAAAAGTTGAGACAGGAAAAGGACATTATTGACTTCTCTTCTTTTCTTAAGCGTTGATAGACTTAGTAGATTCAAGCGATGTTCATAAGGTGGAAGGACGAATAACAAAAACTGTTTGTGTACACTTTCCAATTTATTTACGAAACAGAATAGACAGGACACCATACACAGCTGCAATATTCCAGGACGCGACGGACTAGTGCACAATAAAGGATTTTCGAGATATGATGATCATTAAATTCCTTAGATAACCTCTTAATTAATCCGAGGCGGCTTCTAGCTTTGTTTATTATAACGTCGATGTGGGGGTTAAATGACAGTTTGACGTCAAATAAAACCCCTAAGTCACTGAATGAATACACACGATCAACTAGGCTTTCATCAACGATGTAAGAAGATAAAAACTGCTTTTTATTTCTAGAATATATCATCACTTTAAATTTCCTTAAATTGAGGTCCATTCCATTTGCAATGCACCATTCTGAGGCTCTGTCAATATCATGTTGCAGAAAGAAGTTGTGATTCTTTTTTTCCAAAGGCTGAGGTGAGCTCGTTTGTGTCCAGGGTATCCCGAAGAAAGCACAATAAAACTTGGGTTTTAAGAAGGTTAGAACCCGGTTTAATTATCTTTTATAGCCTACGATATTTTCTTTACGATATTTCTTAGAAACTCTTTAACTTACGATAAATAACACAGTATTTCATGTAAGTGACAGGCCCACGTTCTGCTCAGAAGGAGCAGACAGGGAATAGCGAATACACACGCCCGCAACTTACTCAGAATTAGCAAGAGGGGAAGATCGGTTAGGAATCTAGTTCCTGCCCAAGGCTAGTCCAAGGGAAAATCGGTTAAGCATACAACTTTCTCAGGAGCAGTATAAGAGGGCAAGAACGGATAGTAATGTAATTCCTGACCAAGGCTAGTCCAAGGGAAAATCGGGCAAGCCCACAACTTACTCAGGAGCAGTAAGAGGGGAAAAACGGCTTAGGAATCTAATTCCTGCCCAAGGGCTATTCCGAGGGAAAATCTTTTTCATTAACCAAAAAGTCCGCCTTAAATGGCACACCAGTGTACCAATGAAGGTTAACCGGAATTGATCGTCCAGCCGGCTGCCGCTCGAGATCAACGAGAATCTTATTCCTCAGCAATCAAGGCTTGCTATTGAGTATACAAGTTTTTTCTTCTTTCGTTGTCATTTATTAGCTCTACTTGACATATTTGTAGCTTTGAGGAAGTGTGAACTGTAACGATGACGAACACAAATGGTAGGTTGGTGTTCAGGTCGATTGATGTTGCACGAGTGTGATACTGGTACGTGCGCATGAATACGGGCCGGTAGTGGTCGTATGCTGTTGCTGGGTTATGGTTACGTGTTGGTCGTATGGAATTGCAGTCGGCGGTCGTTTGGAAATGGAAATTGTCACGCTTCGTTACGAAGTATCCATTAGGAGACGTGTAGCCATAAAAAGCTTAAAATCATCGGCAAAGATTAAGATTTGTGAGTATAGAATATCCACGGTAATGTCATTAATAAAGATTAAGAATAAAAGCGGTCCAATATGACTACCTTGAGGAACTCCAGATAGCACTTCCCAATTACCTATCGGCGAGACAACGATGTACCCAATACACCACCAGCAGACTTTCGTTAAGTAGAATTTTCGTTGAAAAATATGAAGATGGTTGGTGGTTTGGGGAAATATTTTACTTTCTCGTGAGCGCTCTCTTCTGTGGAAAACTGACAACATTTCCTGCACGGGAACAGGGTTTGACAGTTTCTGGCAGAAAATCTTAGATTTTCGCAATTTAGGAAGTACAGGAACACACATAACTCTTCATTCGACTACTGAAAAATATTCATCCATATAAACTAGCTTCCTTTCTAATTTTTCTGTGAAAGGTTCAATAATAATGCTCGTCATCTGTTTTTGAGTCATCAATTACTATCATTTTTTTCACATCATACGTCATTATACATAAACTTTAATTAACTGATTAAACACATACTAATTTATATCTTTTTGATTAAAAAATCTCTACTCTATTCTAAAAATACAAACTTCAAGAGCAATTAGTTGAATGATATATATCTTTCATGTAGGAACTCTGCCTTTTAACCTACTCACGCACTAAAAACAACCTATCCAAACTTTTCATTCCTTACATGTTGATCTTAATTTTCTTTAAATAGTTCTTCTAAACGATTTATCTTGTTCAAATTGACTGAAAATTTAAATGACTTTTGATAAAACTGAATTATGTATGCAAATTAATTTGATATCCGGGTCATGTTTCAAAACTAATTACTAATTAGTTTCTTTATCTGTTTTCGAGAAGTACCGAAAACTCTAGGTTCATTAACCTGCTATTCCTTTCATTAGTCGTTATCTTTGTGGTAAAAATAAAACAGTAGATAACATCAAAAATACTTCATCAAACGTGTGTCGATTTATCTAAGACATAGGCGCCTGGATCTGTAAGCACGTGTCAGTTAAACATGAACAACAAAACCTTCATCGCGGCGTTTACTGCATTATAGTTCAAAGAACTTTGATTCTGATTAATCGATTTTTTTTGTTCGTAAATTTCATTCTGAGCTGACCTTTTCCCATCACATCACAATGCCCATACACTCTTCAGAACAATCTGTCAAAATATTTCTATTCTATAAATCGTGTATCGTGATGGAATGATTCTTCTCAAAATTTTGATATCCAATTTGAAGATGTTGAGATGAAAAGAAAAATATTGAAACCGGTCAAACTGCGGGCATATGCCTTAAACGGCAATTAAGAGATGTATTTGTTGTTTTTTTTCTTGTTCTCACAGACCATGTTACGCTGTAAACTGTGAGAACGTATGTAGATAAGTTAGGGTCTCATTTGTGAAGTTTTTATCTCATTTTATGACGGCAACTAGAATAACAAAATGAACCGCCTTTGACATTTAATATTGTCACTGATGTCGTGATGTGAATTTGCTCATTCAGTCATACATGACCGAGTGACTTCCCAAAATGGAGTGTGGTGTTTTATATGAGTAAGAAAAATACATTTTTTATGGTAAGCTTATTTAACCAGATGACCTTGAGACGAAAAGAAAAAAACAAAATTGCCATCAGAGTAGATCAGGATTTTCAGGTTTTGCTAACAGTATATGACTCAGATTTAACTTAATTTGTTTATATTAAATTTACAAACACATTAATGCCAAGAATTATTTTAGCAGTTCCAGTTTTAGAGAACTAAATTACGGGTGGTTTATTTCAAGAAATAATTATTGTTTCTTTGGGTTACATCTCTTTAACATATTTGAATGATTGAAAGCCAGAGATGAGGGGATAAAGCAAATCTCTGGGGAGTTCTCGTATCGCCTAGCATGGATATATAACAAGTTTATCTGAAACAGTTATATTTACGCCGAAGTGAGCGACTGCTTTTAGAATGGAATATTAGTTTATAGTGTTCTAAATTGCTTAATATGATTATAGATAATATAATAATAATTATAGATAATATTTTAAGCCTGAAGCAAGAGTGGGCAATATTTTTCCCTGGAATTACGCTATTGATATGTTCTACAAGATCTACCGGCATACCATAACATCGGCAATTCAAAGGACTCGGATGGGAAAACTGCCATAAGTGTATAAGTGTTGATTTTTCTCTACCTCCAACAATGAAGATAGGTTATATCAAGCCAAATTCAGAAATTCTTACTCAAGACACTGTATTACCAACACAAGTGTTCCGCAGGGAAGCCATCTTGGGCCATTACTCTTTACATTGGCTATTAATGATGCTCCTCTTTGTGTACGCAATAGCGAAATTCTTATCTTTGCAGACGATATGAAGATTTATAAAAATATATCATCTCCAAAGGATCGAACTCTATTGCCAGAGGATATTAACCACTTTGCCTTGTGGTATGAAAAGAACAGTTTGAATCTTAACCCGACAAAATGTCAAACAATGACATTTTCAAAAAAAAACGTTCTCCTTCTTCTCATGACTATGTTATCTCATGGCACATTTTAACTCGTGTTATAACTGTAAGGGTCCTTGGAGTTCACTTTACGCCCAATTTAGACTTTTCTGTCCATATTAATACCATCGTTAACAAAGCCAATCCAATGTTAGGTTTTATGAAGCGTTGATCCAAAGAATTTGTTGATCCAAATGTTACCCGTGCTTTATACAACTGCTTGGTTCGTCCCCATCTTGAGTATACATCGCAGGTTTGGACTCCTTTTTACGATATTCATATTGAGAGATTAGAATCTGTTCAAAGAAACTTTACTCGTTTCGCATTGAAAGGGCTTTAGTGGAGTGATCCTTCTAATGCCCTCCCTTATGACCAACGATTATCTATTCGTCAAATGCAAATACTTGCACAGAGAAGAACTAACAATGATTTGGTATTCTTCCACCAAATAATAACTGGCTTCACAGATGCGCCAGACCTACTATGTTCAGTTTTTTTTTAATTATCGGGGAGGAGGTTATAATCTCCGTGACCTCGGCTTGATTAAAGTCCCAAGACATAGGACTAACTATGGGATGCATGAGCCCTTGACACGTATGGGTAGACTTTTAAATTGGAATTCAAACATTTTTGATTTCAATATCAGTAAAATTAAATTAAAAAATATATTCAAAACCAGTGCTCCACGCTCCTAAAGGTTTTTGTTTCGTATTATGTTCTTGTTTTGTTTTGACGTAATATTATTTGTTTATATTTTTAGTTTGTACTTGTGTAAGTGTTATTTGTAATAGAGTTTGCCTACTAACAACTAACACTGCAGTAAATGATGAGCCGGTGGTATAACACAGTTTTCTGTGTTTGCAAACCATTGCTCGGAAGACGGAGCTTGCTATGAGCTCTCTTCGGCCAATTCTGATAGTGTGAAAAAAAATGAGGTCAGGACAAGGAACACGGTTTTTTAAAATTACAATGCAACGATGTTACTCGTAATCATGCCAATTTTTAATGGAGACCTAAAATACAACTGATTTCAACCATGATGGCGAACACATACAATTATTTTTGAGTGGTTGAGTGAAACGAAAATATAGTTGGAGCGGTTTTAAAAAAAAAAAAATATTTTAGTATGTAGGTATAACATTTTGAAAATATTTTTCGAAAAAAAATGGAACGCCAATTTAAGTAAAATCTACGACTGGAGCGCATGTACTTGCTCCTATGTTCGATCACATTATATGCAAAAGATTCTTAATAAAATCGACTAAATGTATTTTTAAAGTAGTTTTTCACTTAATTTTTTTTTATATAAAAATACTCAAATTTTTTATTAAAAAAAATTGGTATGAAAATTTTAAGTATTTAATAATATAAATAATATAAAACGGAAATCAATAAAATGGTTGTATGGCAGGTACCGTTAATAACAAAATAATTTTGAAAAAATGTTTGGCCAAAGTAGTACACACGCCAATTTTTATCAAAATCGTTAGAGCGGTTTTCGAGATAATTAAGATGGTAGAAAAATTTGAATGGCAAGTACCGTTATTTTTGGGGCTAAAACAACGATTCAAAAATATATTTTGGACAATCACCTAAAACGCTTAAGTACCAAGTTTGAAGAAAAGCTCTTCAGCCGTTTAGGCTGTAGAGAGTTGTACAGACAGACAGACAGACAGACGGAATTGCGGGACCCACTTTGTTTGTGGTCTCTATCATCGTAATGTCAAATTCGATTAAAATCTCGAGTTCGATTTTTTTTCCAAACGCAAAGCTTGCTCTATAGTACCTATATCGCAAGTAAAAATTATGATTGTACGTATAAGATTTTAATTTAAAAAAAAATCAGTGACTCGTTTTTGAAAAATCAATTTTTTGAAAATTTGAATATACAATGTTATTTATACTTCGCGGGATTATTTACGTAAAAATACTAATGTTATTTGGTTCATCTATAATAGACAGGAATTCGAAACTATCAAAAGTTTGTTTTTTACTTAAATGTGGACTGAGCTAATTTAGGAATTTTTTTATTTAAAATTTTTGGAGCCGTTTTTGAGAAAAAGATATTTTAACTTTTTTTAACATTTGTATGGAAGGTACTGCTGCTTTTTATTTAAGAAAACAGTTTTTTTTTTTCAAGTATTCAAGACATTGTCAAAAAACTGCTAAATACATAGTTTCGAAAAAAAAATTATTTTTGAAAAAAAAAATTGGTTAGTGTTCAGATCTCTAGGAGCTTTTGATTTACAATACTATTATTTAAACTTCTTAGGAACTATTACACAAAAAATTTAAATGAATCGTTTTCCAGAAAATAGAAAACCAAAAAAATGGTTCTACTACAGGTATACAAAAAATAACCATTTTTTTCCAAAAAAATACCTTTTGCCTTCATAAATGAATTATTTTGTTTCGATGGAGCCGTTTTTGAGCAAAATCAATTTTTTTAACCTAAAAAATATATCGCAGCTGCCGTTATTTTTAGTTTTAAAATAAAAAAAAAAAAACGTGTGAGCATATTACCAAAAACACAATATGTACCTAATTTGAAAAAAAAATCTAGTCCATCGTTTAAGCTGTAGATGCAAAATCTCGATTTAGATTCTGTTTACGAATCCATAACTTGCCAGAAATATAATACGTTTATATCGCAAGTAAAAAAACTGTAATTCCGCCAGTAGTCAATGTCAATTACGCAGTTTAACAAACTGTCTCATTATAATTTTTGACATTTCAAATTCGCACTATGAAAAATGTTTGCTTTGGAGCAATAATTATTTTGAAAAATCTCTGAAAAAAAGTAAAGATATTTAGGGTATTTCGATATTGGCTAAGCTATCAAATACGATTGATATCCTTTTAGAGTCTGCATTCAATTATGAAAATATAAGCAATTACCTAAAAAAAACGCTAAAATCCGTTCTTGTCTCAAATGTACTTAAAAAATAAAATAAAATAAAATAAAATAACATAAAATAAAATAAAATATAAAATAAAACATATGACCCTATTAAAAAAAAATGTTTACTTCAACTCTACCACCGACAGCTTATTTAACTTATTTATGATTCGTTTTGTCGTTTCTCAAAAAAGTTGTAATTTTAAAATTAACACTTAGTATTATTGCAATTATTTTTTAGCATAGACTATAATTTTGCCTGTCTTTCAGTTCTATGGTCGCCTCTGCCTCTTTCTAACTGATTATTTTGAAAATTAAGACTGGTTAATTTAAAAAATGAATTGAATAAGGATACACAATATCCGTGTTACGTTAAGAATTTTAATCAAATTCATTTGAACTGTCTTTGAGATGAAATGAGCTTATTTTGAAATATTTAATTAAATGCATAACTCCCAATGGAGATAATATGAAATCGAATATTTATAAAACATCGTCCAAATTATAAAACATTTGGCATAATTATAACATGATGGTAACATTACATAAGCTTTAATGCTTCAGATCTCTGATAGAAAATTTTTAATCAAAGTTTAGGTATCTAATTTTCACACGCGCAATTCATTGACGTTGAATCAGCCATCAACCAATTGTTACAATTTTCTCATAGGAAGGTTTCATTGCACAATACCAAGTCAAGTCTGTGTAAGCTTTGCTGATTCATTTCTGGAAAATCTTATTCATGTGTTTGTGTCTAACGTGAAAACACCCATCAAACGAAAACCACAACATGGCACTCAAATTCCAACTCAATCAAAAAACTTATCCCAAAATGGATGACGCAAAATGGCCACATCATTCCGGACTTGACCAAAATCGGCTTAAATAACCATCAACAGCAACGTATATAGATATTTACTTTTCTGCGTTCAACCACACCGCCGACGAGCCGCGCTATATTCATACATACATACTACAAGTAAATTTTAAATCAATATTGAGTAGGAATACCTATAAATTGAGATAAAATTTACAAGGACTTTAAGTGCACACGTTTTGGTCACGATATAGGAAACCGGTATTTTCGTCTTTGCCATAATCTGTGGGCTTTAAATATATAAAAATATGATCGATGTTCGATTTGTTTGATGTCGTCTTATTAAAAATAGATCTTAGTGCTGATCTCCACTGGAACTGGGATGAGAACATGTTAACTTGAACTAAATACACATCCCGACATAATTCTCACGAAAAGCGTGGATCTGTTCACATTTCGATTTGAGGATTTTCCTGTTTTGAAATGAGATAGTTGCTATATAAACCCACGGGATTGGCAATGAAACAGGTTCAATAGATCTAAAGACTTGAAATTGCAATTAAAAAGTTATATATAAGGGGGTGTGGACAGCCACACACACACATACAAACCCATATGCGGCTTGAATTATACGTGACAGAACTGAAAGCCTTTGCTGGTTAATTAAACCAACTTTTATGTATGTTGATTTTTTCTGCACTAACCATTTTCAGTCTCCATGAAAGCAAGTTTTGCAATACAGTGAAGGGAGTGTTAGAGTATTTTGAAGTTGTTTATGCTTAAAGACTTTCAAGAAAAATTTATAAATGACTGCTTTCTTTTGGCAGGTTTAGATTAAAATGATTATTAAATGGAATTAATTGCTTAGTTAAGGATTAAATAAATTTTGTGTGATTCTGAAATTGGCGTAAAGAATAATGTGGATGATATATCTATATATTAATACTTGGTTATCAACCTTAGTCATATACGTTTTGATCTCACATAAGCTCAGGGGATCAAAGTTAGACGTATATATATCAACGGAAAGGTATAATTTCGAGTAAATGTGCAGAATATAGGCTTAGGGCTCGTTTGATTTGAACATAAGTAAAACGGATACTGGTACTTTGACGGCTTTTTTTTGCAGTTTCTACCATTTAACCGAAATCAATTCCCTAGTTTTATTTTAACAATTTTTGATTGTGCCTAATATGGTTTGACAAATTTTTGTTAAGACATTTTTAATTTGCTAAGTTGTAACTTCACTCAGACATTACTTCGTATTTTTGTTCTCTCCAATTTTAACCCCACATTCGTTTGTTTTTTTTTTTTTTACTAATTGGCTTAGCTTAAATTGAATTGGTTTATAACAGATTTAGAAAAAAATCCAGAAACAAAAATCTAGAATGGTCGAAATCAATAATTAATATAAATTTTTGAAACAGTAGACGTAGCTCACAGACACCAGGCAGGCGCATATATGTAAACAGTTTCCTTAGACAATATTACCTTCCCTCGCTAGGTGGCGTTGCGGAGCCGAAGCATTTAACTCCCCTTCAGTCCTCTTTAGAATGATTCATTTTACCAGTTAAATGATTGGCTTCGTCGAAAAGATCAGTAAATCAATTAGCCAAACCAACATCTTCTGTTTAACCAACAACAATTGAGAAATGCAGAAGATGACATAACAAAAGTGAAGATAACATAAGATGAACTTTCAAAATTTTAAAATGTAAAATCACATTTGGGGCGTATTCATAGTCATGCTTAAACTGTCTCTAAGTTTAACCTAGGTTTAGTCGAATTTTCGGACTTTGATACTATTTTTTTAAGCTTATCATTCCAAAATATTTAAAGATATTTGTATAGTAAAACAAGTTAATAATCTTATAAAAATACAAAACCAACAATTTGTAAGTAAAATAGGTATTTATTCATTGAACCAAAATTGCAAAACTGATACGATTTTAAGCGGTACGAGTATTATGCGGCATTAATTTTAAAAATTAACTGTGAACAGAGAATAAAATTGGTAATTGTACTTAATATTTTAAATATTTTTTTGAATATAAAAATAAAATGATGAAATCAGGATATCTTATGAAACAAATGATTTTTAAAATATAAAGGTTTTAACATCAGCTCTTTTGTTTAAAAAACAAAAAAACACACTTTAAAGCCTTTTTTTCTTGTAAGCAATCAATTTTGTTGAATTTAAATCTTAACACACAGTTTTTCTATTCATAGATTATTTTTAGATATTTAAGCAATATAGTTTCCAGCATTTTTATGAAAGAGAGGCAGAAAAAGAGTCAACGAAACATGACCTTAAAGAAATGTTGTTTAACAGCGAATTATAATTTATAAACGTCTTATATATAATGCAGCTTCTAACGGAAAAATAAAGTTTATAAATAGGAAACGTTATAAACCGAACAATGCATCTATGTGTGTGTCGGATAACATACGGGTTGAAGAGCAAAATAGTGGTTTTTTGAATAGTGCTTCAAAATTGTATGGATGGAAGTAGCTGAATCACATATAGTATGAATGGAAACTAACGCTTCGGCTCAAAAATATATAAGTCCAATCTTAATGCACAACTTAACCTGTCTCATGTTGACTAAATTTACATATATCCTTGCTTTGGTTTTGGTGGTCGAATTTTATTTTCAACAGTGTGACAGAAAAGTAGAGTTTGTGCCGCTCAGTAGAGTAAAAAGGGTATTTGACTTCCGGAAATTAGTCGCTTGCCTTAGCAGCCCTCAAACGCGTGGGAATATTTAAAAAATTTAAGGGTATACAAGTGTTATAACACTGCTATAATTGGCTTTTCTCGAGACTCGCCCGTTCTTTACATGCTTTTTGTTGATAGTAGAGCTCTTATTTATTTTCTCTTAAACTTAAATTTTTAAATAATTCCTCACTTTTAATTTTTACAATTTCTCAACTTCATTTCTACTGACTTCTTAACTTGTCTCACAACTTGGTTTGGCTTAAGAAATTTAATGCCAGTAAACAAGTCATTTCTAAATGATTTAGAATCATAATGTGTACATATAGTTACGTTTTTTGCTCGAGTGGTCTCTGGCTTGGTGCAAGCAAGTATTAAGGTATATCCTCTGGCGTGGTAATTGAAGAGAGCTCTTAGTTAACTACTAAGTTGGTGCCAAGATTCAAATTTACAATCAGTTAGAAAACATCTGATCCAAAGAATATTTAATCGATCAGCCCTCATTTAAAACAACAAATGCAAGAACAGAGTACAGAACTGATTGCTTTTGGCATACACTACTCGCACACCCGAAATATTTCTGATGCCAATAATGTACTCGCATATAATAAAAGACAAAATGAATGTTCTCCTTAAGTTAAAGGTTGAAGGTTAGGTCTTTATTTTGAAAACGTATTACCTTTATTTTTCAAAATTTGATGTTTACTAACCATAGCTACACTTAGCAAAAACCTATGGTGACAATATCGTAATTTATTTCACCAACACAACGAAAAGCTGTTTTTCATTTGAAGAACTGTACTTCTCCATCTAATGCAATTTGCAACCAATGTAGGATTGAAATACTTTGACTAAAGAGAAAAAAATATCAACATGCATAGACACTACGCGACGACGGCTCGATATTTCCATACTTTGGCTATATACCTCCAACGCACGCCAACGTTGGATAAGGTGGAGTCTATATCCCGTCTAAAGATTGTTAACAGTTTTAGAAAAAAAATAGTAATTGGACACTAGCTATAGTCGGCGTCGAGTCTCTCCCAGAATACGGAACAAACCAAACATTATTCTCACAATGGTTCTTGCTAATTAATTGTCAAAACCGTAGCAATTGAGTATATATACTTTCGCAAGACACACATAGATAAACTCTTGCAGAATCAGGTCTAAAAGTTATACATAAATATAAATCATCTCGTTCTCGTTTTAACAATTAGATACTTCCTAGCTATTTTGCGAACCAGATGTATATATGTAGCTATAGAGCTTCACGAATGAATTTGATATCATGATTATATAGTCCGGCTTTACAGTTTGGTTTGGCGTGTTGGTGGAAGTGGTAACTAGAAGAGTAATTGTTATGAAGACAATGAATAGCAACGGGGACAGAGACAACGGCTCTGGTGTCTTATGTATGCGCGCACAGCTATACAAACAATATAATGGTGAGTCTCTGTACCACAATTAAGGCCACGTTAAGTCATTTAACACTGTAACTAGAATACAGATTTTCATTTTTGAAACAAGTATGGTGGTTCTGTTTTGGCTATAAGAAAAGTTGAAAGTTTTATTTATATTGTGCACTTTGTTTCCTCGCGGTCTCTTAAGAATCAATCGAGCTATTGATGTTGACGAATCACATGCGACGTATTTTATGAGTGAGACTTATAACACTACAATCTAGTCATATTGAATTCCAAAAGACATCAACATAAACATGCACACATATTTAGGTGTTACCTTTATTATAAAAGTCAGTCGACGATTACGTCAGATTAATCTGTCAGCTTTCTGAAATCAAATGTCAAAGTCACTTGATTAATTTGTTCCGAAGTATGACTTCTGTACGCTTCGACAAATTCAAACTCTATTTAAAAAAAAAAACTAGAAAAATAAGACAAATGAAACCGCAATCTTATTCAACAGATGCATAATATTGATGTAGGTACGCCACATGCATCATTGAAGCCTTAAAAAAGACCACCAACCCAACAACACCAACATTACCACCACCACCTTCAAATCAAGCCGCCATTACGTATGTTGTTTCGTCTTTTCTTCTTCCCATTTTTTTGTTTGATTTCATACCAAGTCACAACATCATGCACATACGTCCCTGGAGCTCCCCCCCGCGCTCTCGCCGTATTAATGTTTACAAACTTTAAGACTCTGGTTTTTCCACTAAAGAGATCTTCGTGACTTTGGGATGTGATAACAAAACAAAAAAAAAAAACACGCAAAAGGCTTACATCTCATTCCTTCACTCTCCTCCTGGCATTTGTTGATTACCTTACAATGTCTGTCGCAGTTCAGTCTGTGATTTTGTTTGGTTGTCTGAATTGTTTGGGTTGCTATGAGATTTCTAATACTTTAACAATAAACACGGATATCCGATTTATTCAAGCCTGCCTCGATAAGGTGAGGATTGAAGCCCAGCTTTGGCGTTTGGCATCATCAATATGAAAAGTGAAAGAGGAAGATCAAGCATAGTCAGGTTAAGATTTATAAGGTGTAACAGACTCAATACGGGGTGAGAGGTGTGCACTGTGCGTCTGTGTAAAATCACGTAATTCAATGGCAATGACAACGTCAAGACCGACAAAAACAAAAATGAGGATGCTGCTGACGATGATGATGATGGTGGTGATTGCATAGCACAGCGGCGCGCGGCAGGGTCTACAATACTACTTAAATAAACTACCACCGGAAACAATAATAGGAAAGCTATTTAAGTGCTATTCGGTTCGGGTAATAGTTTGGCTAAGCATTCCTCAGATAGTTTTATGGTAGCATCTAATTTGTTTGGTTGTGATGCGGTTTGATGGAGAAGTAATTGTAAGCGGAGCTGATTATGATCACGAAAAGAGCAACACCCAAACACTTGCGCGCTGAATAAAGATTGTATGCAGAAAACCCGCTCTTATTGGATGATCTTTCTGGCTTCCTTGTTTG
The DNA here is from genome assembly GCA_910595825.1 of Philhelius pedissequus. Lineage (NCBI taxonomy): Eukaryota > Metazoa > Arthropoda > Insecta > Diptera > Syrphidae > Philhelius > Philhelius pedissequus. The sequence goes on along the minus strand of OU343160.1, from coordinate 69,092,336 downwards.
TTGTGTTTTCCTATTAAATTCTAAGTAGATTCGAGTTGTTGTTTTATGGTAAGATGTGTTTGCGTAATTGAAAAACGTATAACTAATCAACCAAGCTGGCTAAATGGAGCTATAATGGATTCTATTTGTGATGTTGTTGGTTAAAAGGATGTGATATATCTATATTTAACGGGAGTTGGTAATTGGAAAAGATAATTAGGAAACGTGGTTAGTCTGTTTGAACTGAATTAACTTGTTTATGAGAGTCAAGTTCATGCCACTGGGTTTAGTTTTTTTGCATAGTTAAGCTTACTGTCAATAAACGAACAAACAGCAAAATATGTACAACTGCCTAAATTGTTAATAGGGAAATCTCGTTTCGAAACTGATATATACGAATGATGCCTTCCTAAATCTCTTCTTCCTTCGTTAAATTACTGTGAAGACGACAGTAGAGTAAACTTTTATTATTTATGGTTCCTTATTCATCCTTATTTGATATCTTTAGAAAATATCATCCAGCTTACAAAAAGATGATTGAAATGACATCCGGAAATTTGATAAAAAAGACAGCCATCTTCAAGCGTATGACGTAGGCTGTTCGTAATAATGAAAGGTAACCTAGTGTCCGACACGAAGGGAATAGTACATGTAATTCAATCAGTATTTTTTTAGCCAACTGCTCAATAACACATAAACAGCACAATCGACTCTTTTAAATATCTTGAAGTCTATTTTCAGTAGACCTTCCAACCCTTTTAATTATCTTCAAGAGGTCATTAAGACCCAAAAGGGACCAAAGGGGTGGATACAACTCTATATAACAAAGAGTTCTTATTATAGTGCTCATTATGCGGACTGTTTTTAATTGATCTTTTTTAGATCCTTTAAAGTTTAGTTTAGTAGCTCCTAAAATGTTTTGAAGATTTGATTGAATAGTTTGTCATGTGTAGAGATTCTAAGGGCAAGAAGGGAAGCTACCATCAATAAATCAAGATCCAGTTTTGCCATCCAGTATAGAAAAAGTTGACGGCGGTGCTATAGAAGAAGAACAACAAGGTCACCGGTCAGAACCAGCAGGCATAGGCTCCATCTATAGAAAAAGGCTACATTACGAGTAAGTCTTGAATAGCATTTAAAACACATCCCTGATAAGCCACTACAGCATTCATCGTCAAGGTATATATAAATATATATATGTGGCAATGGTCAGATTCGAGATTCCACGAAAACTGACCGCACTTTGAACTATTACTTCCGAACTATATTACAACATATACATGATTTCGTCAAGTAGATGTGTTATCATGCAACTTTTGTAATATCATTCTAGAACAGATAGGTATATAGATCAGGCGTAAGTGCGGAATTACCCTAAAAAACTGCTGCTACTTGGGTTTGCCAAACAAATGGGTTCACACTATCTACATCCTTACACTCTACAAAATACTTATACTGCTATAGGGTCATATTTTACGGAGCCGAGAGCTCGATAATAAGTAGACAAATTTAGTTCTCGCCACGAGCTCTACGATCTGTACTGTCTGTAAATGTAGTCCACCATGAGCGGAACCTGCATCCATGAATCCGAATAGATATGTGTTCTTAGTACTTCCGTTATCACATACCACTTTCTGCACAACGACGTTCTCTTCTAATCTGGCTATAATAATATAATTTTCTTTGCTTTCATCGAAATCTCTAGTTAAACATTTCTTGGAACAAAAAACCAACAGTCAATTTCCTATTGAATTTTTTTTTCCGATTCCAATAAATTCCACAGGAAATTGCCATTCATATTATCAAATGAGGAACAAATTCTTTGTAAAAATTGTAGTCTAATTAACTTCAACCATAACTGCAAAAATGTCAACTGAGTTATAAAACAAAATGAAAATGAACGTGGATCGCACTTACTTGCTCTATGGTCGACCAAATAAAACATATTTTTAAAATAGATTTTTAGCTATTTTTTTTGGAAACAAAATATCTTTCATATTTTTCTAAAAGGATGTTGCTGCGGAAATTTTGAGTATTTAACAATATATATTTCAAAATATATTTGAAAAAAAATTGTAAAAATTAAAAATATTTGATTTTCACAAAAAAAAATTGGAATGCAGTATTGTTGGAATTTGAAGGATTAAACACTTTGAATAAAATCCCATGAAGTGTTAATGAGAAATTCGAAAATTAGTTAATAGGAAACAAAAGAGCTGATCTCAAAACTCAATTTTGCAATTATATGGAAAAATTATATGTATCGTTGCGATAAGGTACACAAGTAACACCTTACTTCTAAAAAGGTTTCATGCATGAATGAATAAATGGACTCATAATACTGTTATTGATTAGCTCAACCTGAAAAAAAACTGTTATCCTTTTATCTATTTTCTTAGGAATTTCTTTACAATAAAACAAAATGACAAATGAGACTTTCTCGGCCTTGAGCAGTGTTTGCTGTTGCTTCAGATAAGTATATTGTTTGCTGGTAATTTATTTCTGTTTGCCAATTTAAAAATGTATTATTGATTTCGAGCTAAGGTCTCAGGTAGATATGGCTAGACAAAATCTATTAATGAAAATTTATAATTATCACTTATTCGAATTGTTTGATTTGTTCGGCTGTTTCAGTTTCAATTCACTGCGTCGTCGTGTTGTGAATTTTTTAATTATTTTGTCTTCGTTGGTGTCAAATTTTAAACACAGTTATAGTTAGGCCAAAGCTTCTCGCGGTCATAGCCTCGAAAAGGCTGGACATTGATTGAAACATACCATTGTTCCGCTTTTGAATGCTTTACGAATAAAAAAAACTCTGCTCGTTAAAGTTAATCATTCATTATTTGTAAAGGCCGAGACATTTCTATTAATTTTTTAAAAATAAGTTGACATAAATGTACCTATAGTTGTTTCTTGTTGTTTTGGCAAGCTGCTTTTTGTCCCACAAAATAAATAAATCGTCCAAATACGAGTCAGATGACTCGTCCTCATTTAAATTCACCACAGGCAACATCTCGTATCGTTTTAGATTGAATCTCATTTTGAGTTCCATCAAGTTGTTTGTTTTTTTTTTGTTTTTTTTTTTTTTTGTTTGCACCTCCTTATACTTTAAAACGTATGTTACTTTCCAAGCCATTAGCATGCAAACTTTTAACGTTTCTTTTTAGGTTAAACGGATTTTAAGTCAGACGTAAATCTTCATGGAAGATATTGTATAGCTAGTTTTGCAAAGACTGAATGTTAAGTGTGAATATTATCTAAGGCTTGGCAGTCAGTCGGCATTAAAGCGTACTCGAATTATCTTTTGAACTCACGCTTGCATTTGGCACTTGAGTGTCAACTTGCAGTGTAGTTAAGTAATTGAGTTATTGTCTAGAAGAGAAAGGAAGTCGATTATGTCAAAAAGTTTAAAATACGCTTGACAGAGGTATGTGTTTTTGTTTGTATGTTCATATCAACAATCCGTGTGCCAGAAACCTAGAAATTATTTATGACCTATCAAATTTACATTTGTATTTTCTAGAGCTACATATTAAGGCTTTTGAATACATTAACAAGTTTAAATATTAAGCACATGACGTTATACTTTGAAGTTTGAAGTAATTTATGTAAATCTAATTATTATCGATTTTCTATTGGGTAGAGTTGTTTCTTTTAAAATTTATACGAATTTTAAACAAAAAGATGATATTCTTTCCTTCGATTATGTTTATTAAACTACAAATTCAGATTTTTTTTTTATTTTCCTTATTCAGGAATTTGACTTCGTATGCTAAAGGTGGAAATTTTTAAAAAATAGATCTCCTATGTCGTTCTCAAAATGAACGTATGTATGTTTACAATTTTATGAGGATGAACGCGAAATGGTCCAATGAAAGGATAGTATTCGTCCCTCTGGAAAAAAAATGTCAAAAGAAAACCCAAGACAACCCCATACTTAACTTGCTATCTATAAAGGAAGTATCTGTTTCGAAAAAATCATTTTAATGATGACGATGATAAAGAAGTTCAGAAATGTTCATATTATACATACATCTGTTTGTCATTTTTACATCGAGCTACAGATTCTGAAAGAGTGAAGTTATAGCTTAAAATTTGGTAAAAGCATTTTTATGTGATTCGCTAGAAGAGACATTCAAAATTATTGTTTTGGTACATCTTAAACGGAACGGTATACAACAGTTTTCAAATTTTCTCAAGGACTTGGTCGTTGATGTATTTGTGCAGAAAATGGTTTTATTTTTGGGTTATTTCTCGAATATAGCTTAACCATTTTTTTATTATTATTTTTGACACCATAAATTGCTAGATATGTTAATAGGGAGGCTTCTTCTAATTGGCGAATAAATGCACTAGCTTTGAGTCAGATAGTAATTACCCAAGCTGGGTCCCTGACTGACCGCCCCAGAAACTTATACGCTCTGATCCCTGAGGGAGACATTTCGGTTACATGTTCAGATTGTACAGCACACTGTTAAGCCCTTAGTATGCATACTCGCGAACTATTGAGTCTAAAAGACGTTCTTGACGCAGATCAGTGCATTTGCAGAAAAAGTGAAAGATTGTTTCTTTCACTGGTGTCCACATATTTGGGGATTTAAAGGATTGGATTCCTTTAGAAAAATTGGGAAAATATTGTCCAGTTGTATATTGAGTCCTTCCGCGAGTGAAAAACCATTATTTTTATCACAAAATCAGGGTAAAATTATGTACTCTTGATTCAACTCATAATTTTACTTTAAGAATAAAATTATGTGAGTAATGTTTTGACATGAGCTTCTTTTTTTCCACACCATCATCACCACATCAGAATTGCCCGAAGAGAGCTTATAGTAAGCTCCATCTTCCGACCAATGGTTTGCCAACACATAAAACTGTGTTATACCACCGGCTCGTCATTTACTGCAGTGTTAGTTGTTAGTAGGCAAACTCTATTACAAATAACACTTACAAGTACAAAATAAAAATATAAACAAATAATATTACGTCAAAAACAAAACAAGAACATAATATGAAACAAAAACATTTAGGAGCGTTGAGCACTGGTTTTGAGTATATTTTTTAATTTAATTTTACTGATATTGAAATCAAAAATGTTTGAATTCTAATTTAAAAGTCTACCCATACGTGTCAAGGCTCATGCATCCCATAGTTAGTCCTATGTGTTGGGACTTTAATCAAGCCGAGGCCACGGAGATTATAACCTCCTCCCCGATAATTAAAAAAAAAACTGAAAATAGTAGGTCTGGTGCATCTGCGACGCCAGTTATTATTTGGTGGAAGAATTCCAAATCATTGTTAGTTCTTCTCTGGGCAAGTGTTTGCATTTGAAGAATAGATAAACATTGGGCATAATGAAGGGCATTAGAAGGATCACTCAACTGAAGCCCTTTCAATGCGAACCGAGTAAAGTTTCTTTGAACAGATTCTAATCTCTCAATATGAATATCGTAAAAAGGAGTCCAAACCTGCGATGCATACTCAAGATGGGGACGTACCAAGCAGTTGTATAAAGCACGGGTAACATTTGGATCAACAAATTCTTTGGACCAACGCTTCATAAAACCTAACATTGAATTGGCTTTGTTAACGATGGTATTAATATGGGCAGAAAAGTCTTAATTGGGCGTAAAGTGAACTCCAAGGTCCCTTACAGTTATAACACGAGTTAAAATGTGCCGTGAGATAACATAGTCATGAGAAGAAGGAGAAAGTTTTTTTTTGAAAATGTCATTGTTTGACATTATGTCGGGTTAAGATTCAAACTGTTCTTTTCATACCACAAGGCAAAGTGGTTAATATCCTCTTGCAATAGAGTTCGATCTTTGGAGATGATATATTTTTACAAATCTTCATATCATCTACAAAGATAAGAATTTCGCTATTGCGTACACAAAGAGAAGCATCATTAATAGCCAATGTAAAGAGTAATGGTCCAAGATGGCTTCCCTGCGGAACACTTGATATGGCAAAAAAGGGTCTTGAGTAAGAATTTCTGAATTTGACTTGATATAACCTATCTTCAATATACGAGCATATCCACTTGATGAAAGATGGAGGAAACCCGTATGAATTAAGTTTAAACTTGATAATCTCATGAGATAATTGATCAAAAGTTTTCGAAAAGTCTGTGTATACACAATCAACTTCTTGACCACATTCCAAGGAGTTTAAACATTTATTCAACAATACAACTAGATTAGTAACAGTAGGACGTTTCTGCATAAACTTCGATTGACTTGATCCCACTTGCAGTGATTACTGTGCAGATATTATAGGAAGCCCATTGTATTAAAAAAAAACTATAATAGTGAGTTATATGAAGCTAATTATATTTCATTTACTTTTGCTTTCGAATGTAAAACTGACTTCTATCGTGCTATACAATTCCAATCTCTTTGCTTACGAAGAAAAGAGAAACCCTCAAAGAGTACCTCTAGTCATTAAAAAATACAACTCAACTTAGCCCTTCGAATTCGGCAGAAAATAGCAGGTCCTTTCAATTCCTGGTCAATAACATCACGGTTATTTAGAAGTTATACAACTCACCACCACTTTCTACGAGGTATATAGTGCCACCAAATTAGCTTATTTTATATTGGTATCTCCTGTTTTAAAATTTATTTCAGTAATTTAGTTTTACCTTCGACTTTTAACAACAACGTTATCACAGTAATCATTGGTTTTGTACACATCCGGTTTTATGTAGAAATTGCTGCTAACCGAGGAAACATCCACAAAACCAAAAGGATTATCTCAAAGTCATTCTGAAAAGATGCATATAACATAACGTCCACAAGAGCAAATTGTTTATAAAGAAGAAATAAATCAATTAAAATCCATTCTTCTCTCTATCAAATTCTTTATGTAAATACATTATGGTATGCATATTGCTATCCCTCTTTAAAATTATAATCTCCCCTATGCTTTTAACACCTAATTTATCATTATATGTTAATTATCCTTCTAGTCAATACAATATAAATAATAATAATCAAAATAAACAAACGTAACCCGGTTAACCAAGAAAATAAATAAAAAAACATTCCACAAAAGGCTTCAGTCGAAGCAAAATTAACCCACATTGTGTGTCTATTTTATACCTGATACGATACACAGGTAACACATATATATTACCTAATAGAGGCTCACAATGACTGTGAACGATATTGTTTTTTTTAATTCGACACCATCATGCATCACATTTTATGGAATTAATTCATTTTCCATGCAACATTTATAAAATTTTATTTAAAGTTCATTCATTGGTCGTACGTTCATGCTCAATGATATGTTACCTATATACATAGATTCCTATTCATTATAATTCGCTAAAGCACCTTTCAATGGTTGAATAATTAAGCATTGAATAAACTATTATTAAGAATCTATTGAACGTTGTGTCAATTAAAACATTTTCCGATTAATTTTAGTTACAATTTTCTTGTAAAAAATAATACCAACTAGAGAAATCTTTTACGTTTTGTGTCTTATTTATTCAACCTCTAAACGTGTTTAGCTTAAAATCCATTTATTCAACGTTACATAACTTTTGTAAGAAACATTTCCTCGCTTAGAGGCATTGTAATTTTACGCATTCTCTAAAATGCGTTTATGAATAAAGCTTATATATTTTTTAGTTAAAGTAGTAAATATGAATATGTATTTGCATTGGATGTAGGTCTTAAATAAGATTTTGGGACTTATGTATGTCTTCTCTATATTAAAGATAAGTTCCAAAAGGTAAAATTGGTAGATATGTCCAGAGGATTTATGTCCTGCGCCGAACTGAAATATGTTCAGGTTCCTAGAATCAAATGCCACTCATGGACAGCGGCATTAAATGTGTGATGTGTTTCACCTTAATCACGGAAGACAGCATTGAATTGTAGATACTTTCGAGATCAGATTTTAATGAGCTTGTCATACGGCGCTATATTGATTCCACATCCGAGGGACAAGAGCATGAATCTAGAAACGAATAATGAAAAGTTGACAGGACTGTCATCAGCAAAGCAGTATAATGCATTAAAAGTTTTAGACAAGATGATTATGAAAATGAGAAAGAAATCGGAGACAAAACGGTGCACTGGGACGCACATGCACTTGACTTGAAACTGTCCAATATGTGTTGTGTTGAACTCTTCGAAAAATAATTTCTAATTCATCGGAGACGATTACCAATACCCGCATAAAAGAGCTAGAAGGCAAAATTTATCAAACGGCTTAGAAATACATATATACAGTGAATCAAAGTAAAGCTCGTACATTTAATATTTACTTAAGATATTAATATTTACTACAAATATGGTACCATTGTTTTGGAAAAAAAATTAAAGCAATCTACAGTTAAAACTGTCACCTATAATATTTCTCAGAAAAACCTAAAAACCATTAACTTTAACAGTAAAATATGCAAGCATTTCATTAAACACTCAAAAAAACACCTCAAAATAAAACTCGTACAAAGCATTTAAAGCTCATAGTTTGTTACATATTGTTGCAAGAGAAAGCAATCAATATTAAATTATTTAAGCTGATAGTACTGTGAGTTTTCCCTTCAACAAAATGTGTGTTTATTTTTAAAATGGGTAAACAAAACGCCTAACAGTAGATGTTAGAAACCTGGTAATTGTGCATTCTAAGTATGGTTAGACCCTTCGAGAAATTGGAGATTTGGTGAATAGGAGTCATTCCTCAATCCAATACATTCTCAAGCGCTACCAGGAAGAAGGAGTGGTAGAAAACAAGAAGAAAATGAGATTGAGGAAGATTGTTACCTCTGCGGATAGCGGTGGATCATTAAAAAGATTAAGGACAATCCGAAAATGAGTGCTGCCAAGCTTGCTCAAGAGGCAGAAAGATAAAAAAGAAAAAAAATGTAAATGTAAGAGCAACCTTCAGGTATGGTGGCGGCTCGGTCATAGTGTGGGATGTATGTCAGCATCAAGAGTAGGAAAGTTGCATTTCACTGAAAGTACATAGGATCAGCACGCCTACCTAAACATCCTGAGAACAAATTTCATGCTAGTGCTGATGGACTTGGAATCAGGAACTATTTCCAATTTTATCAAGATAATGACCCCAACCACAATGCATACAAAGTAAAGTACGCTCCTGGTTGCTGTACAACTGCCCACAAAAAAGAGACACCCCACAATCAACGGATTTTAACGTCGCGTCGTCATCGAAAACTTATGGAGTTATTTGGAAGACCAGTTAAGACTGCACCATATTAGGAACAAAAATGAACTAAAGAGTTTTGCTGGCAGAATGGAACAAAACACCACCTTATCATTGCGAAAAATTGATAAAATCCATACCAAATAGGTTGGAAGCTGTTAAGGCAAACAATGGCGTTCCAACAAATTATTAAATCGATTTTTTTATAGTATATGTTTAAACTAAATGTATTTTGTACGAGGTGAAATTTAAAGTTTCTTAGTAAATGTTGTCCTAAAATAGCCAGTATTTAATTTTTTTAATTTAATTCAATATTTTCAACATTATTTAGTGTGGTAAAATAAAAGAAAAATACAGGTAATTTGCTTGATGACCAAGATCAAACTTTCTTAGCGGAATTTCAACACTTTGTACGAGTTTTACTTTTATACACTGTATATCTAATACAATGATCTCCAGGTAAATTATCTAAAGATTGGTTGCGCTATATTACGGTGAGATAAATCATCAGATCACCACTGGATTTATTGCTACGGAAGAAAGAGCTTTTTGCTTTCTTCAATTTTTTTTCGAAAACAACTTCACACCTTTTATATCGAATAGTTTTCAAACCGCAACTAGTGTTTTAAATGTATGTGTCTTGAGAAAATTTTCTTCATTACATATTATTTTTTCAAATTTTGGAAGAAATAAATATTTTAGGTTTTAGATTTCAGCTTTATAAGGTTTCGGTTATCGAAGCTAAAATCACTTACCGAAACCTTATCAAAGCTAAAACTGTACTCAATATTTTTAGTTTTTATTTGCGATTTTTTTCGAACTCGATATTTTGATCAAACTTGACAATACGATGATAGAGAACACGAAAAAAATTGAGTCCCGCAAATCCGTCTATCAGTCTGTGTATCTGAATGTATGTCAATCTACAACCGAAGCCGCGTAAAAGATTTTCTTCAAACTTGGAACATACGTGATTTAGGTTTTACAAAAAAGGATAAACTGATTTTTAAGCTCCAAATATAGCTGTACTCGTCATACAATCTTTTGGATGATGGATGGTAATGGATGATTACAAACAAAGTAAATCTTAATTATCTCTAAAACGGCTTAAGCGATTTTTATAATATTCAGTTTTGTATGATTACATACTTTCTTTTAAAGCACTTTTTCGTATCATTTAATGACTTTGAATGCCCAACAGCAACTTGAGTGTACTACCACCAAGTTTTTCTCAATTATTTTTGGATGGAATTATAGCTATTTCACCACTTGCCAAGGTCGATCATTAGATTCCTTTGCTCTAGTGGTACTGGTCTACTTTTTCATTTTAATTGAAAAACTTCTTATGCCTTCATCGTGTATTGAACCATGACCAGAAGCTTAGTAGCCATTTTTATAATAGTAAAAGACTTCTCATTAATAGCTCAACGAATTTCAATCAAAATTAGTGACGGGCATAATCGAATGATTTCAATAATCGAGACATTAGTATTAGAATGACCAAAATATAATTAAATGATTATTCGAATTATGAAAGAGTATGCATATGTTCCATACTTCGTTTAAATTTAGAAACGTCACGACACAAAAAGTTATAACGTTAACTATTCATATACCGTTAGGTACTTAAACTTTTAAATTTTAAGTATATGATCTTACTTTTCCTAAAATATTCAAGAACCGAGTGATTACTTTAACTATTTTACTAATTCATTCGAATGATGAATAAATACAGAAACAGATACATAAAGAGTCGTCAATTCCAATTCGAACCTACGTGTACATTACAATCCACACTAGGCTACATCTTTGCTCTTGTTCTTGCTTTTGGTATTGAACTTGCATTACGCTTACGCTTAAATAGTAGAATAGTGAAGTAGAAATTGAGGAGACCCATGCATGAGAGATGAATCATCATTCGAATGATGAATGGAAATCATTCGAATGATTTCAGATGAAGTATCGAGAATGTAAAAATTTATTATTTAATTCGAATACGCACATTATTAATTAAAATGTTTAATTGCTTATACTAGAGGTGCTTCAAGTTTTAAATAATACTGAATACCAAAATTTTCCAAAAATTTTGTGACTTTAAAAAAATCAATATTTCGAAAAACTATGCTTGATTTTTTTTAAATTGTTTTTTAAATGTATATTGTTAAAAACTTAAAATTGTCGTACCAACATTTTTTTTAAGAAAAAAATTACAGACATTTTATAAATAAAAAAAATTAAGTAAAAAAACCATTTTAAAAATCTATTTAGCTGTTTCTACTTGGAATTCTGTGACTATGATGTGATAGCACATAGAAGCAAGTACTGCGACACAGTCGTGAATTTTATTTGTATTAAGTAAGATAAAAAAAAAAACAATTAGAAGACTTTAGGAAATTTATGTGAATTTTTAAGTAGAGATATACAAGGCTCCTTTGGTAAACGTTAAATTTAAAATTGCACTGATATGCATACGCTCTTAGAAGAATTCTTTTTCTTTTTCGAGTGTAAGACCATTTTATTCTAATCAATCAGCAAATAAAAATAACATAAGAAAAAATGCAGGTACATACGAACATTTTTTCCATGACTTCACTACTGGGCCTTAAGATGCGAATAATGCACTTCAAGTAAAAATCTACAAACCTTCAGTGGGTTATCCATCTGCTGACAAGAAATTGGTAGGTAAATAAAATTAAAAATGTTAAATAAAACAATGCGGGCTCTTTCACGCCTTTCAAACGGACATTATGAATTAGGAGAGGTGACGAGATGCTTAAAACCCAAAAAGGTAAGTTAATACACACGAAAAAAAAAGAAATAACATGCACCTGTTGAAGCCCATATCAAAACCCACATCAATGTTTTGATGAAATTGGATAACTACTATAATTAATTGATTCCAAATAAAATCATAAGAAAAACTTTAAGTTACCTTATTTCCAATAGTGTCGCCGCAATTTGTGCTGTTTCGTGTAAATATAATCCTCAAGGTAACCGGAAAGTTGTTTTAACTTCAAAAATCCAGATGGTTATGTAAAGAAAATGTTGTTATTTAAAATCCATTAAATGATCGATTCGTGATACAGCAGTAAGCGTGATTATCTTTTTTTTTGCACACACTTTTTTCCTTCCTCTTTCACTCGTTTTCCACTTTTTTGGATTATTATTTCTTTTTCTTTCTGAAACTATCGTGAAGCAATACGAATGATATCCTGTTGTAAACAGAAAATTGCGAAACACTACAGTGCAATTATGATAGAAGGCTAACGCAAACTACGATCCTCGCTTAAACTAAGCCAAGACAAAAACCGATTGATCTTTTAATTTTTTTAAAGCAATTTATCAAGAAAAATAACGCGTTTCTTGGTAAAAATTTTGAAAAAAAAAGAATAAATTTGAAAAGTAAAAAAATATATCTTATTCACGATCGGTGCGATCAATCGATATAAACGATATCGAGATACACCACTCACACACAGACAAACACCTGTTACTGCAGCTACGATGGTGTCCCGATGGTGTCCGTTGTTGACTTCGCTCGAACAATCTTAAGACTGGAGTCAAATACTTCCAACTGAAGCTGACTTAGCCGTTGCTGTATACGGCTGAGTGGTTTTGAGCTACAAGTTATAAGTATCTATCTATCTATACGGCAATTCAAGCCAATTTTCTTACACAGATATACCAAGAGTCTTAACTCTTTTCATACACACATATCTTATACTTACTGAGATATCTCTCTCATAAGTCCGAGTTAGGTTTAAGCCGAAAAGATCGAGTTAAACTCAGCTAAAGTCATTTGAACAGACGATCATTATTATTTGCTTGTATCTTATGGATACTTTTTGTATATAATTTTACTTGAATATGTTTGTGGATACTTTTCTTATGATCACCATGGTGTACGTTTGGTGTTGACCACTTTGGTAGTATTGAGTGTTTGGGGACCCCTTTTACTTTGCTGAGCTGAGATCATAATACCTGGCGGTTTTGTTGGTAGCAATAGGTAATAGTGTGCTTGTTAGCCTACCAGTTTTTTTTTAATTTTTTTTATTGGAATTCGTGGGATACTGGAATACCTTGAGACGCCCGGATAAGAATACTTGAATTGAGCCGCACTGTAGCTGCTGTTTTAGCTGCAAGAAGTATAGAAAGGGTTACCCCTCTATATGGGAGGAAGGCAAATTTGTCTGTTGTTGTTGTTTTATTTTTATTCTCATTTAGTTATATTTTATTGCTTATTTGGGTGTAAGTGTAGTCAGAGGAAACTGTTGAAGGTATGTGCGTGTGGCATGACGAAGAAGACAACACATCGTGTGGATCTGATGATGGCACAGGAAGGGGTCAGTGAGTGATGACCATCTATTGTTTTTTTTTATTTGTTTTTGTATGATGGCACAAACCCTATTTTTAGAATGATTGGGATGTGATGTGAATGTTAATAGGCGAGAAGTAATTCTTGCGAATAAAGGTGGATGAGTATAAGATTATAAAGATTATGAATTTTAATCTTTTACGTGGTGTGCTATATTTTTGAATGTCGTGGTATTAACAAAAAAATAGCACACAACAATTTATTAGTTGTGAATTAGCTATTTAAAACTGCTTTGTTCGTAAAATGACGGAAATTTTTAACAAGATTTCAAATCTTTAGTAACATAATTTTATTAATGAAAAAATTCTAAGAAAAAACTGTCTTTATAAAATGAAATGCATGACTAGATCGCACATACTTGCTCTTATGCAGAAGATTCTTAATAGAAACAGCTTAATAAATATTTTAAAGATGTCAAGATGGTAATTTTAAGTACTTAGTATATTAAATAAAAAAAAACAGCATAATTTCACAAAAAAGAAAAACCAAATATGTATTGAATTTCCAAAAACAAATTTTTTTTCCAAAAATCAAAAAAAATATTTATCGAAAATTTAAGCATACTATTTTGTTTTTAAGTTTAAACGACTTCCTGTACAGTTTAAATCGAAATGCGTTAACCAGTTAATGAGTCGAAAATAAAAATAAAACATTATTGTGATTTTCTGGAAAATGACTTATTTGACTTTTTGGATTTTTTTTATGCAGAAGCTCCTAGAAAGCTTAAACACTAATGTAGACCAAAACATTTTTTTTAATAAAAAAAAACTCAATACATATTTCGAAAACGACAATCGATTTTTCGAAACTTGGTATTGAGTATATCTTTGAAATTATCTCGCACACTTAAATATATTATTTTTCTAAAAAATACGGTACTTCCCACACAAATGCTGAAAACACCGTTAAGAAAAAAATGTTTTTTCTTAAAAATGACTAAGTCTTTTGACTTAAATTAGTATAGGCCACTTTTGAGTAAAAGAATATTTTATTTTACGTATCTACTTATTACGGTACATCTCATAGAACCACTTTTTATATTTGGATGAACCGATTAAGATTATTTTTGTATACCAATGATCTATATATACATATATGTATATTAATAACTACTTCAAAATGGCATTTGAAAAAATGTTTTTTAAAAAAACTATGGAATTTATTCACTAGTAGTCGTGATATAAAGGGTGTTTCTTTTAAACGTGTGGTTTTCAAGAAGAAATAAAATGTATATAATTATTTAGCTTTTTAATAAAGATAAGGCATTGTATTTATATTTATATATATATATATATACAATGGATAAGGGTTTGCATTATGTCTTCAAAATGATTTTGGGCAAGTGGCCGGTGGCTAGTTCGAATAATTTCCAGCCGAGAAGCCCAATTTTCGACCACTTTTTGCAGCAAATCGGTCATATTTTAGTAATAACGCACCGGATATTCTCCAAGACGTCAATCGTCTCGTGCTTATCTGCGTAGAAAAGCGACTTCACATAACCCAACAAAAAGTTGTATAGCGGTGTTAAAACGCTCGATCTTTGAGACCACGCCACAGGCCCACAACGCCAGATAATGCGCCGCTCACCAAAAGTTCTCTTCAATAAATTGATTGTTTCGTTTGCTGTATGGCATGTAGCGTCGTATTGTTGGAACCAAAGGTTGTCCACATCAACATACTAATTTTGGGGATGTAATGGCGTCTCAACAATGGCTTGTGGATTACAAATACGACAATTTTGCTTATTAACGTAGCTATTTAACCAAAAGTAAGCTTCATCGCTGAACAAAATTTTCTTGTGAAAATCGGGATGCGTAGCGCGAACCGAGCCATTATTTTGGTAATAAATTTTCACGATTTGCAAACGGTGTTCAGGAGTAAATATATTCATTATGAAATGACAAACGAGATTGAGCATGAATCAAATGACAGCTATCCAAAAAAGACCAACTCCGAAAAAGGTATTGCCAGATTAAAAATCAAACGTCTAAAAAAACACCCGTTACAAAAACGTATAGTAAGGCAAATAAAACTACACTGAACAAAAAAATGTATCTATCTTTTGCTATGCTTTGAATACATGTTTTTTATTTCAGTTTATAAAAAGATCATAACGTCTGCCTAAGCCATTCCAGGGGTATCCATTATTTATCGGACTTCCTGTATAAATTATATTGTTGCCATTTTGCTTAGAACACAAAAAAAAATTTTGGATTTAATTCACATAAAAACAGTTTAGTTTAACAGTCTATGTATTCGAAACGCATTTTTCATGTTCGAAATTCGGAATGAAATTTTAATAAAAGTATTTTTTTTTTTGGAATAAACAAAACATCAAAATTTACTTTAGTTTCTCTAATTCAAAACATGTGTGAATCATTTTTTCCGGTTTTCATTTTTCAGTCTATACACTTGTCAGTCAAACTAAAGTCTATTTGATTTGATTTTTATGTTTTAATTTCATTGCTAAGATCGTTGTTTTCGAACATGCCACTTTAGAAAACTGCTTTATGGAAAAATGCATTTGTTTTCAAAAGAAGTATTTTGCAGTTTGCATTTAAGAATATTTTACAAATACATTTTTCATTTTTGAAGTAAATTAAGAACAGAAATACCGTTTTCAGGTCGCATAACGATTTTTGGGGTTCACTTCTTTTTTTTTTTGATAAAATGCATAAAAGGGGAACACATTTTTTTTAAATAAAAAAAATTCAAAAAAAATGAGAAATAGTGTAACGAGTAAATATAAAAAAAAAAACTTTATTTTTAAGTTAGAATACCGTTCTCAAAAACCTTGTGGGATGGGGGAAAATTCTGAGATCAAAATCGAAAAGTATAATGCAAGGAGTAAATTTTAGAAGACAATGCAATTTCATAAAATTTAAAAAAAAATCAATTTTATTTTATATTAAGTTTTTAACAGTTTGAAAATGGTAATATTGAACATTATTGAACATTTGGAATCAAAGGAATTAATTTAAGTCGGCAATTAAATACGTTTACGTATTATTAAATAGTATTTGCAAAACAAATCAAAATATTTTCATGTCAAAATCACATTTCAACTACTATTCAACTTTTAAACGCATTTATTATAAAATGTCTCTAATCAACGTTACACAACCTTTATGATTAACATTCTTAGCAGTCTCCACACTGCCCTTTATAAATAAGGTTCTGTTTGTTTAGGAGTTGGGTAGACGTTCAGTTAATATCTCTACTCCGAATTTTCCATATTTTATAGAAATAGAGCATAAGGAGTGAAAAGGGAGTAACAATCGAGAAAAAATAACTAAATTTTAATTGATAACTTAAAAAAAGCTTCAAAAATATTTCTATTGTAAGAATATTTCATATACCAATGTACTATAAATTTACTTTTTACTTTGTTTAAAACTAATTGTTACTTTGCTTCAATAATAGTTTATATCGATTAGAAAAATATAATTACAATTTGTCAAAATAATAAATATAAAAATTCATTCATATTTATAGAACCAAATAAATAAGAAGTGTCGATAATTTTATTAAAAATAAGAAAATACGATTGGCTCTTATTTTTACCAAGGTAATAACAACTTCAGAAGTGGGATACCTCGGAAAATATTGTATGATTTTACAACGAATTTTTAAAATGAATAAGACTAAACTGCAAGTTTGGCTCCGGGAGCAGGAAGTTGATTTTTCAAGAATAGCTACATTAACGAAATTGCGAAAGCTGTAGAATAAGAAGATTGTTCAGATGGATCAAGGACTTAACAATTCTGGCACATCTGAACGCGTTAATGCACGTTTGGTAGAAGAAGAAGAAACTAACATCGATATTCAGTTAATAATTTTGAAAAAAAAACGCCGCCGTTTACAGCAACATGAACTGAATTTAAATCCAATTTAATTACGAATCCACAATCGCCGTTTATTGAAAAAGGATTATGTTGCTGATTTTTTTATTCGTGTGGATAATTCTACCAATTATCTGAAATTCCGAAATAATTGAACAACAAGTGTCGTTGATAGATAAATTTCGTAATAATTACGATTCTATCGATTCCGTTAATTCCGTCAATTCTGATGACATTTAAGTATGTATCTGATTAAAATAAATTTATATTATATATTATGAGCCAAGATTAAAGATTGGGTAAAAGCGAATTACTTGCGTGGTGTAATTTAAACAATGTTGAAAATCCGTGAACTAAAATAGTAACGCAGCTTCAAGACATTTATAAAAGAAAAGAATATGAAGCTTTGCCCTCTGGAAGATATTGAAATTGTCGAAAATTCTGAACATTCTGCAAATTCCGAACTGAGCGCGATTCCTTTCAAGTATTTGAACAAAATTCCGATATTCCAACGACATTATTGGTGTGATTTTCATAAATATTTTAAATACTAGTTCAGAAGTAAATTTCACATTTTATTTAATTTGCAATTGTCTTTTTAAATTTAATGTTAAAATTCTAAAATTAATTTCTTGTTCGAGTCGATCAAAATGGTCAGGATGGCCGAGTTGTAAGAATATATCATATACCTATGTACTATAAATTTACTTTTTACTTTGTTTAAAACTAATTGTTACTTTGCTTCAATAATAGTTTATATCACTTAGAAAAATATAATTACAATTTGTCAAACTAATAAATGTAAAAATTCATTCATATTTATAAAACCAAATAAATAAAAAGTATCTATAATTTTCTTATCTTTATTTCGTAATAATATTTTCAAAAAAGGTCTGTGACCGCACATTTTACAATTCAGAGATTTGATACAATATCTTTCTACTGAAACATTTTTTTGTATATAATAAAATTAGTAAATATAAATAATGAAAAAATATATTATCGAAGGAAAATACGAAAAAAAAACCTTCATTTAAACAAAGTATCTATAATTTTATTAAAAATAAGAAAATACGATTGGCTTTTATTTATACCAAGGCAATAAGACTATGTAAATTTATATATTTCATTCAAAATCACAACAGAAGAAAAATTTAAAACCGTTTTTTTTGGTTTGTTTTTAAAAACCAATAAATAATATCCAAGTTGAACATTTGATTTATCTTTCTATTATACTCCACCTACAATGTTTACGCAAGTCTTCCAACTTCTACAAAATTAGACAAAAACCACAAAATATATACTGCTTGCCAACAACTGTCTACCCAAAGTCTAACGGCCTTGGATTTGAAATTATTCAACGCCTACAAAAGTTAGTTGTATAGTTCAATCGGTTCCAAGTTCCCAGTGACTAATATTAATTCCTCGTCTTTGTCATTCCATTTCGTTTGCAGAATTCAACCAAAGTAAATTCTAAGAACGCTCACAATTACGTGGGATGGGATTAGGAGTATTAGGTAAATTACTATTTTATTTAAGAAGTTGAACCATATCTGATAAATAATATAATTATACTTAAAAAAAAAAACTACAATTGAATGGCGCTAATTTAATTCACACTTCAAATCTTAATAATATTAGATCCGCAAGACTAAATTGCTTTAACACCTACAACCTATAGTTGCTATTTTATTAAGTAATGTTTACACTGTTGTTGATTTTGATTTTTTTATAGCATTTAGGATGTATTTACACTAACACTTAACAAAATGTAAATTTGCTCTATCCATGTGTTTCATGAAAAAGCAAATGATCAGGTTCTTCAGATTGCAATGCAAATAATGCTGAATTGCTGAAGATACATATTCTTTTCAGCTGATTATTAGATATGTATAGAAGTTGAAACATATACATCGACAAGATCAGAAGTCAACACTTAAAAGACTGCCGACTGCGCAGAGAACGCGAGAGCTTGAGAGAAAAGTTAACAATTGGAAAAGTTGTTGTGGCTAAGATTTCATTGGCAGTATTGTATTGATGCATAACTCTTGAGTGAATTTGTTTAAACACTTTGGGTGTTTAGTCTTAGAAGAGTGCTTCTCAATCTGTTTAAAAACTTTATAGGGTGATAAGCAGTTTGCAATAGGATTTTTTTTATTTATTTCTAAAAATTATAAAATAGTTTTAAATAAAATACTTTTTCAGTAAACCGTAAAGAATATTACTTTTCGTAGACAAAAAAACTGAACACTGAATTACGCGGATACTAAGATGAAGATATACCGCAGATGGCAGAATTACAGCGCTTGATTAGGATGACGACGGGGATGAAGAAATGCCGTGACTCACACAGACCTATCAGGGGTCGGAACACCATTAAGAACACGATTCTTCGACAGGAGAAAGAAAAGGGGTTTTGAAGCATTATATTTACAATATATATTATCAATGCTGCATCACAATCAAACATTTTATTATATGAGTACCCTGCCGATTTAGTTCGAATTCCAAATGACAATGATGTGAATCTGGTAGAAGCAGTGAATGGAAAACAGATTAGTTGACTTAAAGTTTAAGACAAAAGATAACATACTAAAAGACAAAACGGATCCCTAGGGTGCACCAACATTTATTTTGTGAATTTCTGGCTTGAAACTGCCATCGAACAAGACACCCATCGATATCCAAATTGACAAAAACTATATTTAGTTTCTCCCACTACTCATTTCGATATACCACAAGGTAACCTGTAGGCACATTACTATTAGAAAACCGTTTTGGCGATTATTAGGGAGCATTCGCTCTTCAAAATATTTATCAAGATGAAGGTTATTACTTTCGAAGATTGCTACATCAATATAAGTTCTTAAGATGTACCAATCTTATACTACGAGACCTTTTCTCTTCCGCAAATAGTATATTAAAAAATAGAATACACAACTGGATCGTACGAACTTGCTCTTGTAGCTAACAACTTAATGTAGCTAAACATTGACGATGGTTAGTACGTAGGTAGGATACCCAAGTGGCACGCTGAGTTGCTGATAAGTTGACATGACCTCTCCGGAACAAAGTGATGGTTTCAGTTGTGTAAAAACAGTCACCACAACTTCATTGTAACTGAAAAAGCACAAGTGGCGTCTATTGTACAACTAAATTCAAGTGGCTACAAGGTTTCATGTAACCTTCGTGTAATCAATGTAAATCGTTACAGAATGGGTCATTGAAACTGGATTGCAACTTTTTAAGAGGTTACTATGAAAGTTTTTGTTGACTTAATTTGACTGATATTAAAGTTTCAGTGGCGTTTTCGGAATTATTTAATTGACATTACTGATTTCAATTAAATATGTTCCAGTTTCATAAAAGTACTTCTTATTAAGTAAACGTAACAACATATCGACTCAAACATGATCCTTGACTCATTATACATAATGAATAATGATTGAAAACATCAGCTTATAAAATAATTATTTATTCAAGTTCTTTATATTTAATTTTCAAATCGCTCGCAGTTGTATCACAAAATGTGATTAACCCTATACCGACCCGATACCCCTTCTAAAATGCGCTCACTAAATAATTTACTTTTAAAATATTCTTTTTTTATTTACTTGCGACATGTTGAAATTGGTTGAAGAATTTGCTTGATGAACAAAGTAGTTGCAATGCAGTTACATTCAAGTTATACATATTTCACTATCACTTCAAAGTCAATAAGAAGTAATTGAGTGGTTATGTATATCTTAACTTTGTTTTAAAAGAGCTGCATTTTAGTTCTGAAACACAAATTGAAAACAAGTCATACCGATTAGGTTGCATTAAAACTAATGGGTCACTGATCAGTGACTTTAAAGCGAACCCTATTAATTTTTAGTTTTAATCTTATGAGAAAGTATCCCTTATGTAACGGAATTGAAACTTAAATAATTTAAAACAAAAATGGAATACTTGAAAATTTTTACAACAACATCTAAGATCTTTTAAGAAAACTCATAAACAACAAGCAAATCTGTGCCACTTGGGTAGGTATCATTATGAAGGTTTAAAGCCGATGTGTGTATAGGTAGGATTACCTTGGTACTTAGTATAAAGATATTCAGTGATTAGATAGCAAGAAATGTGCTTAGTTGAAAGAGTAAAAATGAATCATAATTTAGTAGAAATAAATGGATGATGCTATAATACAATTCATTAAATTGCTTATCTAGTATAGTGTGACCGAAAAAATGTACCATTTGAATGCTTTGGCAAATATGAATACATGCAAAAACAAAATAAAAATCGTTGGAGTGGTATTTTAAAAAATAATTTTGTAAGTATAAAATGTTAAAAACATTTTTATAAAAAGAAATTGAAACGCCAACTTAAAGTAATTATTAATATACGTACAACATTTTAATTTCAAAAAATTCAGTGACTCGTTTTTGAAAAATCGATTTTTTTTATTTATTTTTGTTTTTGATCAAAAAATAAAAACATTTTAATTTGAATATGCAATATTATTTATTCTTTTAGGGACTATTTGCATAAGCAATAATTATTAATTAATAAGAACGCCAAATAAAATATTTTACAGAAAAAAAATTTTCTTGACGGTTTTTTAACATTTATATGGGATATACCGTTGTACATTGTTTTAGAAAATAGTTTTTCTTCAAGTATTCTAGATAATATCAAAAAAGTACTAAGTACAACATTTCGAAGAATTAAGTGGTTTTCGAAAAATCGGGTTTTAAGGAAAAATGTTTTTTTTTTTTTCATTTAAAAAAAATAAATTTTATTTTGGATTACCTACAATACTGTTCAAGCTTTTTAGGAGCCTTTGCATAAAAAAATTAAAACAAAAATCAAATGAAGCATCAAAAACAAACAGCTGGTGGTGGCGCGATAGTTGTGTGCTCGCTTGTCAACCTCGTGGTCGCAGGTTCGATTCCTGCCGTTGTGTTTTATTCCATTAAAAACCAATTCTAAAAATTGTTATAAAATGAGTTGCTGGTTTACTCATTATATGCTGATCAGGCATAACACTAACAACTTGTGATTGCGTAAAATAGTATAACCATAAAATATGACAACGAAATAAATAAAATAATGCGAATTATAAGAGACATAAATAAATAAGACAAGGTAATTTTCTCCGCATTAGTTCAGCCACCATCCCTGGTGATAAATCTGGGACAACAACCAGCTCTAGTCTCAGAACATCGCGCCACACATCTTTCCTATCCTTCTTTCTCGTCTTTCACCGGATGCCCGCGCTGTGTTAAATCATATAAAGGGTATTCAAAATCCCTTGAGAGCGTGCAAAATTATTTTAAAAAAAATACAAGTCCGCCATTATACTTTATCACCTGAGTCACCATATACTTTCCCCCCCCCCCAAAAAAACGATTTAAAAAAAGCCACGATGAGGTTAACACGATGGGAAGCTAGAGATTTTTACGACAAGTTTGCTTTAATTCTTTAGGTTGTGAAGGGAAATGAAAACTAAGGTCTTGTCTTATGCAGTCTTATAATGCCAGTTTCAGACCTGTTGACAAGCTTCATGTTTTTTTTTTCTGTATTTTAGCTACAGCCTTACATAAATACAGGTATGGTCACCCTATTTATAGATGAGCACGGATGTCGATATCATAAATAGATACCTTATCTAAGTTCCCATAATTGATATCAATAATTATTGTACATATAACAATGTGCTTGAATACGATTTTCAAGAACTTTGATAAGATTTCTTATGACTACTTTTGTTAACGCTGCCAAGCTTTATATCGCGACACAAAAATACAGTTTATCTAAAAACTTGGTCAAGTTAAATCATGCTAAAACAGAAATTTATATTTTTTCTCGGCACAGTAGCTGTAATTTATGCAGCGGACTTGTTATGTTCTGAAGATTTCTGTTCGGTATAGTTTTAAATTAAATTCGTGTTATAATATTTTGTTTTAATTAAAATTACAACAATTCCAAAAGTATTACGTGGAGAAAAACGAATGCATGTCAACGAGTGACGCATGTAGAATTCAAAACAGAACGTTCAGTGGTGAACTGTTTCCGGGGGAAGTACCGTGTGGTTGTTGTGATGTTTGCCTGCAGAATCTTCGTTTAAGTTTTTTTTTTGGAACTTTGGAATATTTGTTAAATAAACATAAATTTTTTCGTCGTCTCTAGGTGAAGGCGATCCTTGTACGATCGGATCTCCAGATGTGACGCCTCCTATGCTTGTTTGTGGACCAGGTTTATACTGCAAGCAAGATGGTGTCAGAACCGAGTTTACTTGTCAAAAAAGTAAGGAAATGTGCAAAGAAAAAAATAAGTTTAGTATTTTGTATACTAATGTAGAATTCTGTCATCGCTATGACATCAGTATTCATTTTATGTTGTGGATTCAAAATGGCGTCAAATTTTAATTGAAACCTATTTTTGGAAACCATACAAAAAAATACTTTTTCTTCAGTTTTAAATTTTATAGACAAAACCATATACATGTGTACATACAAATACACCTAGACACTGAACTTATATAGGTACTGCAGAAAAAGTGAATTCCATCCGCCATTTTTGCGCGGATGAGAGTATATGAAAAAGCTCTATGCAGTTCTCTCGCTCGCTCCTCTAAAATTTCATAGATTAAAAACCTACTCCGCAATGGCATTTAATGTCGATTTCGTTTCAATAATTAGGATTCGCTAATAAAACCAATACTTTTTGGCTTTGAAAAGAACGATTACGGACCGAATCTCTTTTTGGGACTGTGTGTGTTGCTTGGCAGCTCTAAAAAAAAACAAATCTTCAATTCGTTAAAACATCATTATTTCGTTTTAATTTCACGATTCCGACGCGGGGGAGTTCCTAAACCCACTTGCACTTTTTTAATATTTGTTTCCAAGAAGTTTTTAACAATTTTTTTATTTTTTAATATATTAATTTACTTTTTCTGTACACTGCCACAAAATAAAAATTAATTCACAACACAACAATTGAGAAACGTCAAAACAAATATTGTAGTGTGTGTACGAATCTGTGCACAAATCCGTTTTGAATCCGTCTCCAAAAAGAGATTCAATACGGATCTGTTTTTCCAGAAAAATATTGGTTTTAATTTGAAACGAATTTGATTTTCAGAAAAAAATTGACGGCGGATCGATGGCAAGTCGATGTTTTTGTTGAAACGAAATCGACATAAGCTTCACTTTTTCATATGATGTTCAATATAGGTATCACATAGAATTCTTAAGAAAAAATAAGAAAAAAAAGTTTTTGCCCAAGATAGCATCTCTGATTCACGAGCAGTTCGTTCGCTCTATCGAACATAGTAAACGGTGAATGATTCTCGATAGTTTCACTCGAAATTTATTGATATCGGGAATAAATTTTAGGCGAATTGGAATGTCTTTCCAAAAATGGAAAGAAAAATTCCCGAAACTTTCCACAATTTTATTAATTTTTAGCAACTGCACAAAGTTTTCCAATTATATAATTTGTCTGAAAATTATTTTTTTTCTTACAAGTGTCTGACTCTGAATGCTTTCGGGAGCAAATTGAATATGATGAGAAGAAATCCGCTGGATTATTAGGATCTTTTATGCAACGTCCTAGATGCGATGGTGATGGAAATTTTCTATCAATAAAATGTAATGTAGGACAGTCGTAAGTATCAATTCATTTTCAACTGTTTAACTGTTATGGTATAAGATCGCCATTTTTTAAGGTGTTTTTGTGTCAATAAAAATGGCAAGAGAATCTTCGGGGAAGCTCCTTATAGCTTGGCTACCGAAGTGACTATGAAATGTGAATGCTCCAGAATGTTTGACCAATTTCTAAACAGCATGAAGTTTAAGTATCCAATTTTGACAGCTAGATGTCAAGAAGATGGAAGTTTTGATGCATTACAGTGCATGAACGGAAAGTGTGTTTGCATTGAACCTGATTCCGGATCTCCATTAGGTTCTGTTAGTGTAGTCACAGGATCCGATTACAAACTTCTGCCATGTTGTAAGTTTTTTTTTTAATATCTTTTTGCATTTGCATTTTTTCTTATATAAATTTGTTAAAGTTGATCGTAAAATGCACTTGGAATACAAGTATTTCCACAATTGTGAAGAAATAAGGAATGAATTGGCTAAAGAAATTGAAGCAGCTGAAAGTAAACTGTTCTCAGTCTTTGGGTATGATTTCCCCAATTGCCAGCCAGATGGGTGGTTTGATGCTGTCCAAAAAGATGGTACAACTCTTTTCTGTGTGGATAAATACAATCAAAGGATAGAAGAATTTGAAGCAATATCAGGAAGCCAGGATGCAATTGACATGAATTGCAGTGAGTTTATCAATTAATTTGCAAAATAAAAGTAACTATATTGTTTGTTTATCTGTTTGCACATTTGTATATTTAGAATGTGCTACAACCCGACACTTGATGCGAAAACAGAATTCTAAAGATTTGCCCGAGTGCACAGCCAATGGGAATTTTAAAAAGGTACGTATACAGATATTTATGCCATAAGCTTTAATATAATGTCTAGATAGCCAATTCACAAGCTTTGCCGCCATTTTTGAATAGCAAAAATTCCCATACAAGTAGATCATGAATGAAAGAAAACAAGATTACGACACTTCTCTGTTTTTATTATTTTATGACGGCACCAGAGATCAAAAATCTGCAAATTGTTGTTGTTTGTGGATTAAGGAAATTCGTTCTCTGGTGACGTCAATAAAATAAGAAAACAAAGAAGTGTCGTAATCTTGTTTTCTTTGATTCATGCAAGTAGATATTATGAAGAGCTTTGCGAATTAATATAAAATTAGTTTTTTTTTTAACAATTTTCATTTTAACATTTTAATATTTTACACTATCGAATTAAATATTTCTTGATGAAATTAAAACAAAATATTTTAAAGAAAAATATTAAAATTTAAAAAAAATGTAAATAAGTTGAGAGAACTCTCCATATACAACTTAGCTGCTTTAATGCCTACGAAAAAATGGCAGGTGAATGATTCACTTTGTTTCATGTGAAGTCATGCCATTAGTATGTAGAAATCAGTGATTTATGTATTTATTTTAATCTTCAAAACAGAATTGGTATTTTTATATTGGGCAAACTAGAATATATACCAATTTACAACAGTTTTATAACAGATGATCGATTGGGAGCAGCTGAAAAAAAAACAACTAAGGTTCCGGAAGTCGAATACCATTTTTACCCTTCGGGACCGCATAAACAGAACTGTTATAAATTGGCATGTCTGCAGTCACTTCATATTATATCATCTGCTCTAACATTCGCTCTCCTCAACCTATTTTATGAACTCTCACGAAATCTGTGCATCACTTACATTTCTTTTCCGAGTTTTGCTTCCTCAAAAATTCTTCCCCAATTTATGGAAACGGTCGTTTATTTTCCCTATACTAAGAATGAAATCTAAAATTATCTTCCAATATCCAAATTCTCATCAATCCTCCAGCTTCTTGAAAGCATGAAATTTTGTGCTCTGAAAAAAGTATATATGACGTCAATGATATTACTACTAGAGTAAGAGCTCAGGGCAGGCAGACACGTCATTTTATTATAGCTGATTTTTTGTTCTGTGAATGAACATTCCGAATTTTCAATGCTGGTGCTTTTCGGAGATATGCAGTTTTAGTTGTTTGATATGTTTAAGGGGATAGTGTCTCAAACTTTGTTTGACACTTGTCAAGCCCCTACAGTGGGGCGTTTCGTCTGCCAGACACCTTTAAGCTGACCAGCTTTGAAAATTCAGAATGTCCATTCGTTCTTATCTACCACAGTACACATAATAAGGTAATATATTGCGCATGTTGTCAAAATTCGGTTGTCATAATTCAAAAATTCGGTTGTCATATTTGGCAAAATGTCTCTGAGATTTGGCACATGCACTCATTTTTGACATTTTCATATACAAATAGAGATGGGTCAGTGAGAGGTAACATTAGATCAAAATAACTGTTATTAAAATAACATTTGGAATTTCTAAATTTGTATTTTGATCAAACCAAACAGCAAACTATAGATGAAAGAGTTATGAATAATTAATTTGAAAATGGTAATGGAAAATAGTTTATTAAAATTGTTGTTTCACTGACAATTTTTCTTTCATAATTGTTATTTCAGTAACAGGAATTTATAACTGCTATTTAAAAGTAGCAGTAACAGATATTGCAACTAGCAGTTTGGTACATGCCTAAGCCTATGTGTATACCAAATGTTGACACAAGTGTCTCTGAGTTTTGCCACATGCGCGAACTTGAACGAAAATGAAAACCGGAATATATTACCTTAATTATGTGTACAGTGCTTATCTACTTTGGTATCTATTCGCAGAAAAAAAATCAGCTATGATAAAATGACGTATGTCTGCCGGCCATGGGATCTTGGTCTATACCGATTTTAGGAAGCATTCGACAAAGATCTCTCACCAAATAATATACGTTAAACAAAAAGATATTGGTTTTCCACCATTTTGTATTCGATGGGGTAAAATTCGACTTGGAAAACCGTTGAAATAGTCCAGTATTCAGATGTTAGGACTGCGATGTCACATATTCATGAAATTAATGAAATGAGCTTCATTATGTTGACCGTAAAATGAACAGATTTATTTTTATCATAGTAAATTTCCACAATTTGGAAGCGTTGTCCGGCGTTAAATAATTCATGAAAAATTGCCAAACCTTACTAACAGAAATTTCAGCTGAATTTGACATTTTCAACTGTCAATCCATAGACAACAACCATCGACACTTCTCATGCTGCTAATAAAAAATACTCTAGTATCTACTCCATTCGACTTAAATTATTTTCTAAATTGGTCTATACCTTATCAATACATGCACAATCTTCTCGTAAGCTTATAGGTACTCCGTACTGACAATCGTGCAAAAATAAATCCTATTTCCATAATTTGATAATTTTGTAATTAATTTTTGTGAAAAATTGATATTGATGATATATTTTAATATTTATTTGTATTTCTTGTTTGTTAGGTGCAATGCAGAGACGAAATGTGTTATTGCGTGGATGAAAATGGCTTACAACTGACAAAGGAAATACCAAATATTTTAGAAATTGTTTGCTAAATGAATATAATATAAATAGGTACCTATTGCATTAAAGAAATTTCCAAAAACTTTACTTTTGATTTAAAAAAAAAGCTTTATATAACAAAGGGAGGAAGTATGCAACATTTTTTCTGTTCAACGCATTTGGGCATTAATTTTTTGCCGGTCTTGATAGTACCAAAACTATATTTTTAAAAAGGAAAATATTAGTAATCAATTGGATGTTGTAAGTTTTTTGGTCAATAAAGAACTCTCTTTTAGGGCAAAAGGGTGTTTCACAATACTAAAAATTGTTTACATGTTCAAGGAAAGAAAGTGTGTGAAATTTGAGCAAGGGCTATCTTAAAAATGTTTACTTCCTGTAGTCCAAAATACGATTCGCCCAGGCTCATCAGTTAGATGGTAATGTACCCTTCTAAGGCGCACTGTTTTTCGGTCGATGGTTACCGACTCTTATAAAAAAATTTCTTCCACACAGTCCACAAAAACAAAAATATATCATTATTTTCGTTTTCTTCAATTCTATAAATGTTTACTTGTAATATAGAAAAAAATCGAACTTGATCAAACTGGACATTACGATGATAAATAGGGGAGACCGGGGCTAAAAATAACACTTTTTACTAAAATTGATGCTGCTCCTAAGGTTTTGAAAATAAGAAAGCCAAACTTTTTTCTATTTAAGGAGCAATATTTCAGCTACGAAATCCAATAAAAAAGCCAAACAAATACTGATCAGAGTTTGTAAGTATATAAAGTTTAGACAAAAAACGTGTTATTTAATTAATTAAAGAATTTCTAGTGTTCCTACAAAAAAAAACAACATATTAATTTTTTGGAAAAAAAAAACTGAATTTATTCACATACAAATGAGGAATGTAATTAAATATTCCAAAACCAGCCGGAAAACGCATGATCGACCTCTTTTCTCTTCAACCTTATGTTGACGGCGATATCAGTCAAATGGACTTTTTTCTTTTTATATAAAAATAGAGACAAAAATTTAACAAAACAAAATATAAATATAGAACACCATTTCCATCGTCTTGGTTCCCAAAAATGTGTTTGAAAATATGAACGAAGTCTGTTTTTATTTGTTACAACTAGTCCCACTATGAAATTTTACACAAATCACTCAATTTAAAAAATACCGACAACTATTCGTTGCTTAACTACATAAACTACAAAAACTTAACCAAAATATAAATAAATATTTAAAAAAAACAACTAGAACTCGTCATCTGTAGCTCGATCTATATCCTAAACCTCGAAAGCAATTTGCTTCCAAAAGAAAAAAAAACGGTGATTTCCTAGAAGCTTTTTTCAAATATTTTGTTTAGCCTCAAAAATGAATTACCTACCACAATTTTTGTTTGTAGCAAAACACGTTAATCTTAATTATCTCTAAAACAGCTTCTATGCACTGTTTTAAGTCAAAATGTGTACAATAATTTTACATACAAAGTCATTAACGGTATCTGCCATAGAACGTTCGTTTTTTAGACTATCTCTTTAAGGCTCAACAGATTTCGTTCAAATTTGTTATACAGGAGTATTTAAATTTTTTTTTTTATTTCGAAAACAGATAGACTTTTTTCTTAAATTTAAAGTTTAATTAAATGTATATTGTTAAATAATTAAAATGCCCATACCAACATTTTTTTATTTATTACTTAAAAAAAAAAACATGTGCGTCTCGGAACGCCCGACAGAAGTGATAACTTAAACTAATCTAAGTTGAACAATTTAATATTGAAATTGTTTAACTTGAGAAAAGCTTTAAAAGTTCTTCCTTAATTTCATTAATTTTAAAAGTTCTCCGTATGAGTGAGAGAAAAGGAAGCCAGGCAGACTAGTTTATGGGTTTTAATGGGTTTACCCTCCCATAAGAAGTTATCACTTCAAAAACTTTTAGAAACAAAATTAAAGGCATTTTTTATAGGTATACAAAAAATAAGTAAAAAACGACTTTACTCCTGCATTTTATTTTATTGGTATTCGAAAAAAAAGTTAACTTTTTATTAAAAATTGACTTAACAAAAACACATTTTTACTTACGATTCGTCGAAAAAAAAGTTTTGAGATAACAATCAAACATGACATAACGATGATAGCGGAGACGAAAAAAGATGGTCTGAAAATACTGCCCGCCTGTCTGTCAGTCTGTCAGCCCGTCTGTATGTATATAAATATACCTAGAGCCCAAACGGGTGGGCCGAATTGCTTCAAACTTGGTATATATATATTTTTAGGTATTGTACAGAGGGGAAATTGAAATTTTTTTAGCTTAAAAAATAACCGTACCTGCCATATAACCGTTACGTTAAAGCCTATTTTTCTCAAAAACTGCTCTAACGATTTTGATTTAAAAAAAAAATCAGTGCAGTTTTTTAGGTACGACCGATCATATGATTGAAAAAAAATAAAAAAAATCTAAAAACGGTACTTTCCATAGGACCGTTTTATTTGCTTTCGACTATCTCATAAATGGCTTAACCGATTCCTTCGAAATTTCTCACATATGTATATAGGTGTAGGTAGTCCAATTAATACTGCATACCAATATTTTTAATTAATATTTTTTTGTGTTTTTAAAAGCATTTAAAATTTTTTTTTAAATTTATATTTTGAAAACTGCTCATTAAATTTTTTTTCAAAAATTATAGTTATATGTATTTGCTGAATACCAATGAATTTTTTCTCATAAATTCCAAGCAAATAAAATGGCGTACTTTTTTTTGAGATCAAATTAGTTTAAGTATTTACATATTTCAGAATTTTGAATTATTTTTTCTTTGATTAGTCTTTTGTTTTTAAGTTATATTATTTAAGATTGTCATACCAATTTTTTTAGAAAAAAATTAAAGATTTTTTTTCGTATACGTACATATATAAAAAATTAAGTAAAAAACAACTTTAAAAATATATTTAGATTTTTAATAGAAATCATATATGATCGAACATAAGAGCAAGTTCGTGCGATCCAGTCGTGCATTTTATTTAAAGAATAGCAAATCATATAAAACATATACATTTATGTATATACATACATACAAAAACATTACGGCGCGCAGCGGTAAATGTAATTGTTTCCGTTATATGACGTGTCCAGGCTTTATAGATTAGAAACAAGAAGGAGAGCAGAATTTCATACATAGATAATACTCATCTGCGTCAAAGGAAGATGAGTCATTTATTTCATTATTTATTTTTTATTTTTATTTTTGAACAACTTTAATTATTGCAACATTCAATGAAACCTAGAAACAAAACGTAAAGAACGTTAGCTGTAGAAATTGTGCATTTTTAATTGCATCAAATAAATCAGTAAGGTCCTTAAAAATAACCAGATTGTTAAATAAACGGTGTCCTTTTTTCAACTGAAATAAAAAAACCTAAGTTGCATCTAATAAGACCAACATTAAGATGATACGAGCAACTGAATATTGATTGATGAGTGTTTCGTAAAGGACTACATATTACCCACTTAAAAAACACCCTTTCATCCAATATTTTAGTATGGACTCCAAATAAAATGGCGTAGTGTTTTATTCAGTTTGCATGGTAGTAAATGAAAACATTTTGTATTTTCAATAGGTACCATCAACATTAATTAAACTATTTTTAATCCAACGCCAGCCGCACATATAATACATAACCTAACATACTTTTTTCACACACATTTACAGTTTTGAGATTCCTTTACATATGTACATAAATATATTTCCCAACTACCAACAACTGTAAACAACACAATTCCTTTAAGTCTCAAAATAACATTTTTGTTGCAGTTCCTGCATACTCGTAGGTGTTACACCCACACTTATAGTTACTATAGGACATTCATTTTAAGTCTCCCAAACTTAATCGATTTACTTTATAGTTATTGTCTATTCCCACCCACACTATATCTCCTGACAACCATGTTATGATAAATAACTCCAATAAAATTGTTTCCGGTTATCCTAGTAACACATTCAAACATTTTCAATCAATCCTGTAACTTCACGACGAAAACATCAAACTAAATTTTGTTTATGAAAACTTTTAAATTTCCGTTTGAATTTTTGTTAAAATTATTAATAATTTCAAAAAAAGTAACTCTCTAATGACTGCATTCCTTTCGCGCGAACAAGAATTCCTCAAGATCAACGAGCACTTAGACAAGATGACCAAGTTAGCTATTGAAAAACCACAACCGATTAAGGTTATTGACTCAAAGTATGCAACATACACCAAAAAGGGTCCCATTACCGTGCTGCGACAGAATGCCAAAACTCATGAGAATCCTTTAAATGGGTTAAAAGAAAAGAACTCCAGCTCGAAGGAAAACAATTGTCTAAATGGAGCTCGTAAAAAAATGTTTCCAAAGGAACACCCTCTTCAAGGAATCGCCGAAGAGAAGAAGGACACTTTTCAACGCAATCCTATGCCGACTACTCCAAGAAATTCTGTAAGAACTCTTCCTCTCACTCGAAGCACCGCGTCGAAAAATCCATCCAATGTAGTTTTACGATATAAAAACAGTTCGTTTATTCAAAGTCCGTCTTTGGAAATCCTTGTGAGAGATGAAAACGAGTCAATTCGTAGTCTAGCGTCATCGTGCACTTCCGAATTAAGTGGTGCTATTTCAACAGCCCGACCCAAGATTAATCTAAGTTCGGAAGGCCTTGTCAAGTAAGTCTTTAATAGGTGTACAATAGTTAAACATTATGTATCTTAAGAGTATCTTCTATTGCAGATATTTAAAATCTAGAATAGTGATTTTACAGACAGAACACGAGAAGATTACTGAAGAAATGTCCAATCAGAAGGAGTTAGTTGAGAAAAGTGTTGAGCGGCAAAAGAAAATTGAAGCTCAACGTGATCTCGCTTACACCCGTAACAATGCATTGTCAGAGCAAATGGCTAAATTGGAAGGACAATTGGAAGAAGCACTCGCTCGACTAAAGGCTAATGATTCCGACCATAATACTACCCGAAAGGAGCTCGAGGCAACAAAACGTGAACTCAAAGTATTGACACAAACTAATGCTAATTTAGAAAAGCGTTTATATCGAACCAGTGAAGAGCTCGAAAATACCCGAAACATGCTGAATTTAACGAAAAACTCTGAGAAGGAGATTAAGGAATCTATCCGAAATGAAAACGAGATCCGGGAGAAACAAATAAAAAGTTTGAAGAAGCAACGTGCTGATTTACTAAACGCCTACAAGAAGCAATTATTTTTAATCGATAACTTAAAGCGCCAGAATTTGTGTATGGAACAGTCGAGGATGATTGCGTTTGGTGAGAAAGAGTTTACAAAAGTCCTAGATTGGCATACAAAAGGTTAAAGGATTGCGAAAATGTGTTTTTTATGTTTATCATTTGTAATTAACCTGATTGTTAATAAAAATAAAATGAATGTCTGACTCAAAAAAATGACGTTTTTTTTTGTTCAGTATTCCGAATGGAAATAAATTAAAAAAGAATTTCAATTTTACGTAAAATGAAATAATAGGTTTATTCAGTATCAGTTTTAATAGTAAGAAATGTAACTACTGTCAAGCTTCAAGAGTGTGTGAAATTTTGTAAAAGTAAACAAAAGAAAATTGGGCAATTTTTGTTTAAAGGGTCAATGGTGATCCTCCGGATGCCAGGACAGAAAGTAGAGATGGGTATAATTGAATGATCACTCAAGGAATTACCAAAATCAAACTAAAAAAATTAAAGAAAAGAAAAACAACACGCAACACTAAAACAGTCCATGAAACAAAAATATTCTATAAAATAAAATGAGAAAACACTGGAGAATTTTAGTGAACAATTATTTAAATTTTCCAGTTATCCATGATTTGTGTTTTCCTTACTGTGGTTCTTTCTTTATTTCTGTTTTTAGGTATTTAATTTTCGATTCGAAGATTTTATTCTAAATACTACACAAATAAGGAACTTCTTGCTCGAGTTATCATTTCTTTCCAATGTGCCCATCACTAAAACCAATGATATAGCTTCAAAAACAGCTTGGTGTTTTGACAGTTTTTACACCAGGGCAAGTTTTCTCCCCCACTTTGACAGTGTTTGTAGTAATTTTTTCGAGCTAACAAACAGCATTTTGTGAAAATTGGTACTAATTGTTACAAATTCACATGATAACAAATAGACCTAACATTTTCCATTTCATTCAAATCACTTCGAATTCATTTTCGAAATGTGAAAATCAGTAAATACACATTTTTAAATATTATAATGGGTTATCCATTTTGCTGTTTCACAAATAAACGTAAATAAAACACATATAAAATATTTTTTTTCATGATATTTCTTTTTTATTATAAAGTCTGAACGTTGACATTATGTGTGAAACACTACTAACACTATCATCATTTAAATGACCACCACGCGAATTGTGCAAGCATTGATTCTTTTGAGGTAATTTTCGACAACTTTTTGACACATATTGGGCGGTATCTCAGCCATAACTTGACGAATATTGGTATTTAAGTTCTCAAGAGTTAAAGGTTTATCTGCATAAACACGGTCTTTCGCGTAGCCCCACAAAAAAAAGTCCAGCGGTGTCAAATCGCATGATCTTGGTGGCCAGTTGATATCGTCATGACGAGAAATTACGCAGTCGTTCCATCGTCGTTTTCGAAGAAGCAAGGTCCAATCACACCTCCGGACCAAAGATCGCCACAAACAGTGACTTTTTGTGGATGAATCTCTTCAATTACTTGAGAATTCTTAGAACCCCAAATACGACAATTTTGTTTATTAACATACCCACCGAGTGAGAAATGTGCTTCGTCACTGAAGAAAATTGTGTTCGAAAAATCGCCATCCCCGCCTATTGTTCAAGCACCCATTCGACGTATCTATGACGTTGTGAATGGTCAGCTGGCTTCAGTTGTTGTGTGAGCTGGACTTTATATGGATGTAGGTGTAGATCCAAATGCAAAATACGCCATTTCCTGAGAACGGCGAGGTCTTCTGCAACTTTCACTTACAGCAGCTATATTTTCAGTGGTACGAGCGAAACGATGATGCACAGGCCTTACAATATCTGTAACCAATCCAGTCTCTTCAAATTTCTTCACAATTTTGCCAATTGCTTGCGTAGTTGGACGATTATGTCAACAAAAA
This sequence comes from Philhelius pedissequus, assembly GCA_910595825.1. Classification (NCBI taxonomy): domain Eukaryota; kingdom Metazoa; phylum Arthropoda; class Insecta; order Diptera; family Syrphidae; genus Philhelius; species Philhelius pedissequus. The sequence continues at coordinate 69,056,749 of OU343160.1, read as the reverse complement.
TCTCCTCTTAAAGCACGATATGTGGCTGTGGCAGAATCCCCATTTTTGTAGTAGGTTTTAACAATTTGTATGCGTTGTGCGATAGTTAAGCGATCCATTTTCGTAAATGTCAGACTTTCAACTGAAAAAAAAATTGTTTTAACAACTTAGTTTGACAGATGTCGAATTCCAGCCCTATACATTTGAAACCGCGAAATGGATAACCCTTTATATGTATAGATATCTCCTAAGCTTTTCCCAACCACTTGTATCCCTAATTATTTGGGGATTTTCACTCTTTAAAAGTTGTGTGTCCTGTTTTCATCCGTATTCGACTTATCCCCAAGGTTCACTCAGTATTTTTTCCATAAATTTGATCAAAATCGCGAGTTCTTGTGTTCTATTCTTCAAATAAAATCCTATTACGATTGTCAGTTATCAATTTGATCATTGATAAATTAGTAATGTAGGCGAAGAGAATCGCAAATGGATTATTGTTTCCACCGAAATATTTATTCCGCCGACGTTTCATTTGCTGTCGTGAACTACCATCAGAAAAACTTCCCCCGAATAAAAAATCTTACGAAATGACATCCAAATTCTTCTGGGATATTTATTCCCGACACCAAAAAATTTCGATCATTATTCATGTTTCCTATTTTCGGAGAAAGAAGTCCCAGAAATTTTTTTTATTAGCAAAAAACCTAAAAGAAACATTTCCAAAATGTACTTTTAATCAAATTTCAGGAAACACCTAAAATCCCTAAAAAACAAAATCTCCATCGGACGAAATCTCCAAAAAAATTAAATCCAACACGACGAAATCCCCAAGGGGAAAGAAGCACTATGGACAAAATTCCCAATATACTTATTACATATAACGATTAAATGTTGTTTAACTTGACCCGAAATAAAATAAGCAGTGCAAATAATGAATCAAGCTATTATTTTTAAATTTTAGTGTACCATCACAGATCTTATCCCATATTTTTATTCGAAGTGAAATTTTATTCGGGCGAAACTCGCAATAGCGAGCGAACAAAATATTTCGGGTGAAAGATATTCCGGAAGAAACTCACAATGAATTAAAAAAGGGCACCCTTTCCGAAATACATATTGAATTTTCCAAAACAATTTATTTTTTTGGGTGGCAATGGCGTAGTGGATAAAGTGCTTGATTGCTAACTTAGACGTGTGGGTTCGATCCCCACGCTAGGCGCATTGTTTTCTATACCTTCAATTTTAATTGGATGCCGCCCATGGGTTAAAATGAGACAGTCAATACCTGGTTCTCAAATCCACTGTGCCAAACTAGTGCCGTGCAATTCAGGTTGCATTTAAAAGACCTTAGGTCTTACAGACATAGTTAAATTTAAAAAAAAAAACATTTTTTTTAATGTTAGTATTCAGTATTATTTATAATTTGAAGAACTTTCTGTATAATAAAATTAATCGGAACTCGTTGAACCGTTAATGAGAAAGCCAAAATAAAAACAAAAAAAAAACGGGTTTATTGCAGGTACCGTTAATTTTGTTTTCAACCAAATGTGTGCAGAGAATGTTTGTATCAAAGTTCTTAGACAGTTTTCCAGATTAGATAATTAAGGTTTAACTTTTTTGCTACAGTAAAAAACGAATGCAGGTATCCTTATTTTTGGGCTTAAAATAGACAATTGCTTCAGCGGTTTAGATCGATTTTTTTTTTTTCAAATATATCCTATATACATAATATATTATACATAATGTATCGTAATTAAAAACATTGGAAAAACATAGATCTGTTTTTATTTTGTTTTGTTTTATTTTTATTGGAGTCGTTTTTATCAAAAATGCACATATGTATTGTAAAAACGGTTTGAAAGTCGACAATGAACTTTTGAATGGATCATTTTTAAATTAATCAACTCTGATACTTCAAGCAATATATGTCCAGACAAAAAATTTCACCAAATTATAACTTTTCTTTTATGAGAATCTAAAAGCATAACTTAAAGGGTTTAATGATTTCGGTATTTACCACCCTTCAAAGTAATATCAGTGCACCAATATTTTTTCTTTCTTAAATGTATGTACATCAACCCTATATGGTTAGCAATTAGGCATCAATTTATTTTCGTTCGAAGGCAAAATTAAACCATAATTGAAAAGCAATCATGGACATCCCACTTCGGGGACGATATTTCTTTTAGAATCTTTACTATAAAAACCCTGGTAGAATCCAAGTAAAGCATCAGTTCTTTCATCGTATTCAATCAACTTGCATCAGCAGTTCTTTGCCCAAATACAATCAATTCATCTCAATCTTAAAATGGCCGCTATCAAAGTTATTTCATTTTTCCTCGTCGCTTTCTTGGTTGCTGCCATCTTAGTTGAGTCAACTGAAGCTGCCTACAGGAAGCCTCCATTCAATGGAAGCATCTTCGGAAAGCGTAACAGCGTTGGTGAGTTAAAAAAAAAAACATATATAATTTTTTTACACCAAGAAATATAAAAACTAAAATTCTTTTTTATACAGAATATGATAACGGAAAGGCCATTACAGCCATGTGTGAAATTGCTCTCGAAGCTTGCCAAACCTGGTTTCCACAAGAAAATAAGTAAAGCAGCTCAATAATAAAATATTATAGGGTCCACTATTATTGTATGCAATTAAATAATTAATAATCTTAAGGCTTTGAAATTGTATAGTGTTTGATAAAATTAAAAATAATAATAAATATTACAAAAAAAAACAATATGATCATATCTACGTTCTTAAACATCAGGCCAATTCCTAAACGCAAATCTGTGAAAAATATGCTGGGCAAACTATACCTACACTCAAACACACAAATCTCTGCAGAGCAGTCCAAAAAAACGCAATCATCCTTGATTCTTGCGCAAAATCCAATACATTTGTTCAAGTTTTAAAGTTATGTTGCGCACTTCACTTGCTTTCCAATTTTAACCGGATTCGTGCATTTGCTTAACATGAGACTTGTGTTGCAAATCTTGCGTTTAGGACTTTGGTCATCTACTACATATTTGCAAGCGCATACAAATTTATACATTAATTAAAAAGTAATAGAAAAGTTTAGTACAAATTCTTGTATAAGTTAACCGTTTCTTTTTTTTTTAGAAATACGCTTTTAGAATTCTATTCGTGAATTGCTTGTCAGATTTTGCTCCAAACAGATACCAATGGTTAAGATACTGTTGAATTTCACATTTTTTTTTTTTTGAAATTTAACTATATGCCTGTAAGACCGAAGGTCTTTTAAATGCAACCTGAATTGCACGGCACTAGATTGGCACAGTGGATTTGAGAAACAGGTATTGACTGTCTCATTTTAACCCATGGGCGGCATCCAATTACAATGTAAAAAGAAAATATAGAAAATTACAGCTTTTTTCATTTCAGTAACAATAGTTGACTCTACTAGTAACCGAATTCTAGCCTATGACACACAGGTACTTCCGCTTGCGAGGAAATCTTCAAAAGTATCTCTTACCTGGAGAAATTGTTTTGAGCTTCGCCGTTTTGTGTTTGAACTCAACCAAAAATTATAAGTCTCGTTCATTCCTGCCCACAACAATTGTTGTATATTCATAATTTACTAGGCCTGTTTTTTCACGAGTTCTAGCGCTAACCAAATGTGTAAAGACACACACAAGTAAATTGAAGGGAAAGAAATCAGAATAATGACAAGCAATGCATTTGGAATCTAGGCCTATAATTTGTGCTAAAAACCGATTTGTATTCATTAAGATGCTTACTTTTGAAAACGTGAAAATATTTTTTGTATTTATTAGGATAAAATTTTGGAGATATCTAGAAAATGGGTAACTTGATATCAATATTATGACTGTATTTTTCGAAACCTATGTTTCCATTCCAAAAAGCGTACAGATCGCATTGAAGACAATCTTCTTTCGCTTTGGGTTATTCAAAAAATGTTGATATGTAGTATCGTTAAGAATTTGAAGGACCTCCTGAACAAGTTTTTAATCGAAATCCGTTGAGCCGTTCATGAGCTAGTCGAAAATCGAAAAAATGGTTATTTGCCAATTGACATTTTAATTAAAAATTTGTATTGACCGAAATGTAGACTATATCTATAATCGCGCACTAATTTTTGTTCATCAACATCGTTAGAGCGTTTTCGATATAATTGATATTTACCATTTTTACCCCAAAAATTTGTATGGCTGCAACCGTTATTTTTTGACTTAAAAAAAAAAAAGATTTAAAATAAGAATCGAGTCAATCACATAAAACGCTGCAGTACCAAGCTTGCAGAAAAACACTTCAGCGGGTTAGGCTGTAGATCGACCTATAGACAGACAGACGTATTTGTGGGACCCACTTGTTTCATGTTCTCTATAATCGTAATGTCAACTTTGATTAAAATCTACAGTTCGATTTTTTTTTCAAATGCAAAACATGCCCTATGTATATAAATAAAAATCGGTCAAGGTCTTAGAGAAACTTTTATTTTGCACTTACATATACATAATCACCCTTATTCCGATAGGCGTTTTTCTAAAACGCCAACTATCGTTTTTTGAGTCGTGTCGTTTTTTATTGGTATTCCGTAACTAAAACGCCAACGTTTTTCTCGCTCTTACATTCCACAATAGGATCCACCAAAACAGCTGACATTTGACATACCAAATTGTTTACAAATTTAATTATTTGGTTTTTGAAAATTTATATTTATATAAATTTGTTTTAAGCAAAAGAAAAAAAACAGAAAAATATATAGTTTAGCAAGTTATTTTTTATGGAGCAGCAGTGACGACAAAGAGGAAAAAAGAAAAAAAAGAAAGATTTGATACGGCACAAAAGGTGCATTCGACCTAATAGACCGAGAGCCTACAGCAAGTTTTGGGTGTGATTGATAACGAAAAATAATTAGTATAATTAGGTAGTAATTAAGTAGTGCTTTACAAATGTGGGCGTCTGGAAGCAATAGTGCTTTATAGACTAAGAACCCACAGCAATTTTTGAGTGTGTTTGATAACAAAAAATGATTAGTATAATTAGATAGTACTAAAGTAGTTATTTTCAAATGCGGGCGTCTTGAATTTTTAAGTGGGAACAATAGTGCATCAAATATGCAGTTTTTTCCAAAGTCTAGATAATTGTGATAACAACTTTAGCATAACTTTGTAGATGTACGTATGTATGTAGGTAAGTCGTTGGAAATAAAACACAACCGTTCTTCTTAACATCTACTTTAATTCTCGTCTGCATTATTATGTTTCAATATATATATATATAACCTTGGTAGGTATAACATTGAGTAAATAAGATTAACACTGCACAGGGTGAAACAGCATCATTTTAAAATAATTTAATTGTAAAGGTGTGTGTTTTGCGATTCAAATTAAATAAATTTATGATGTATGGTGTTGGTTATTTGACTCGACTTGGATCCCCACAGTACTCCCCCGCTAGTAAGGATTCCATATACTATTGGTACTTGAATGGAATAATTACTTTTCGACCTGATCGAGTTGTTGTTGTTTTTTGAACAGGTGATGTAGGCGTCTGATATTTCCATTTCTTGAGCTCTGGAACTCTCGTAGTCTTTTGTACATCGCTGGTAGTTTTAGGTTCCACAGTTTCATCTGTGTTAGTAAAAGCTGCTTTCAACCTGTCGATAGAAACATTTTTTATATTGTTTTTGATTTTAATAGAAAAATATTTAGGATATTTTTTAAAAATAGGATAAGGTCCTTCACACGGTGGTTGAAGTGAAGATCTAACGCTATCAGTTCTTATGAAAACATGAGTACATTTTTCTAAGGACTTCTGAACGAAAACTTTTGTTGTATCATGGTGGCTGGTGTTTGTTTGCCTTAAGATGGACATGTTTTTCCGTAATTCTTTCACGAAATCTTCTGAGGTTGAGAAGTTTGTTGGTGGGTCAGCAAGGTATTCGCCTGGTAAACGAAGTGTCTCACCATAGAGAAGCTCTGCTGGGGTAGCGTTCATATCGTTTTTGAAAGATGATCTCAAGCCTAGTAAAACGAGAGGCAAAACTTGGAACCAGTCAGTTGTTCCATGACACATGATGGCAGCCTTTAGAGAACGATGCCATCTTTCGATGATTCCGTTGGACTGTGGATGATAGGCCGTGGTCCTGCAGTGCTTAATTCCCAATGTTTTATTCAATTCCGAGAACAGATTTGATTCAAATTGACGTCCTAAATCAGTGGTTATGTAAAGTGGTACGCCATATCTGGATATCCAACCGTGGAGTAGGTTTTGGGCGACCGTCTCGGCTCTGATGTCTTCCATGGGGTACGCCTCTGGCCATCGGGTATATCGATCTATGATCGTTAGGAGATAGCTGTAGCCATGTGATGTAGGCAAGGGGCCAACTATATCCATGTTGATATGAGTGAAACGCTGGGATGTCAAGCTGTATGGAGCGGTAGCTGCCTTGTTGTGTCGGCTAAATTTGGATTTCTGACATTGTATACAATTATTAACAAATTTTGCGCAATCTGCTCTCATTTTTGGCCAAACGAATCGTGCTTGCACGAGTTTGAGTGTAGCTCTCACGCCAGGATGGGATAAATTGTGAAGATTTTTGAGAACTGCTTTTCTGCTTCTATCGGGAACAAAAGGTCGGATCTTGGAAGTGGATGTGTCGCAAAGGAGTTTTAATTTTGTGCCTGGAAATGACAGAAGTTTTATTTGTAATGAAGTTGAGTTACCTCCTTCCTGTAAAGACTTAAGTTCCAAATCGTCAATCTGTTGTTGTGCAATCTTTTCTAGATCAATTGGATGAGATGTGTAAACTGCGTTTATTCTCGATAAGAAATCTGCTACTTCGTTTTGTTGTCCAGGGACGTGCAAAATTGTTGTTGTGAATTGACTAATGAAGTCAAGTTGTCGGATTCTTCTTGGTGATGCTTTGCTCAGGTTCTGCTGGAACGCGTAGATTAGCGGCTTGTGGTCGGTGTAGATGGAGAATGACCTTCCTTCCAATAAGTGCCGAAAATGGTTCACGCCTTCATATATGGCCAGGAGCTCTCGGTCGTAAGTGCTACGTGTCTTTTGGGTTGCGGTGAGTTTTCTCGAAAAGAATCCGAGTGGTTGAGAAACATTGTTACAAACTTGATTGACCACAGCACCTATCGCTGTATCCGATGCGTCAGTGAAAAGATAAAGCGTGGCGTTCCGGACAGGAAATGCAAGAAGTGAAGCATTGACTAAATCAGATTTGCATTTTTCAAAAGCAATGTCTGCTTCAGATGTCCAAGCGATTGGTGTGTTGTCATTCTTCTTATTACCTTTAATAAGCTCAAAAAGAGGGATTTGATTTACTACAGCATTAGGAATAAATTTTCTATAAAAATTTATCATAGCTAGAAACTTTTTTAAATCCTTTGCAACAACAGGTTTTTTAAACTCGTTAATGTGTTGAACTTTCTCTGGTAAGGGTTTTATACCATGTTGGTGAACAGAATATCCCAAAAATTTTACTTGTGATTTGCCAAAATGGCATTTTAAAGTATTTATTTTAAGGTTATACTCACGAAGTCGCAAAAATACTTCCTCTAGATGTTTTGAATGGTCGATTTCGTTGTCAGATGCGACCAATATATCGTCTATATAGGGAAATACATAGTTCAAACCATTTAAAACCTCATGTATGTAGCGTTGCATGGTTTGTGCTGAATTCCTCATCCCATATGGCATATACATGTATTCTATCAGCCCAAAAGGTGTTGTGATGGCAGTCTTTGGTATGTCCTCTGGTCGAACGGGAATCTGATGGAACGCACGCTGCAGATCGATTGTGGAAAAAATTTTCTTTCCATCTAAAATGTTGGCAAAGTCCATGACGTATGGAAGAGGGTAACGATCGGGCAACGTGTTGGCATTTAGAGCTCGATAGTCTCCGAATGGTCGCCAGTCCCCGTTGGACTTTTTAACCATATGGAGTGGGCTCGCCCAATGGCTTTTTGATGGCCTACATATACCTTTCTCCATCAGATAAGCGAATTCAGCTTGGGCAGCTGCAAGTTTTTCTGGAGATAATCGTCTTGGCTTAGCGAAAACAGCTGGACCCGATGTGACGATGCAGTGTTCAGTATGAGTTTTCTTTTGAATTCCAGTAGTGTTGAGCGATGTGAGATCTTTGAATTTCTCGAGCAATTCTGCAAATGGGTTTTTTACATCAAAAGCTTTAATTTCACAGTTACCTGATGTTGGCTTCCCAATCGCTGACATTTTGGTAGTTTCGTCGATTAGGCGATTATGTTTGACGTCAACAAGAAGGCCGTAGTTCTTTAAAAAATCAGCTCCGATAATGGGTTGTGCCACGTCTGCAATGCAGAATGTCCAGATGAAGTTCCTACGTAGTCCAAAGTTAACTTGACAGCGTTGACTTCCGAAGGTTTTTATTTTCGTTCCATTGGCTGCATAGAGAGCGATGTTGGAATTTTGAGACTTCAGACGAGATGTAGGAGGCAGCACGGAGACGTCGGCACCGGTATCAACTAAATATTTTTTATGTGTTGTCTTATCCGAAACATACAAACGGTGGATATGTTTGACAACTGTTGTCACCACATGTGGTGACAAGTCTATTCGTTTTTTGTACCGCTAGATTTCTTATAACTGCATGGTTGCTTGCAGTGTATTGCACCGTCTTTGTACCTGTAATGGTACCAGCATATGTCGCGACGTTTATTGTTTGATTGTGTTGAGTCCCTGTAGCGTGATGGTGTTGAGTCTCGGTGGCGTGATGGTGTTCGGTTGCGGTTGTGGTGATATGTGTGTTCGAATTTGTCGATGCGGCGGCTAAGTGCTTCGATTTTACTTTGAAGGTCATCTTCGTGAAAAGGTGCTGAGCCGCGATGGTCGATTCTGGATATACTATTTCCATGTGAGGTTGTTTCAAGAATTGTGTCAGCCACTTGTACGAGTTTCTTTACGTCTTCACTTTTGAAAGCTGCTAAAATAGCTTGAACTTCTGCTGGTAGACGTTGTAGCCAGATGTTTTTTAAAAATTCTTCTCCGACTGAATTTCCGGCCAGGCCTTTTAGTTCGTTGAAAAGTTGAGACGGCTTTTTATCTCCCAAGTCCACATCCGACAAGAGTTTTCTCATCTTTTTATGTTCAGAGTCTGAAAAACAATCGATTAGGGCTTTTTTTAAATTGTCATATTTGCCAAATGGAGGTGGCTGTAACACAGCGTCTCTGACTTGCGATAAGACTTTTCCATCCATTGAACCAACAACGGCATTGAATCGCGAAAAGTCTGAGGTTATTCGACACGTGGCGAACTGTGCTTCAATACTTGCGAACCAGATTTCAGGCATTTCTGTCCAAAACGGAGAAATTTTTATTGATACACGCATTACTTCATTCTCACTACCGAATACTTGACCTGAACTGTTACTGCCACCGGGTACCCATCTGAGACTCCACCGCCAACGCCTTCGTTGTTTCCACTATTACCTTCGGTGATAGGTGAATAATTTGATACATCACCTTTGGTTTGTTTTCCGTCTGGCATTTTATTTTAATTTTAATTTGCAGACACGTTTTCACACGGTATTCTTTTTTTTGTAGGGGTCACCAATTGTAGATGTACGTATGTATGTAGGTAAGTCGTTGGAAATAAAACACAACCGTTCTTCTTAACATCTACTTTAATTCTCGTCTGCATTATTATGTTTCAATATATATATATATAACCTTGGTAGGTATAACATTGAGTAAATAAGATTAACACTGCACAGGGTGAAACAGCATCATTTTAAAATAATTTAATTGTAAAGGTGTGTGTTTTGCGATTCAAATTAAATAAATTTATGATGTATGGTGTTGGTTATTTGACTCGACTTGGATCCCCACAACTTCAAAATATAGAGGTGAGCTCCCTGATTGCAAATATGGTGGTCCAAAAAGTTTTGCTGGCGGCTTTCTGCCTGCAAGACGCGCTTACTCTGAGCTCGGTAAAGAAAATGTCCTTCCTCCCATCCAATATTTTTTGTATAACCTCTTTAAAAAAAGCTTTTGTCGAGGTGCTCATTCTATTCCATGAGCTCAATCAGCCGTCGCATATGAATTTGGGTTGTTATTTTTACCCTAAACAAAGAATTTTAAATTTTAAAAACTAACAAAAATTCAAAAATGTAATATTTTTACTCCTGTCGTCAACAAATTTCTCGACGACAGTTTTCGACGTTTTTACAGGCGTTTTTTCTATGGAAACGACTAACGAAATACGAAAAAGAAATGGTGGACGCCTTCCACAAGAGAGAATCGACAAATTGACGTTTATTTGGCGTTGAACGCCTTTCGTGATACAAAATTCATACTGAATATGATTCGGTCAAATCTCATTAGAAAATTTATTAATCAAAACATCCGTTAATTTTTTATAAGCACGGCATGCGGAAATGCTGTTAGTAAAGTTTTTTATTTATCGCTGAATATTTGTGGGTAAAAGTTGAGTGATTTTGGGCGATAAAACTTGTTGTGCTTATCCCTTCATTTTTTTTCGTGAAAAAAACTCAAACAATGAGAGTTATTTATTGATTAATTAATTAATAACAAATAAAGGATAAACTACATTTTTTCCAAACCGAAACTAAAATATTTTTAAAGGATAAACTAATCTTAGAGAGAAACCAATTAAACATAAAGGTTAGCAATTATTTCTGATTTTTGCATAGGTACACAAGTTATTCGTGATCTTACAAAACTTACCTTATTAGTTATATTTTACAATTTTTTGTTTGAGTAGTTCTTGACCAATCCACATACTCTTTTCCTGCCAGCTAAAAATATCTCGACGGTGGATAAGATGAATGATATATAATCAATTTGTTTGATATGAAATGGCTTGAACTACCGTATATCTTCACCTTTTTGGGTTACTTTAGTTGTCAATTTTGTCTTAGCTTTTTTGATATAAATTCTGTAAAAATAAATGTATATCTATTACGCTTTTAGTATAAAAACAGTATTTATTTATAAAAAAAAAAGACTTCTTTTCTTAAATCATTGATCTCAGATTAAATTAAAAGTATTAAAGTATAAAAGGAATACTTGTTCATTGTTTTGACGCTAACGTCGTTTATAATGTGAATTAAATTTTTTGTTCCCCAATTTTATTGGTTTTCTTTAATATCTTAACTACTGTGAGCACACACATTCACATTTTATTTCACCTACATGGCGTTGTAAATATTTTGTATACAAAAATTAATTAGCTTAACTTTTGATTTAATATACATAATAAACATATGCACAAGAACACTGCCCGTCACAGTTTTTAATAGTTCCAATAAAATTTTTAATAATTACATAATTTATGATGTATATTTAATCGTCTTCAATAATAGGGTATCGATGGGGAGCACATCGCCTTCGTTTCTCGCGAAGTTCACAAACATATTTTCGCAAATATAGCATATAGTCTGTCATGAATGTTGTGTATGTCTAGTAAATAATTTAGAAAAGATTCAAAGTTACGAACTTAATTTAAATAAAGATTGAAGGAACTTACATTGTCCAAGACATATCGCGGCATGTAACCTTTAAGATCTAGACACAAGATCCATTCGAAAATGCAGACATCCGACTTGCCTTCCACCTCACGCATAGCCCAACAAGACACTAGATTTTCGCCTCTAGCATATAAAAAAACTATTAATATCCATTGTCTGCTAATGTCATCACTATTTAAAAAAAAAAAACTCACCGTGTGTATTTAGGAATTGGAGGCATACCAGGATAAACTATGCTTATGGCAGCACTAACGTACATCCTGTCTTTCTCCTTCGTCTGCTCAATTTGTTTTTTCACTTCAAGCACGGGAGTTTGTTCAACATCGTGAAAATCTTCTTCCAAAGGTGGGGGTTCTTCAAAATCTAAGTGCCCCTGAAAGCCTTTCGCTCCTAGACTTTGGCTAAGAGTTCGAAAACTACCCTCAGTTTTAAGAGGGGACATATTTTCTGTCAGTTTCACAGAACTTTTAGAAGTGCTTATATTTGAGTTTCCCAAACCACCTAGCACATTCTCATTATCTCCCGATATTGTTGAAACGCTACCTTCACACGATTGATTTAAAATATTCTCATCATCATCGTCTTCTTCATTATAGTCTTCGTTGTCGCTGTCTTCGATTACTCTGCCATCACAACATAGTCGCCAGCAGCGTAAATTGACAAAGTCTCGACTTTTTACTATTCCACCACCTCCGCTGGTTGTAGCTTGGTAACTGATGTCCGTGTAAGTGTTCACTTTCTGCATAAATAAATCTCAATCAATATACATTTTTTTCTTGAATTAAATTAACTTACACGAAGAATTCTTGATTCTAGCAACGTAGGATTCCATTTGGGAATACTTTCTATTTTATAGAAAAGCTCATCTAGCAGTGCTTTAGCTGGATATTTAATTCGACCCTTAAAAATATTATAATACATAATATAGACTCGTAAAAGCGTCAGCCAATCGCGTTATCTTTTAAACTTTTGAAAACTCACAGTTAGTCTGTATATTTTGCCCAGTTTCTCTCTATAAATACTCTGTATGGTATCATTTTTTTGTGTTACTTTTTCTAGTTTCCAATCACTAGATTGTAGAAGTTGATATGCCTTGCGCACACAATCCAAACCCTGTTGTCTGTAGTCTTCATCCTGTAAATTACACAAAAAAATATATTCAACGTGTTTTGGAGTTATTTTTTTTTGTTTATACTTGTGACATGACGACTTATGGAATCATACTGTTAGGTCTCTGCAGAGACAACTTCTTTAAATTCAGTTTTTGTTTCGGAATGAAACCAATAAAAGATACAATAAATACGTATCCGTTTGAATTTCAATTTCAACTGAATTGCATAAATGAATTTGTTAAAAAAAAAATCGTACCGTGATGGGGACAAATTGAATTCAAATCTTGAAATCTTTTTCCACAGTGATTAAAGGTAATCAATTAAATGTAGATACCGCTTATCGAAACAGAAATAATTCATACCCATTAAGGTTAATGCTCTTGTGCAAATTCTAAATAATTGTTGTTGAACTATGTAAAGGCAGTTTGCTAAATGGGAAAAAAAGTGGGTGGTAGTGGTAGAATAGACCTGAACACGTGCGTAGAGCAGGTGCTCATAATATAAAAATCTAATAGAAGAATCAACAAACTGCATCGACAAGAAGAGTTTTATTCAAACAATCTACTATTCGCACATGTCGCACCTTAATTTAAAACATCTCATGAGTTTGTTTATATTTTAATTGGATAACTTGTGCTGATATCAATTTCAAAGCAATATTATTTGGAGTTTTGGAAAAAATAGGCCTAGAGGAGACATTTGAATTATTATTTTAGCTCATCTACATAGATTTGTCTAGGAAATATACCGGGTTTAAAGAATGAATTTTATTTAATTAAATTATTAAATTGTTGGTCCAAAATAACGTTTTATTTTATATTTTATGATAATAATACATAGTTTGGAATTTGGGTTATTCTGGAATATCTTGTCAATGATTTGACATTTTTGCAAATAAGATTTTCATGATTGCTACAAAAATATTGTCTATTTAAATTTCACAAATATGTTTTTCAAATAACCAACAAAAATGACCAATTGATGCTTTATGAATAGGACGTGTCTCGAGACATGCCAACAGTATGACAGAAAAAAAGGGTTAAAATGGCATTCGACTTACGAAAATTAGTTGTTTGCCTCAGCAGCCCCCACTTTCAAGGGCGAACAACTGTTATAAAACTGTTATAAACTGACATTTCTCTAGACTGGTCCTTAGTGATAACGATGCCAGTAAATAACCTTGCATGTCTATGTCTATTTTATTGGATTTGGTTATCATTATAGACTATTGACGACAAGAGCAAGTTCGTTCGATTCTCTCGTGCATTTTAATTTATTTTACAGCGCCAAAAAACGACTATACACTCTAATATATTTTTTTCATGATACTGTTAGAAATTAAGATAATAGACAGTTTTTGTAGATATTAAATATCCTGTTAATTTTCTGGAGTTTATACCGACTTGAAAGATTCGACTATTAAAGACTGCACTGAATCGTGTTCAATGGAAACATAATCTATTTTAATGGATATTTTCTTTAAACAGTGTACTTGTGACCTTATGAAGATTGAATGACACTTAATTGAAGGTTATAAACAATTGACATGTAGTCTAATTGTGAACAAGATTAGATTTTAATTAAATTCCGGTTAAAGCAATACAAAAACAAATAAATCCAAAACTATGAGTATACTGGTATATTGCTGCACTCCTAATGTTAAGGTGTGGGTCGAGTCCTACTCTAGGCAATTGTCATATTGCTTGAGAGAATAAATGTCAAAAGCTTTGTTCAGTGACTTGTTCTTGCACAGAAAATTATAACAACTGTTTGCTGTTCAGTGAGGAATTTTCTATTCTGACTTGATTTGATTTGAAGTTCAATAAAGAACAGATTAGAACAGGATATTCTGTTCTGGCTTTTCAGTAAGATCAAAGCTGGAACAGAATCGTGAGAATTGTCAAAATTATTTGCTTTTTTTCTAGTTTTGTTCAAAATTTGCATTATCAAAACTCACCGTGTGTTTTGAGAATTGACGTTTGATTGACTGTTCTATCTTGTTCTGACTTTTCTGTTCTGCCTGGTTTTTCTGTTCTAATCTTTTCTTCAGTGACCACAGATAAAATAAAAGATTAACAATCTTATTCAATAAAATGAGCTAAACGCATATATAGGTATGCAGTGCATAAGGACTTATGTAGTCGATATGAAAATCGTTATACAATTGAAATTGACATGACACATATAGTCAAGTAACCTAGCAATCATAGCGTGAAACTAATAGCGAGTTTAATTCAAGAAAAGATTTGATCTTTCTGTCAAAAGAGTTGATCCTTTTGAGAGTTTCAGTAAAAAGAGCTAATCTAGATCAAATATTAACACGAAAGATTTGATCTCTGTTGGGCTGTGGCATAGTTGATCTGAATGCATGTAAAAAGTCTTTTTAGTTAAACGTCAAATGGAAAATATTTTGTTATTAACTTGTTGTGAACTTCCAGTCCGTGCTAAAAAATGAAAAAAAAATAAATAAATAATGGACAAGGAAGTTAATTTTTTTTTAACTATATGCCTGTAAAACCTAAGGTATTTTAAATGCAAACTAAATTGCATGGCACTAGTTAGAAGAAATAGAAAGATGGGAAAGAATTTTTATTGGCAGTGGATTTGAGAATTATGTAGGTCTTTACTATCTCACTATAACCCACGGGCGGCGAGGTATAGAAAAGAATGCTGCCTACCATGGGGATCGAAACCACACGTCTAATGTCGTTTTTATTTGGAAATCCGTAAGCCTTCCGCACTCTTCTGAAAGTGTTCACTTGGGAAAAAATAACAGTTCTAATTCTGAAAAGAAGAGAATTTTGCTTCTGGATTTGAAATCAGAATCGGAACCAGAAACACTCACACATTCATATACACTTGAACGTTAAACCTGACTGTTGTCATTTTTTGATCATAATTGTGCAACAAACATTTTTTTGAATTTGAATCTTTCCACGTACACAATTATTTCCAACAAAATTTGAATGAAACTCGCTATAAGATATGTGATACATTTGTTTTTATTTGACATTCAGTGTATTTCCCATAAGAGACACCGCAAAAAGGGCATCATTAATATTGTTTTTATCGATTAACTTTATATGAACATGAATAAATGTTTTAACAGTAATACGCTAACAAAGCATAAAGATTCTAGATCAAGCACAAAATTCATATATCGAAATTGATAACTATAATGCTTTAATTTTAAAATGGAAAATGGCAACGAGAAACAAAAACAGCATAATCCACGAAGAAAAATAAGACAGGGTCGTAGCAAGGATTTATGAAAATGACGAATTGTTTTCAGTAAAGTATGTTTGTTTTTGTTTAGGGAATAAATAATTTTTTCATACAAATTTATTTAGAAAAAATCAAACGATTATGTGCTTAGTTTTTAAACTTAAAAAATTATTGTTTTTTTTGGTTTGTATACGTTTTTTGATGATACATTTTATTTTTTAAAAAGGATTATGTAGCTAAATTTTATATCAATAAAAGCTACAAAAATTAAAAACTCCATTAAAATTTAGTAACAAAATTATTGAACATTTTTATTGGATCAACGTAAGAAGCGGTCTATGTTATTTATACATTGAATATAGGTATCAAATGTCTTATATTCATTCAATAAGATGTGTAAGGTAAACATCCGAAATAACAAATTTATTCAATTGCCTATGTTGATTTAGTACCCTATATGAGAAAAGGCCCATACTACAGACGTGATATCATTTTTAAAAACAATAACAACAATGCTGGTTTGCTTACATATTTGATCTGCAAAATAAAGCAAATTCAAAATAAGTTTTGTTATATTATTCTTGATTTACGAGCTCACGTGTATTCTTAATATATTGCATTAATAATAATGTATACCTGTTCATATAAAATTAATTAGTAGTATCAATATTTTATGATGCGTTAATGAATAAGGCTGAAAATCAATACCTTTAATGGATATACATTTATATGAACGAAAATAATGGCGATTTTATGAATTTAATGGCAGAATATGGAAAATTTACACAATAGGCGCATATATCGATGCTGCCATGTTGAAATATAAATTTTAGAGCTGAAAATTCACACAAATTACCTTAATAGTAAAAACATTTTTTTTGCTTTTAGCCAGATGAGATTCTATACCCAGACCTAAGGCGTGACAATAACCACTAAGTCACGGCCAAATTTATCCACAATTCTTTAGAAAATTCAGATCTTTTAAATTCATACCCATAAATGTTTTAACAAAATCAAATTGACCAAAAATAAACAGTGCTAGAGCAACATTGAAATATGTATATTAACATTTTAACTAAATTGTGTTTGGCTTGAAAAAACTTTACATAAAATAAATAAGATGCTCTTTACACAAACACTAACATAATACCTTTCATTTTACCCTTATTTAAATTAATTAACATGCACTATTACTTTGTTCTTTATTTTATAAATATTTTGTTCTTGAGCCTTTATAAAGCTATAAATTGAATTCCTAATACATAAATTTCTGGTTCACCAAACCTTCCCATGCGTGGGCTTGAACACGATATCTACTGAATAATACAATCAAACTCTGGTCATAGGTAAGGATTTAAAGTTAAACTATCACACACTTGTTGAATTTTGAATCAATAGTTTGCTTCAATAAACAAAATTACATATGCTTGAACAGATTTGAATTTGTCTATCGAAATATTTGTTTAAGTTACATACATTGTATATCAATCACTTCTTTTTTTAATTAATTCATTATTATGTATGTACATGAGATTAGCATTGAGTTTGCGAATTCTTTTTATTATGTATGTGAAATGTACATAATCAGGTACATCTGTATGCAAAACAGTAACTCTTTAAACGAGGTGAGGCCGAAAATCGAAGAATCAAAAAATATAAAAAGATATAAATTCTTACGTTATCGTGTATGACTGACGACATATTAATATTAGTTGAATTAATCTAATAACTCATAATCCATTTGCGACTGAATTTAAAATTAAGACTGATATGATAACCAAGTACAATAAAAACTTTTCGCTAGAGACTAACTGAAAGACTTTTTAGTTTGATCTTTTCTGCGGAAATTAAGAAACAAAAAAAAACCGGTTCCGCTGGTTTGAAAATGCAAATCTTGGAGTTGTGCAAATATTTCCCATCAGTATTTGAACTGGATTTTGCTAAAACTGCAAATAGATCCAAATTTCAAACAATTTTTTCTATAAATAAAATTGCGTAATTTATAGAATGTTATCACAAACATGCCAGCAGCATCTTGATTCAGTGAGAGATTAAAATATGAAATAATTTCCTTATTTCCATAAAGAAAATAATTAAAAATGAAATGTTTGTTATGTAGAAAGACATATATATTGTTGGTGTGCCATTAACCTATGATCTGAATGGTAAATGTTAATTCATGCATACCTGCTCTTCTTCCTCATCACTATTTTGCGTTGTATCATAAGGTGAGTAAAATACACTTTCTGGTGGTGGTTGTTCTACAACAGAAGACAAAAATGGAGCCATCAGCGGTGAACGATCGTTTGATGATATAGCTAAATGCAGATTTTATCAATTTATTAAAAAAATATATGTATTTTCTATTTTCTATTTTTTTATACCTGCAAGGTAACTTCTTGCATGTCGCTCCTGAGGAATAACTCTGCCATCGAAGAACCACGCTTCACCCCAAGACAGAACAAACGATGTTAAAACAAGCACCACTCCGAACACAGGTTCTGGTGAATGTACCCACTGTAAAGATGCCCCATAAATATAACTATTCTTTTGAATCTAAATGAAAACTTACATCAAAAAAGAAAACTTTACAGATGAGGAATGAACACGAAGCAGTTGTTGATAACTATGAAAAAGAAACATTTAGGAATAAGACAAATACAGTAAAAATACAGAAAATTTACAGCAATTATGGACCAATGATTCATGTAAAACAGTCCATAGAACAGAACCAGAACGATAAATCGACATATAGAAGTTCCCACGACATCAAACAGCGATGTGTAGATTGTGTAGTGCACTACTTGCTTATGGAGGGCATCGAATATTGTTCCACCGTGAAGCTAAAAATGAGTCTAAGAACTGATCCATCAATGTAACTTAATCAATTTAGCTTTGCTTACCATAATGCATATTATCCAAAGCAGAGACACAAAGAATAAATCAAATGTGACAAACAAACAGAAGAATCTTCGAACAACCGACATGCGTCCATCTTGCATATAACCGCCAAGGAAATCTTCCGAGATACGGTTAACGGCATGGTGACGATCTGAAAACAAACAACAACAACAAAATTTAATAAAGCCCAATACTTATATTGGATAAATTATAAGTACTGTAGTCGAATTGTGGTTGATAGGCTCCACGATGATTCATAGGGCGGGCGTTGTTATAAAAGGCTTCGGCTGCTATACGAATATCACCAGCATTCTCACGGGGCATAATACAGTTGTTTTCCAATTAATTTCTGATCTTCTAACATCGATACATTGCTGTTTTTATGAAAAAATTGTACTACATTATCTTCTTTGATTGATAAGAACATTTAAAAAATAAAATCAAGCAAAATAGGAGCGCAGATGACACCATGTAAGGAAGTATGTATTAAAATTTTGCGAAAAAAAAGTACAATATTTTGGAAGGAATGAATTATGTCGAATTCCAACAACCTAATATTCGAACTAAGGAAAATAGATTTTATGATGCCAAAACAAATCTTGCGTTCATAGCAAGATTTGTTCGACTTTGCACGCACGCTATTTTTTGCAAGTTCCTTACAAGAAAACAAAAAATCGATTTGACATGGTTGTTTGGAATTCGACAAAAGAAGTTCATTGTACTTATTGCAATAAATATAAGCATTTTTAGAGAAGTGTATATTTATAACTTTACTAGAAAGATTGCATTTAAATTCATTTGTATTCAAGGTCTAAATTAAAAAAAAAATGATTGCTAAGTATTTTGTGTGCTGAATAATTTCTGGAAAAAAACCTTGCTGAAGAAAACAAACTAAAAGATAAATTAAAGACTAAGGCCGATATTAAACCGGCGAGAAAATTAAGATAGTTGTGAAAAACTTCATATTAGCAAATTAGGGGGGTTTGACTACCCTTAATATTATCAAGCACAGTACGAGCATAAGGAAAATAGGCAAGGATTTAAAATGACATACTGATGTGAATTTCAGAATATCAAAATGGGAGGGAAAATAGAGCTTGGTAAAGCATTCCATATTCGTGTTGTACGACTACAGAAAGAATCTCTGTAATTGAAATTTTGTCTGCAGTTGGGCTCATGGGTAAACTAATGAGCATTTAAAGCGGTTAAATAGCTCAAAGGGAGGAATGCAACTGGCTATTTCGCTAAAACACTATTATTAAAAATAGCGAAAATAAAATGCACGACTAGATCGTACGAACTTGCTCTTGTAGCTAACAACTTTTATGTAGCTATTTATGCTTTTATGTAATAGTTTGAGGGAAAACAAAGGTGCAGTTTGAATTCGTTGATAAATAAGAATATTAAAATCAAAAATCGTTGGAGCGGTTTTTTAATAAATTAATCTTTTATTAATAAAATTTTGAAAACATTTTTATATATATCAAATTCGAATTTAAAAAAAATTCTGTGATGGTTTTCGAAAAATCGATTTTTCAAAAAAAAAATTTCATTTACTTTTAAAAAATCGAAAAACTTTTTTTTTTTGAAAATTTGGGTATAGTTTTCTTAACAATTTTAGGGAGCATTTGTCTAAAAAAAATATTTTAAACCATTATTGAGAAAGTCGAAAATATCTAAGGGAAGTACCGTTAATAAGTACGCAAAAAAAATATTTTTATACTTAAAAGTGAACTGTACTAATTTAAGAACACACACATTTTTTTATAAAAATTCTTGGACCCGTTTTCGAGAAATAAATTTTTTTCTCAGCGGTTTTTTAACATTTGTATGGGAGGTACCGTTGTTTTTTATTTTAGAAAAATAGTTTTTTTTAACTATTTAAGATAATGTCAAAAAACCACTAAATACGAAGTTTCGAAAAAATTTATTGAGTCGTTTTCGAAATTTTGAGTTTTCAACAAAAAAAAAATGTTTGAAAATTTTGGTATACAATGATGTTAAAACTTTCTAGCAGAAGCCGTAAAAAAATTCAAAAAATTAAGCTTAACCGCTTCCGAGAAAATCGAAAAGCAACAAAATGGTTCTACTTAAGGTACCAAAAATAACAATTTTTTTCCAAAAAAAAAATTATTAATGAACTGATTTTTTTGTATAAAATTCGTTGGAGCCGTTTTTTGAGAAAAATAAGATTTTTGTTACAGGCCAAAAAAAATTTATGGGAGCTACTGTTATTTGTTGTCTTAAAAAAAATGAAAACAACGTCTGGGCATATTACAGAAAAAAACAATATCTACCAAGTTTGAAGCAAATCTATCAAACCGTTTAGGCTGTAGACTCGAGGACAGACAGACTGACAGACAGACAGACGGAATTGGGGGACCCACTTTTTGGGTGTTCTCTATGATCGTAATGTCATGTTCGATTGTTAGAAAAAAAATTTTTTTACGAATACATAACTTGCTTTATAGTACCTATAATCGCAAGTAAAAATAATAAAAGAGAAATATTTCGACGGTCTTCTAGAGATGTTAATGCTTCAGTTATAGTTCTATCGCCTATCATTTATAGGGTTTTATTTTAATACCAATGTTGGGAGCTTCAGCACAGATGTGAGAGTTTTACTCCAGCATATTAATCTACTGATATTCACGGATTGACAGAAGAGTTACAATTATGATTCGAGCATGTAATAGGATCTACAATCTTTAATCCATAACAAGCATAGCTTAGTTAATCCACCGAAATCAAAATAAAATAGACGCTAGTCGTATCCTACGAACTTGCTCTTTTAGGTTATGTAAATTATTAAGGTATTACCTACATAAATACATGGAACATGGATAAGCATTATGAACATATAAATATAATGAAAATGTAAGTGCTATCACATAACTTCATATCATAGGTTTTTATTTAAAAATAAGCTGCACTAATTTTCTGAATTGAATTGATTCTTTATTTCTTCAGCTATTAATAACAATTTTTAACTTAAAACTAGTTAAAAAGAAAACACCAAAAAGATAATTTTAAATATAATTAGTTTTAACATATGAAATTAATTTCTTTTTAAATGCTATAACATTATTTTCAGATTTTAAGTCATTTGGCAAGTTATTAAATAGTTTGAAACCTAATCGAACAATATATTTTGTGATCTGCTTGTTGTAAAGAATAGTAGTCGAAAATCCCTTCCATTTCTTAAATTATATGGTTGAAAATCTGACACGTAAGCTATTTCATTATATATATATTATATATTATTATATATATTATTATTATATATATTATATAATATTATATATTATTATTCATTTATAAATAATTTGGTAACATATTATTTTTGATTTTGAATATAAAAATAATTACATTCATAACTGTCCTTTGATTAATGGTATTACATTTTAAGGTATTTAACATAAATTGTATGTGTGTTAACATATTGCACATCAAAATACATCTCATTCCCCGATCGATTTTGCAGCTTTTGTAACCTTTCTGACATTCTGTTAGATCCTAAAAATAATATTGTTGGGTAGTATTCAAAATGAGGTTTGATCATTACATTGTATATTTGTATTGCACAGTTCAATGATATCTTATTTCTTATTCTTTGAAAACATCAAATTTTCTTAGCAATTTTATTACATATGTAGTTAATGTGCGCTTCGAAACATAATTTATTATCTATAATAACTCCTAGATACTTTATTTCATCCACTTTTTTAATTATTTCATTATTTATTATAATATTTTCAATAGTCTCCATTAACAGAGATTTAAATTTAAAGCTTAAAACAGACCATAGTGCATTGGATAATGATTGTGAAGTGTATCAACGTAGACTTATAAAGTGGAAAAAGGGAAATGCTTGTAGCAAACAAAAAAAAAATCAGAAACCTTAATATTTTACTGTTTGAACACGCAAAGTTTTATTGGCTAATAAAAATGAAGTTGATGTTTTGGTACAAAATAATCATTCTGATTTTGTAATACTGTCTGAAACCTGTATAACAGATGGAATTGAGAAATCTGAAATAAGTATTGCTGGCTACAAGCATTTTGTATATACTTCACACTCAAGACACACCGGGGGAGTGTTATTATATGTCAAACAAGGCATACGTTTTAAAGTGATAGACATTTCAAAATTCCAAAATTATGTCTGGATTTTGAAAATGTATGCCTGGTTTAATAAAGAAATGTGGACTTTGGTAGCTTTGTATAGATCTCCTAGTGCTTCAAAAGCGGATTTCTTAACACTTTTGTCTGATTGGTGTTATCATTCCTTGGAAAACGAAAACAACATCTTGATGGCCGGTGATTTTAATATCGATTTATTAACTAAGGACCGTAATTCAAAAAAAGTTTTGGAAATTTTTGCTGACCAAGGTCTTACATACTAGAATTACGGAAGTCTCAGCAACTTTGATAGATTACATCATAGCGAATAAGGATTTGGAATCTAAAGTTAAAGTCATAATAAATGCTGACGACAAAATAACGGACCATGAAACTATAACAGTGGAAGTGCGAATAAAAAATAAATCCATTATTAAAAAGCAAAATTATAAAACCATTCGTTATACTTAAAAGAGCGTTTTGATTTTTGTCTAAGTACATATAGGTTCTCAGACATATTCTTTGAAGAGGATTTAAATGTGATATGGAACATTTTTTGTGAAAAGATTAATGCGTGTTGTGAAGCTTTAAAAATTGAGAAAACTGTAACACAATTAATGGATAATACATGGTTTAATAGTCATTTACGAAATTTAAAAAGGTCAAAGGTTATAGCTTATAACAACGTGATTTTTAACAATACGGTAGAAAATTGGTCAGAATATAAATCTATTCGCAACAAGTACAAAAGTGAAATAAGGACTAGTAAAATCAATTACATAATATCCCACATAAATGCTAAATCTGGCAATCAAATAGAAATGTGGAAGACTCTTAAAAATATTCACCCTTATTACGAATGGCGTTTCGCTTAAATAACGAATGTCATATTCAAATATTTGTATTATGATTGGCGTTGTATAGTTATTTTTCTCAGCGTAACGCCTTAAATCGAATGGAAATTAAATTTTTGTGAGAGAAACGTCACTCATCGTTATTACGATATGCGTTACACCTTGTTTATACGCCAACTAAAACGCTCTTTTTCGTCGAACAAAAATGTTTAAACGACTCGTCGCGAAATTGCCTAAAAATATAAGTTTTGTTGTTTTGTATATTCTTTTTTAACACTTTTTATTAAATTTAGGTTTATTAAAGGATAAAAATTACAAATGCGGAACAAATGAAGCATCTCGTGGAGTTATTGGAACTAATTTTAAGAGAGGAGGAGGTGTCACAAAATACAAAAAGCAAAATCAAGTTGGAACCATAGCACAACATTGAATTCTTTAACACCAATTGACACACAATATCCTTCTTCCTTGTGGCATTTTGTACTCCTAATTATTGAAGTAAAGAAAGGCTACCTTATTCAGCCTGAAGTATCTACACATTTACAAATCTGGAAAGAAGAGAATAATCTTATTTGAAAATATTAGGAATTTGATTTGTCCCTCTACTTACTTTGTATCTGGCAAATCTCACGGATTTGATTTGGAATTTGGATCTTTAATTATGTATATCAATTTTGTTGGTTTCTTGTTCGCATTTCTTGAGAAAATAAATGCAGCAACACTATTTGTTTAGCGACTTTTATTATCAGCAGAAATTATATGAATTTAAAAATTAATGACAGTTGCATTGAAAATTATTTTTTCAAAATCTGCTGCTTATGTGGAACGTATTTCGATCGACACCAAGTGGCGTTTTAGTTTCATAATACCGACACTAAAACGCCTAAAATTGAGTCGACACAAAAAGTGAGAGCTGTCGTTCAAGATAAACGCCAATCGTAATAAGGGTGATGGTCTTAAAGAAATCCAAACGAATTTTATTAAAAGGATTCAATTTGGGGAAGTGACATCAACTGTGGGTAATGAAATTGCGAACAAGTTTAATGTATACTTTATGGACAGTATTCGGGAAATAAATACGTCAATTCCAGCTGTTTCATTTGTGTCACCAGATGTTAGTGTTAACTCTGTTTTTAATTTTAGATTTTGTGATGAAATTACACTTTATGGATTAATTCAAAATTTGAATAATAAAAAGGATGTTTTTGGACTAAATATAGATATTATATTTAAATCAATAGAAATCATTGGACCAGTCCTTATGAAATTAATCAATGCCTCGCTAGAAACTGGTAATTTTCCTCAAATATTGAAACAGTCAATAGTTGTTCCTGTAGAAAAAGTAAAAAATTCGAATAATTGTGAAGACTTTAGACCTCAATATGTTACCTACTTGTGAGAAAATATTAGAAAAATTGGTCGCAGATCAGTTTCATTGCCACTTAGAGGATCATAATATCTTGATCAAGGAGCAATCTGGGTTTAGAAAGGTTCATTCATGTGAAACTGCGATAAACTGCATTGTATGGAAGTGGAAGATACAAATTGACTGTGGAAAATCAGTGATAGCGATCTTTTTGGATTTGAAACCTGCGTTTGAAACTATTAATAGACAAATCTTATTTAAAAAGTTATACTTGTATGGTGTGCGTGATCGAGAATTGGAATGGTTTGAATCTTATTTGGTTAATAGAAGCCAGAAAACAAAAGTGAATGATGAACTATCGAATGCATATAATAATGATCTGGGTGTTCCGTGTTGGGAGTGTTTCTTTTTCTTTTATGTATAAACGATTTCACAGTGTTTAAAACATTGCAGTATAAAGCTTTTTGTTGATGATAGCATAGCCCCATTTATATTTGTGGTGATAATAGCGAAATAATGTGCCAAAAGCTGAATGAGGATTTGAAAAGTGTTGACAATTGGTTAAAAATGAACAAATTAAAAGTTAATATAAACAAAACTAAGTGTATGGAATTCAGAGTAGATAATGAAATTAATGTGTTTCTTGATAACGTTTCAATCGATACAGTACAATGTTTAAAATATCTGGGAGTAATAATAGATGAAAAACTGAACTTTAAAGAGCACGCGAGTCATGTTTGTGCAAAAATTTCAAAAAAAGTTTATTTCTTGAGTAGAATTCGAAAGTATCTGACATTTGAGACGTCTATTCTTTTGTATAATGCTCTTTTGTTACTGCACTTTAATGATTGTTCAACTCTACTCTTTGGTTGTAACGCTGATGTTAAATTAAGACTACAGGGATTGCAGAATAATCTTAAAGCTGAACATATACACACCGATTCGTGTTATGCTAGGGTGCCTTAATTGGATGAATGTTAAATAGAAAGTGACTTATGATGCTATGGTGTTTATATTTGAAATGCGTAATAGAATACTACCCTGATTATATGTCTTATGGAATCTTGGAAGTGTCTGAGGCTCAAACTTATAATTTGAGACACAACAACAACTGGCGACCGGAGAGATGCCGGCTTAGCAGTACCCAACGTAGCATTTTTTTATGGAATCAATTATTTTAATATAATAAGTGCGGTAAAGAATGAAAACCGAATAAACCAATTTAAAAGAAAAGTGAAACTTTTTATTAAAAATAATATCATTTAGACGTGAAGTATTTTATAAATTTTATTTTTTTGTTATTCTTAAAGCCTAATCTTTTGCAATGCAAAGATAGGTTTTCTTGGCTTAAGCCAGGATGGTATGCGGAAACTCTATTATTATTATTAATTACGATGGCTTTGGTTTTAGTAGTATTAAGCTTAAGTTTATTCATTTTGAAATAGATTTCTATATTCTTTAAGTCATCATTCAGTTGATCGATACACTCCTCTGCCGAACTTCCAGAAAAATAGAGCAAAGTATCATCCGCAAATAGTCGAGCCTTTGCATATCTCAGGACCTTCTCCACACGTCATTCAGTAATGCTTCACAGCTGTGATGCTGTCTAAATCCTGATGGTCTGTCAAATGATGGTTCTCTTTCATATATCTTAGTAACTGTTTATGAGCAATCATTTCTACAATCTAACTTTCTGTTATCAGCATATTGACCGGGCGGAATTCAACTGGATTTTTTGTTTTATTAACCTTTGCAATTAGCACTACTATTGACTCTTTCCAATATTTCGGGAAAATACCAGTACCAAAACGATTCATTTATTAATCTCAGCAAACAGGGTCCGATAATGTCCATAGCACTAAAATCATTTTAATTGACAAACCGTTAAGATCCTTTACACTGTTCATACTGTTCATTTTCATGACGATCATTAGTTCACTTATGCAAATTTGATTAAATTTAAAAGTCCTTCCAATGGTTATGTTTATAGAATTTGAGTAATGCTCAAATAGTATTCTGTTATTTATCTCCTCAACACTTCTTATAAAAAACATATTCATCTTATTCGCTATATCAGTCTCATTTTGTATCTTCTCCACCCCATGATATTTCATTTATTTCACTTTTTTCCTCGTTAAGTACTAGAGTTTTTATTGGTCTCCACATTGTTGTTTAATCTGTTGATTGGCCAATTGTCTATTTTTTTGCTATCTGAAGTTCATTCGCGTATTTGTTTCTACAGGTTCTATACCTGGCCCAGTCTGAGGATTCATTCGTCAAAACAGCTTTGATGAAGGTCTATTTTCTTTTTTTTTTCATATTGAGTAAATGCTGGTTAAACCATCCGAAATTATTATTTATTCCACTTATTAATAGTGATCATTTTTCTCACTGTTTTTTTTTTTTATTTTTACGCTGAAGTCTCTAGCTGAATCGTTTACTTCATTGCAATGTAGATTTGGAATATCATTTACAATGAGTTCTCTACGAAAAACGTTTTCCTTAATTTAAGAACAAACATTTAAGTAAGAATCCCACAAACAACTTGAGTGTGCTACCACCAAGTTTTTTCTCAATTATTTTTGGCTGGAATTATAGCTATTTCACGACTTGGCAAGGCCAATCATAAGATTCTTTTGCTATAGTGGTGCTGGTCTACTTTTTCATTTTAATTGAAAAACTTCTTGTGCCTTCATCGTGTATTGAACCATGACCAGCCGCTTAGTAGCCAACGCACTTCGCACATCACGCCACCGAGCACACATGATCAGATCCAACCTAATGCAGATTTTTCTGTTTATCAATTGCATTGAAAAAAAGTGATTTTTTTTTGTAATTCATTTTTATTTATTATTACCTTATAACTAAGTGCTTTAAAAGCAAGTATGTAATCATACAAAACTGAATATAATACATTTTTTTTAATTCTTGGAGTCGTTTTTTTTTTCAAAAAAAAAATCTTAACTGATTTTTAACATGTTATCGTTGGTACCGCTTTTTTTTAGGAAAATAATTTTTCCGAGTATTAAAAACAATAAAACAAACTATAAAAAAAAGTTTCAAAGAATTAGATTGAATGGTTTTCGAAATATTGAGTTATTTCAAAAAAATGCTTTTGAAAAATGTTGGTAGGTATTCGGAGCTTTTTCGCAAAAAAATTCAAAAAATCACAATAAACTTTTTGTCTTGGTTTTAAAATAAAAAAAAAATGAGTGGGCATAGTACCCAACAAACAAAAAATACATGTCTAAGGAGTTAATAATTGTAAATAGTTTGTAGGTACCTATGTAGGTATTTCAAATAGTAAATTCTTTGTTGAAGCTGATAATAAATAAAGTATTTGTGATTTATTTGTGACGTATACGGAAAGAATGCAAAATCAATTTGAAACTGCAAAACCCAGATTCGAGACTAAATTACCTGTCGCCTATTGCCGGTCCCTAAGGACCTACTTCTCTGCTTATAGCCTTATTACGATTTGACATCTATTCCTTATAATATGTCAAAATTTTCATTAGAGATTTACAGTAATTTCAGAGTTATGAGTTAGGCGCCAGTTATAGCTTTCATTGAAACTCATCATTGAAAACTTTGACTATCCATTCTGAGGCACTTAAACAAACAAAACTGATATCGTTTTGGTACTAAAATGAAGGTAATAAGATATATAATATTTTTTGTGAAAAAAGTATTTTAATTGCTCTACCAATTTCTTGTAAATTCACTTTTGATTTTTCAATGATGAAAAGCGTTTTCAATGATCATTGAATGATCATTGTAAAATCAAAAGTGAATTTACAAGAAAGTGGTAGAGCAAATAAAATATTTTTTTGACAAAAAATATTATATATCTTATAACCTTCATTTTGGTACCAAAACGATATCAGTTTTGTTTGTTTAAGTGCCTCAGAATTGATAGTCAAAGTTTTCAATGATGAGTTTCAATGAAAGCTATAACTGGCGCCTTAATTAACTGTTGGAAACCCTTAGTAAACATTGCCCCAGAATTTAGTGATTTTGAGGGAATTTTATTGGGTTAATGGTATTTAATGGTGTTTATATAGTAAAAGAGTATATATTTCAATTAAAATTTGCTTTAAAATTGAAAAATATTTTGTAATTATGGTCGTTTTCAAGGGGCTGGACATAGGGAACACAAAAAATTGAAGTTTCCTTAAATCGGCCCCCCGGACGAAAATAGGCAACATTTAATTTTTTGAGAAAATTACAGAAATAAATGAGTAATCACACGAACAATCGAGCAAAAACTGCAATTTAAAATCAATAAAATCCAGTATTCGGCCGCCTTTTTGTAAGTAGAAACTAGGGGACCGAATATTGGGATGTGTGTCCTAAGTTCGGCCGCTTCATATAAAAAAATGGTTCAGGTCTAAGTCTGTGTGGCCGAATTCAGGAGCATAGGTGGCCGGAAATAGGAGCATAGCGGCCGGACACTGGAGAATATGACTTTTTTTTTAATAAAACCTAAATAAATAATTGTTCCATTTAAAAATTCACATTTTTGTTTAGATTCATCGGTTGAGAGATAAAAAAAGGATAATTCGCTTCAAGAATGAGTGGAAAAGGTTGATATTTGTAGCTTCTCTGCCATATTTTTCACGAAAAATTCCGTAAGGGGCCGGCCACTGGGGACTCTACCCTAATTGTCACAGACATGTTGTTGAATACAACAGTGACAAGAGATAACAAATCAATTTGTTTCGATTGAATTATGTTCTAAAATACATACGTACATGTATTTGAGGTAGGTACATTTATTAGAAAAAAACAAATCATTTTTATCACCTCCTCTGAGCAAAATCATTTTTACACATCGATACCTTCCCGTAAGAATGTATTAAGCGACACTTTTTTCGAAAATGACTTTTTAATGTGGAACTATACTAGAAGTTAAGCGCCACATTTTGGCCTGGGTTTCGCTGCCCTATCATGTATGCAAAAGAAACTAAAGAGAAAATAAAATTGTAGCAACCGCCAAGTTTTCTGACTGGAATAATGTTGCTCCCTCAAATTTGTATTAACCGCCAGTGAAATTATGCTAAGCGACATTTTTAAAAACCTTATTGTCTTAAGCAACCAAACGTCCACAAAAAAAATTTGTTAGATGTCGCATAGTTTAACCGAAGTCGTCGCTTAGCACACTCTTCCAAATAGAACTTGCTCCATTTTTGTCGCTTATAACACTTCAGATTGGTTTCTTTGATTTTGA
Organism: Philhelius pedissequus; assembly: GCA_910595825.1. Lineage (NCBI taxonomy): Eukaryota > Metazoa > Arthropoda > Insecta > Diptera > Syrphidae > Philhelius > Philhelius pedissequus. The sequence goes on along the minus strand of OU343160.1, from coordinate 69,026,437 downwards.
ATATTTTTCTATGAAGCAGGCTACTGCTTTTTCCCATTTATTCTGTGTTTTTTTTTTTTTTGTCTGGTCGGTTGTAAGCGTATTTTTGTATGTAAATTCCGTTGCACATATAGCTGTTGATTTTATTTCAAATATTTGAATGCAGTAAGTAGGCTTGGGTTTTGTTTCAGGTTATTTTGTTCCTTTTGTTCTCGTCAGTTGTCATCGTACTTTTTTCGTTGAGGAGTGTTGCAAAAATAGTGGCTTATTGTGATCATTTATTAATTAGATACATACATACGTTTTTGTTTGTTAGTTCATCGTTTCGTGGTAGTCTAGTGAAATTATACATTTTACCATGAATGAAAATTTACCAGGTCCCTCTGGATTACAAAAGCCAATTTTGTTTCATTCAAGAGCTAGACAAATGGTTGAATTAGCAAAACAATCTTATGAAGGAATGAAAGTAAGTAAATAAGCTCCTTGATTCTTGATACATTGTTTATTATTTTGAGGTAGGTGAGATAAATACAATTCTGAATTGTTTTAGGTTGATCATTTTGAAAAAACAAAAAGTACTACGGGTGAAAGGAGTTTGTCTGCACCATACAAATCTGTATCTGGGTCTGAGTCTGAGTGTGATCCGTTTGAAACAGATGGGAGTTCATCTTGGCATAATGATTCCATAGAAAATTCAAGTTCCGATGAAATAATAGACCATCGAAAAGTAAACGAGAATCCAAAGCCGAAAGTCATGGCCATTGAGGTATGTAATCAAGGGTTGGGGGTAGAATCAAAAAGAGCTCGTGTTGAGAAAAAACATAAATCTGTGCAAAGAAATCCATGCAAGAGCTGCCAAAACAAATGTGCTACTAGATTAAGTGAGTCACAAAGGCAAGCCGTTATTGACTTTTATTGGAAACTGCCACATACACAGCAAATAGATTGGTTATTATCTTGTGTTGATCGTGTTCCTATCAAAAGGCGACGAAGCGAAGAAATTGAAAAGAAGAAAGAAACAAGGAAATATTTTATAAATTTTGAAGGGAACAGAATACAAGTATGTATGCAGTTTTTGCTGAAAACTCTTAACATTTCCAGTAGAGTTGTCACATATGCCCTTGAAAAAACAACAGTTTTAAATACATCGGAAACAGACAAGAGGGGTGCAGCACCTACGTCAAATGCTACATCCGATGATTTAAAAGAAGCCGTTTGCACGTTCATTGAAAGCTTACCAAGGGTTCCATCCCATTATTGCCGTTCTAGGACCAATAGAACTTACTTGCCCAACGAGTATTTTAGTGTTTCTAATCTTTACAGAAAATTCAAAGAAAACCAAGAGGAACAGGGTTTGAATTTTGTCTCCCAAAAAATATTTCGCGGAATTTTCAAAACGTACAATATTGGCATCCATGTTCCCAAAAAAGATAAGTGTACCTTTTGCGAATCTTATAAGGACCGTGAATTGGATGAGACACAGAAAAAAAAAGTGTCAAAACATTCTCAACAGAAAGAAACGAGCCATAAACTGTTTAAGGAAGACCAGGAAAAAGCCAAAAATTCACCTTCATTTGTTTGTGCTAGTTTTGACCTGCAAAAAGTTCTAAACGTTCCACATACGCAGAGTATGCTATTTTATTATTCGAGAAAATATTCGTTTTATAACGAGACAGTTTATGAGAGTGGAACTCATAATGCGTATGCTTTTGTTTGGGGCGAAGTTGATGGAATGCGAGGAGCAAATGAAATTTGTTCAATCCTCAATCAGTACTTGAAAATCGTCGATGAGAGAAAAACTGTTACTTCCATTTCCTTATACTGTGATAGCTGTCCTGGACAAAATAAAAATCGCCAAATCATAACAATGATTTTTTTGTTTATACAAAAACAAGCTAAACACATTAACGAAATTAAATTAACATTTCTACTTCCTGGCCATACCTACATGCCTGTTGACTCTGTGCATGCTACTATAGAGCGATTTGTTAAAAAAAGGACAATTTGGACACCATCAGAATGGGTTACTCTGATTTCGAATTCAAGGATAAATCCCAAACCTTATGAGGTGGTAGTGTTGACATACAAAGATTTCCGTGATTGGAAAAAAGAAGCGCTGAAATATTTTCCAACGAAAGGAGTAAAAACCAAGGAGCAAACTAATTTCAAGATTACGGAATCTAATATTTTCATTTTTTCTAAATCATCCACTGAAATAAAATATTCGCAATTTCAAACACCTTCTCCTTCATATACCCTGGATTTTTGTCGCACGCGCAACCAAGTGAAATGCCTTGAAGAATTCAATGAACCTGACATTCTATATTCTTCCAAACTGTCAATATCAGGTCCGAAACGAAAGGATTTAGAGAGTCTACTCAAAAGAAAGTTTATTCCTGAACGATACATACAAGAATACGAGGATATAATAAATACAGTCGGTGAGAAACAAGACGAATTAGCAGAGACAGACGAAGAAGATGATTTGTCTGAAAATCAAAATTATAATCATTAATTTTAAAATTTCCGTTTTTATCCCTAAAATTAATTTATTTTGCTTTATGTTGCTTTATATAGATTTTTATGTATTATTTTTTTGATCAGTAATCCTCAAGTGTCCTTTTTGAATTTTTGTTTTGAAATCAATGTTATGTTACTTTTTATATAGATTTTTATTTATTTTATTGTTAGTGAGAAAAAAATAAAAAATGAATTAAACGACACAATTTATTTCAAACCCTTATTTTTTGAGACCATTACAGTGTCTTAAGCGCCATTTACCATTGTATCAAGCGCCAATGTCTTGACCACGATAATGTACTAAGCGACATAAACTTCTTATCTGATTAAAATTTCGGTTTTGCAATGATGTCAAGTTTTGTATTCTGAAAATCCCTATCCAAATCTGTTCCTTCCATTACAATCCACAAAAAAATAACTAAATGAGACGTTTTTTTTGTTTCCTGAACAATTTTAAAAATGTCGCTTAATACATTCTTACGGGAAGGTATCGACATTATGTGAAATTGTTAAAAAAAACAAAATTGTAACGGATTTATAGGTTACCACAGGGCTTAAAAAGGTTTATAAAGAAAAAGGCGAAAATGTTTGAATTTTAACATAAATTCATTTAAATTAGCCCCCACCTTAAATTATCAATAAATATGCAAACAAAAAATGTAAACATAATGATTAACAATATTGTTGCTTGCGATTAAGAAAAAAATCTAGGTCTGGCTGGGATTACTTTAATTATATGCCATTAGAAGAACCAATGGCAATCAGTAGAGATATCAATTTGCGAATATTTATTAGTCACTCTGGGTGCCAAACATCAATCAGTATTAACTACATATTCGGTAACAATGCACATCTATTATGTATTAAATACACATACGTCATACATATAATTAACTTCCATTTCCATTCAAAGTAGGTAACAAAATTTTTTTGCGAGATTTTGCAAGTAATGGTTTCGGCATCTTTTGTCAATTAGCATTTTCAAATTGCAATTTTTTTTTTTAAGTTTCAAGTTTACTTAAAATATTTTAAGAAATCATGTATTTACATGCACATTAAATTTATTGTATACATATTTACATAAATTAAGGTAGATAAGAAAAAAAAACAAATAAAATACTATCGACAGAAATAATTTAAAAGAAGTTTTTGTTATTCACTTCTTTGTTTCTCTTCAAGCAAATTAAAGTACGATTTTGTTTACTGACCTATTTGACGATAGTTTTTTTGTTGCGTATGTGTTTTGATCAGTAGATTTTTATTGTTTAGTAGTGTTGCTTTTCACTATGGTTTTTACATTAATATAGCTATTTAATTATAAAAAAAAAACAGAGTAATTATTTATATCCCGACTCGGTCACATCAGACACATTTGGTTTTTATTTTTTTACGGCGAATGAGAATGGAAATGGACTGAAAAATGCAAACTGCATATATATGACATGAAACGATCTGTCAGTCAACTGGAAGTTGCAAATGTCAGAGGGAGAGCCAAATACTCCCAAATAGATGTGTTCATTTTATGGTATTTCAAGGAGAAAAATATTTACCCCGTAGTTAGACTGCTGTCACCATTGTATATAGATATTAATAGTACTATCATGACGACGAAATTCATCCAGGCTGCAATAAGTTCTACTACTCATCATGAGTTCCACTACCAAATCGGAGGTTATGTAGTGTTGGTGTGTTATGAAAATGCGTATGAAGGGAAATAGTGTGATAATAAATTGATGAGAGAAATATATAAAAAAATTATTATAAGTTAGAGGAGAAGAGGAAAACAATTTATTTCATATGTTTTTTGGTTTTTTTTATGAGGATTTTTTTGTTGAGTAGGAGCTGGTTGTGTGTGTATGTTTTTTATTCTACGGGCAGATAGAATGAAAACTGTTTGATGGCTGTAGGGAATATTTAAATATTCAGGTATACACTTGTGTGCAACGGTCACTAATCAATAAAATATACTTTTTTACCAAATGAACAAACATGATAATAATTTAAGAGTTAAAATTTGCGATTTCTGTTAATCGTTGTGCAAAAAAAAATTTTCTTGTGACAAAATGTTTTTTATTTTATATTAATAATTTTTTGGATTTTGAAAAAAAAATTTGTTCTGAAAATTCAGATTTGATACGTAATTTCGTAAAAAAAATCAATTTGACGAATTTTCGAATAAGAATTGTTTATTAATAGGTATTATATATTTTTTAAAGTCATTTCTTACTTATTTTTTTTTTAATTAGTATTCAATAATAATATATATATACATTTGAAAATATTATTTAAAAAAATCTTCAAAATATTTAATTTTCCAAAATATTGTTTTTTTTTCAAAATCCAAAAAATAGCAACAATTTTTTTTTTTGAAAATTCTTGGAGCCGTTTTTGAGAAATACATTTTTTTCTTAACGGTTTTTAACATTTGTATGGAAGGTACCGTTGTTTTTTATTTTAGAAAAATAGTTTTTTAACTATTCAAGATAATGTCAAAAAACTACTAAATACAAAGTTTCGAAAAAATCTATTAAGTCGTTTTCGAAATTTTGAATTTTCAAAAAAAAATTAATTTCCAAAAAAATTTTTTTTTTTTTGAAAAATGTTGGTATACAATAGTGTTTAAACTTTCTAGGAGCTTCTGCGTAAAAAATTAAAAAAAATCAGATTAACCGTTTCCGAGAAAATCGAAAACCAAAAAAATGGTTCTACTAGAGGTACCAAAAAAACAATTTGTTCCAAAAAAAATTATTAAAAAGGTACCCTTCCCTTAATGAACTCATTTTTTTATAAAAATCGTTTGAGGCGTTTTTGAGAAAACTAAGATTTTTGTTTTTGGCGAAAAAAAATGTATGGGAACTACTGTTATTTATCGTCTTAAAAAAAAATGAAAAACCGTGTGGGCATATTACCGAAAAAAACAATATGTACCAAGATTGAAGACAATCTATCAAAGCGTTTAGGCTGTAGACTCGAGGACAGACAGACAGAATTAGGGGACCCACTTTTTTGGTGTTCTCTATGATCGTAATGCCATGTTGGATTGCTGGAAAAAAAAATTTTTGAGAAAAATAATATTTACCTTTTTGGTCAAAAAGAAATTATGGCAGGTAGGTAGGTACTGTCATTTTTCGTCTTAAAAAGGCTGAAAAAAAACTGGGGCATGTTTATGAAAAAAACGTTTAGGCTGTAAACTCGAGGACAGGCAGACAGAGAGACGGAATTGCGGACCCATTTTTTCGTCTTCGCTATCATCGTAATGTCAAGTTTAATCAAAATCTCGAGCTCGATTTTTTTTCGAATCCATAACTTGTTATATAGTACCTACATATATAATACGCTAGTCAAAAAAAAATAAAACCTAGATATACCTACTTTATTTCCTAATAAAACTGTCTGGAGGAAAAATTAAATTATTCTCAATAGATATTATATTTGAAAAAGAAAAAAAAAGTACATATGTACATACATATTGTATGTAGATTGGTATCTGGGTACACATGTACCTAAACAAAATATGTTGAAATATCTCAACATTGCTTTGCTGTTTTAGCATAGAAAAAGTGAAAAGTAGCAACGTTGCTACAATTCAAAATCCTAAAATCCACCATATATCTAGAATTTGAAAGAAAAATTTAAAATAAATTCTATAATAACCTATACATGCATGTATATCCATATACATTCTTACTTCAAATTCATGTATACGCCAATAGCCTTGATATAATTTATTTATACCCACCATATTTTGAAGGTTGCCATGACAAAAACAACTTATTCGGTTTTCTCCCTTAACCTCTATATTGTTGTCAGAACTAATAAGTTTTGACCGTCTCCCTTGCTTTTTTTCGTATTTGCCTCTACATTTATTTCTTCCACATAAACTATTCAATATCAAGGAAAGAGAAACTAGCGCCCTCATCGACGGAACTACTAGCTAAAAAATTCAGTCTCGTAGTAGTACTATAGGTTTCATATACAAAGCTTTCACACAAAATTACTGAGTTGTCGATAAATGGTGTTTGTTGTCGAGAAGGGAAAGAAGTTAGACGAATGAAAACAATCTCCAAGGTCAACGATTTAAAGACTTTTTTTGACGTTTTGCTTTGCATTCCAATAAGTCCACCATAATCTTTCCAGTTTCCTCTTCAGTTTCTTCTTGTCAATCTGTACGTGTGAAAGTTCGACACAAAAATCTACAGCAACTGGTTCTCCTGTGTGAAAGGGGAATAAGACTGCTTTCACACAAATATACTGAGTTGCTGGCAATTGGAAGTATTTATCTAGAGTTCGCCGTCAAAACCCCGAGTTGGCAGAAACTTAGTTTCTTGTGTGAAAGCAGTATTAGATTTTTATATAATTACTGCTTCTACACCAGACTTATTTATAATCCATGTTCCCGTTTTGAACACCATTCAGTTGATAAGATATTAATATAGTGAAAAGGTATAGTTTCTCTATGAGCCAAACTTGGAAAATGCCGAAGTTCTACAGACGGAGTAACATTATTCCAAAAAATGTTGTTGGAAATGTTGCTCATACTCAACAACAAAACAAAGGTCGTAATTTGCACATAAACCTAATTATGGTGAAGTTTAAAATGGACCAGTTTACTATGAATGGCCCGAATCGGCAATGGGATTTCATAGTGTTTTCAACGAAATCTCGGATTTCGGAATTCCAAAACTTTATGTTGAAATGCGAAGATTTGGGCTGAAATCTACGAACTCCGAGATTTCGCTTCGGTGTTAACATAGTATAACGATAAGGAGATAAAAAGATTGACGGATTAGATAAGCAAAAGTGGTTGTTGGTTGTGGATTTTGAGACACGAAATCGTGGATTAGGCGTTGTGAACACCAATTTGAAATCTCAAATCCTTCCTGCTGAAATCCCGGATTTCGTTTTGGTGGGAACATAGTATTATGTGAAATAAAGGCCTGATGAAGAGCAAGAGCACAACCATGGTTGAATCGTCGCACAGAATTTAACAACAGCATTATCCTTTCCGACCTTTAGCCCACTAATCACTTCAGGTTTTGAAAAATTGCAGTAGTATTAATAGAGCTTTAAAATGATGGATAACCTTCCGGATGGAAGATTTCTTCGCATTATTATCCGGCCGTAAATCATGTTCAAGGCATTAAGCTTTTAAAATTACGATTGTTTCTTAAAATAGATCCAACGACAGCACTGGTAGCCAGTTATTAACGAAATGGTTCTTGTCTGAAATACATTTCATAATACAGAGCTTGTTAAACAAAATTTAACTGTTTGACAGTATATATAAATAACAGAACTGCCCAAACTCTTTGTAAAATGAATAGTGTGGCATCTAATATAGTGCATACTTTTAGGAAAACTAAAGGAAAAGACAAATTAAAGGGGCAAGGTAGTTCGTAGGATAATTCAAGAATAATAGAACTAAGTGTTCATTTCAAATTAATAAATATTAAATTATTATTGTACCACATTGAAAATTATGTACCTAGATTAATATATAATTTGGAAGTAATAACAAAAGTTAGAATAAATATGGCGGTTTTATTTTTAAAATTTTGAAAGTTCAAATATGAAAAATATGGTTGTTCAATATTATTATTGAACTACTCAACAATGCAATGGATATTCCAAAGTCTATACGTAGGTACTTATGAATCAACTACATATTTCTTAACATTCTTTCTTTGTATTTCCAACGAAAAATAATCATTAATCATTAATCGACAATAAAGGCACTAACGCAGAACATAAATCACTGGTCTAATGATTATTATATGCCGCATGATTTTCACCAATAAATCACCACAATATTTTTAGAAGATTTATAACTTTTTATTTATCAAAAAGTTCAATTCAAATTCCATGTTGACCTGGCCATGTGCCGTAAAAGATTCCATATACCTTAAGGGCTCCCTTTGGAATGGCTTGCGAATAAAAAAAAGAAAAACAAAAACACACTGGCATATCAATAAGCGAAACACGAACAAAATTTGAATTCCAAGAAAAAATATACTTGAATCTCATTCCTCACACACCTATCATTAAAGCATCTGTTCTGAAGCCTGAGATACGATGTACACATTAATACGTGCTCCGCAAGACGAGGTGGAACCATTCCAAAATGCAACCTCTTCTTGGCATCGGTCGTCGGAGCTGGATTATGATTGGCGTCCAATCTGCAATACCGTATACCGTAGCATCACGTATCAATCTGCAAACGTATAAATCAATTATTATTTTTTTTTACAAGCACTTCGATATTGGATGGAAATTCTATTGCGAAGGTTGATAGATTCAAAGTCGAAACAAACTCCGCCCGGAGCCAATTAACGAATGGTAAATAGACGGTGGAGTGCATATATACCTATGTACTATGTATATTTATGTATGACTAATTAAATGTGATTAGAATATGGAAAAACTATTTATATAAAAAAAATACTTTGTTTTTAAGTAATAAACTACCAAAGTTAAAAATAAGTGTTTGTCTGATGTCAAACGAAATTCGTTTGAATTGAAATTGAAAGTGAATTCAAATTTAAGAATTCAATTCTACATCAATTTAAATTTTTTGAAAACATTTAACATCGAAATCGATTAGGATTAGGATTTGGGATTATGGAAAAATGATAGATGTGTTCCCGTGCTTAGGGTACCACAGGAGTGGGGCTAAAATCGCTAAGAGGGAGAGACAAAGTTTAAATAAAGTACCGGAACGCATTGAGCACACATTTTCTAAACGTCAAAATAAAAGTGTATTTTTGAAAATATTAAGTAAAAAGTTTTTTATGAAAAGTTCTTTTTTTTAAAGAAAATAATTTGCTTTCCCAAATAACACGCTTGAGGCGACGTACGACACAATGGGCGTTTTTCTTTTTTATCTCCGAGCAGATCTCTGAGCAGAGCTTGAGTAAACCTGGTTAGATCTGAGTAGATCATGGTCAGATATCTCCGATTTAATTTTGAAATAAACTTAAGCGCAGAACTGTCATATATTATTATATTTGTTTTATTAAAACTTATTTACCAGCAAATACAAAGCTTTCGTTTTCCGAATTCACTTTTGTTTTTAATTGGTTTTACTTTAGTGATTATTGTTAAAATTATGAGTAAAGTTAGCCGCGCCCAACACTTTGCTCCGTTTGATCGGTCAATTTATTCTGAGCTAATGGTTCATGCCCCGATATAGCTCTGATTTAAAAAAGAAACACGAGATGAGAGATTAAATGTGTCTGAGCTAAAAAAGAAACACAGATCTTTTCTTGACAGCTGAGTTCTTTACTCGGAAGTAAAAAACAAAAACGCCAAATAATATCGATTGGTTTCAACTTTTGTAATGACTCAAGCAACAACTGACAGCTTATACAAGCTAGCTACAAATACACGTGCTATAGCTTACATAAGCTGGCTATATACCCGCTATAGCTTGTATAAGATGGCTATATACAAGCTTTCTACAAATCCATCATGCTTTAACTTTTGTGGTTGTTAAGTTGCTGAAGGAAATTAACCGATTTCTGTATTTCAAGTGGTTTCGGTTTTTGATTGACATTTTTCGATTTTGTGCTCACTTGAAAATTATTTTTTTAACAATGAAATTAAGCCCATTTGAACATTAATATAAAATACGTATTCAAAACTAATGGTGGAATTTTCATGAAGTAAAAATTAACTTACAACAATATAAAACATACAAACCATACAAGTGCACGTGCTCTAGCTTTCATAAGATGGCTATATACAAGCTGTAGCCTGGCTATATGCAAGCTATCTACAAATGCACATCTTTAGTTTGCATAAGATGGCTATATACAAGATATTAGCCTGCGATATTCTCAAAATTGGACCTACTGCAAGCTAAATTGTTAGTTGGGATGTATTTTTTTTAAGTGTAACTCCTTTCCTCTCGCTTTCCAGCAATCTGTAAGAGTAATTTCGCAAGAGATCGCGAATGGGTCATGTTTTGTTTATATAAAATGTTACTATAACTGTACTTGCCATAGAAGTGTTGTTTTTTTATTTTACTCATTAACGGCTTAACGGATTACGATCAACATTTTTACACAGGTGGTCCTCTAAATTCTAAATAATAGTGAATACCAACATTTTAGAAAAATATTTGTTAAGATTTTTATTTTTTTTTTTTTTTGAAAATTCAATATTTCGAAAACGGGTAGACGATTTTTTTTTAAATTATGTTCTTAAATTTATATTATTAAATACTTAAAATTGTCATACCAAAATTTTATTTATAAAAAACGACTTTTAAAATATATTAAGCCGTTGCTACTAAGAATCTTGTGCCTACGATGTGATCGAACATGAGAGCAAGTATACTGTGGATCCAGAGTCTTCATAATTTTGTTAAAGAAAATTTCTGGAACCAAAATTCGCATCCTGGGGGAAATATTTCACTCTCTCGTGAGTGTTCTCATGAAAAACTAACAAAAATTTGGTGTAATGGAATGGGTTTCGTTAGTTTTTCGTAGAATATCGTAGATATAGGAAGAAAAGGAACACACCTAATATGTAAACTCTGACACTTCATCTTTTAGCTTAAAAACTATTTTATAGATCCATGAAGTTATACTCAAACTATCTACAGTTAAATTCGCTTATAGTGACTTGGGTTATAACGACACTTCGATTATAAGGACCAAACTTAAAGGTAAAGTTTGGTTTCGCACTAAATAGTGAATAATGTCTTTCGGTTATAACGACTTCGCCTATAATGGCCACTTCGGTTATAACGACTATTATGACGGGCTCTGTTTGTCATGAAATTCGGATATAACGACCGAAAACAAAATTAAAGAGAATTTTCTCATTTTTTTCCATTTTGCTGTGTTGCGTGTCTAGACATAATATAATTAGGATTACATATTATATACATAGTTATTTTTGGTTGATATAAATTTGAGTAAGTTATTTCAAATTTTATGTAAAGTTTATGTAAAGTTAGGAAACTATTCAATCTGTCAATTTCGGGACCAAAGCAATGTGTTTTATTCTATCGGATATAGCGACAGACATTCGCTTATAACGACGGAAAATTTGTCTCCCATCATGAGTGGTCGTTATAACCGAATTCTACTGTATTTTGGAATAAGCAATCTATGAAAAAAATATTTACCCTACGCAAGGCTTTTTTTTAAACAATACTAGGTAACGGGTGTTTTTTTGGACATGCGATTTTCAATAAGAAATAAATCAGATGCAGCTTAATGATATGTTCAAGAATTAAGCTTTATTATAAAGATAAGGGCTTGCCATTATGTTTTAAAAATGATTTCGAGCAAGTGGCCGCCGAGGCTGGCTCCAATAAATTCCACCCGAGAAGCCCAATTTTAGACCACTTTTTGAAGCAATTGGGTCCGTATGTCAGCAATAAGGCGCGGAATATTCTCTTCCAAGGCGTCAATCGTCTCGGGTTTAATTGCGTAGACAAGCGACTTCACATAACCCCACAAAACAATAGGCCATCGGTGTTAAATCGCACGATCTTGGAGGCCACGTCACAGGCCCACGACGCGAAATAATACGCTCACCAAGTTTCCTTCAATAAATCGTGCCGTGCAATTCAGATTGCATTTAAAAGATCTTAGGCATGTAACCCCGTCTTGTTGGAACCAAAGGCCGTCCACATCAACATCCCCTAATTCAGGCACGAACAAGTCAATAATCATGGCTCGAAAGCGTTTCCCATTGACTGTAACATTATGGCCGGCTTCATTTTTGAAGGCATATGAACTAATGATTCCCTTTGCCCATAGACTATTCTATAACAGTGACGTTTTGGGGATGTAACGGCGTCTCAACAATGGCTTGTCGATTACGATCACTTCAAATACGACAATTTTGCTTATTAACGTACCCATTTAAACAAAAGTGAGCTTCATCGCTGAACAAAATTTTCGTGTGAAAATCGGGATCGGTGGCCATCTCGTTTTAGGCCCATTCACCGAACGTGCGACGCGACGCACCCGCTTGATCGTCTTTCGGCTTCAATTCTTGAAATCGCAAGCCAAATTGAGCATATATATAAATCAAGTGACAGCTGCCAAAAAGACTAACTCCGAAAAAAGTATTCCCAGATTGAAAACCGCACGTCTAAAATAAACAACCTAATAAAGCAAGACGAATATTCCCCTTTCACACAGGGAAACCAAGAAATAAATCTATGTACGGACTAAGCAATTTACATAAAAAAAGCAAACACAAGTACAGTCGAGTCCGCATATCTAAAATACGCTTAACTGAAAAATTCGGTTAGTTTAAACACAAAATTTGGCATGCAGCATTTTTTCACAACTTTCATACAAACTACATCGCTTAACTGAAACCCGCTTAATTGAAAGATTTGATTAAATGAAAAAATAATTACGGGAAAAATCATTTCTTTTCTACTGAGGCTGCTCCTCACAACTGAAATAAAAAAGCTGAATACGTCCACCACGTAGATTAGGTATTTCTTTCTCTAACTGAACGTGACCAATAAACTTCACACTTCAGTTTGGTGTTTGGTCTGTCAGTTTGACAACAAAATATTATTTTTTTTTTTTTATTATTCATTTTTATTTAATCTTAACTTATAACTATCTTAAAGCTAGACAAAAATGTTTAAAACTAGCCTAATTATCAATAACTTACAACTAATTTACTGGCCCTTTACGGGCGCTCTAAACTAAACAATAACTCTTCGAACTAATGTCCTTCGACCTAAAAACTATTTTAATTAATTCTAATTATTTTATTTTTTTTAACCAAGAAAACTTTTTTAACAAAAAACTTAGTAACATGTGCTTTTTCTAAATGTTTACTTATACTAATTTATACTAACTAGAAATACTTAAAACTGGTTACATCTACTTAAAAACTAGAAGCCACAGCAGCTTTTTTCGGTTATTTTTATATTTTTTTTTGTATATTTTGTATACGCATGCAGACACACAGAGACATGCAACCCACACAGCCAAGTAAGTACATACGTACATTCATATTCGTATGTACATACGTACAATGTACAAGTTGATCTTCAACTTCCAGTCATCACAATACCGCCGAGTCTTGTCGAAGTCACTCTGCAGATGAATTTTGATGACCTCAAATGTATTAGCTGTTCTGTAAGCAATTAGATCGTCGGCCGGCGTACGCAATTGCCTGAGTTAGACTACCTATCAGATCGCTGGTGTAAATGCTGAATAGAATCGGCGAGTTAACCGCTCCCTGCTGAAGACCATTGTTAATATTAAAAATTGCGGTAGAAGTTACATTGCCACTCTTGACAACAAACTTTCTACCATATAGCATGTTATAAAGCATATACAATAGAGGTTTACTTATACCTAGTCTATTATTTTGTTTTATTTGTTACGCATGACTTCTGAGCTTGGCAAATATAATTTCTGGAAAGTGCGAGTAAAATAATTTAAAAGTGGTAAATTGTTTTGTAAACCAAAACATAAATTCTTATTCTTAGATTGGATTGGGGAAATTGTATTTCAGTTATCTAAACTCCGGTAAAGTATTTTATTTTCAGTTATTCAAAGATCGCTTAAGTGAAAATACCACTTGGTGTTTCAGTTAAGCGGACTCGACTGTAAGTCTTTTCAGACTAAGCTAAGTCCCCTTTCACACAAGTAAACTGAGTTGCCGGCAACTGGGGGTTTGAGGGCGCGAAGTTAAAAAAATCTCCAGCAACTGGTTTCCCTGTGTGAAAGAGGACTAAGTTCTGAGAATTTTTGAGATTTTTTCGGAGAAAAATGTTACCGGCAAGAATTACTTTCTTTGTTCTCGATACTTTGTATGGAAATTTCAATTTTTTTCATTAATGGCGTCGTTAATTTTTTTTGTTCAATTCTCTTCATTCTAAAAAAACTTTACCTATTTCAGTTTTTCAGCATTTACCTGTAATTTTTTTTCAATCAATATAGCTCCGATGCTCTAGAATTAAAATGGCAACAATTATTACTTGCGCAATAGCACGTCCATATTTTATTTATATGATTGCGTTGTTAATCCAGAAGAAACCATAAACTAATAATGTAAAGACCGGAAACCTCTGCTTTCATTTGACATTTGCCTACAAGCTGAAACACGCACACAAGAATTTTTTCTGTTCCTCTTCCTATAGACACATAGGCAACACAGCGCTAGTAATTTGTTTTTGTTTTGCTTTTCGATTTCCCATCTATTCATGGAGAGTTTTAAAACTACAAATACAACAATGTAAACAAATGGGTTTTGGGGGGTGAAA